>JAHTLZ010003468.1:5398720-5454975 GCA_023846285.1 Phrynocephalus versicolor | reverse complement strand
ATTCATTCATTCATTCATTCATTCATTCATTCATTCATTCATTCATTTATATTTTATTTATATTTTTTTACATTTGTAGACCGCCCAATTTTCCCAAGGTGCTGAACAACATGTTATGGGTCTGGGTCACTGGCTACACTTCCATTCCTAACACTTTTGGTCCTTGTATGGCAGGCATTCACCTCTTAGGTACCGAGTTCCTGGTCTTAGTGTAATCCGGAAATGAGGGGTATACAGCTGCTAGGAACCTCTGGGGCTTCTGAATCTCAGTTGGCTGAGAATGCATGGGAAAAGTGGAGGGACTCAATCAACAGAAGGGGGATTTTGCCTTCCTTGAGGCCCTTACTAAGTGACATCGTACCAGATTCAGGGAAGACCCATATATGACTTGGGTCTCCATCCTTTTGGGGCTCTCTTTTACTGCAGTGTCCTCATGAGAATTGACTTTCCTGTACACACCCAATATTCTACAAGTGAAAGGGTGAGTCTATGTAGTCTGTTAGTGCCAGAATCCTGCCACAAGATAGGCAAATCATTGGTCTTTGTGGCCAGGCTTTATGTTTTCCAGGCCAAGCTCTCTATTCTTACCATTGTATTCTCCCCCCCCCCCAATTGCTCCCCTCAGATGTCCAGCTCGCCGTTGTCCAAGAAGCGTCGCTTGTCTGAATCAGAGACGAAGACGGGTTCATACTGCTCCTCGGGCAAATCTGTACAGGCTGATCTGCGCGAAGCGCCTGCCAACGTAAGGGAGGCTGACTCTGGGTTGACCTTCGTTAGGGGACACAAGGGGGAGGGGGCAGTTGTACTTACGCTTTACTGTACAGGTACCTATCTGGCTGACCACTGCACCAACCGCATGTCCAATGAGCTAGTTCTTTGTTTTGATGCAGCACTCCTCTCCTTAGACGCCAACTGAGATAAGAATAAATTCTAACAAACCAAAAGAAAGGGTTTATTTGTGCCATCATTCACTCAAGACCTACATATCTGTCAGGGGACCCTTTGCTCAAAGAATGTCCAGTCCTTTGCCAAAGGGCGGATGTCTGCTCATAGGGACTGACAGGGGCCGGGCACAGCCTCTTTCCATCCCCATCTTCTTATAGACAATTGTGATGCTAGGGGGGTACTGGAGCAGACTCCCGTACCCATGTGGTTTCTGCAGGGGACTCCTGCACTCGTGTGACTCTTGGTTCTGAAAGAGCCTGTAAGCCCTGCCATCTCATTCTTGCGCCATATACTTTTTTTATTTGTGGGCAATCAGCAGGAGAACTCTGCTTCTTAAATTATAAAGAAGCATGTCCCACTGATATATGCCTGACTCCCTCCCTGAGAGCTTTTAAACAATCTTTTAAAACATAATGGTTTTTGCGGGGTGTTCCCACAGACTGTTAGATGACTACAGCGCCTGTAGCCATCGACTACAGTGATACATCAGTTTACAAGTACAGTATCTTGATTTTGCAAGTGTTTTGCAAAACAAGCAAAACTTTTGATACATTTCTGCTTCGCTTTGTGAGCAGTGTCTTGCAAAACAAGCACCGGAGGTGTTCATTATGCCTTCATAGCCTAACTCACCTCTCCGCCTCCTGACTGGAGGTGGCCTTCGGGGCTCGGCACAGACCTGGCGATGCCTGGAATGAGCCTCCAGGGTGTTAAATGAGCGGCACAGACCGGAAGTGTCCTCTGGAGTTTGACCTGGGCCTGCCACCACTTGTGCACAGCCTCTGTGGCACACCCTGGGCAGTGCTGGGCCCAGGGCGAGCTCCAGAGGCTGCTGCAGCTCCTGGCCAAAGTAGATTTCGCCACAGGAAATAGCAGAATCTTGGTCCCCAGAACGAATCAAGTAAGATTCCATTATTTCCTGTGGGAAAATTTGCTTAGATACACAAGCATTTTGGTTTATGAGCATGCTTCTGGAACAGATTATGCTTGTAAACCAATGTTCTACTTTACCTTGTATAAAGGAATTAATCCATTGCAAATGAAAGTATGTTAAGCAAATTGTCCTTTGTACAAATTTCGTATAGGAATGTATTGAAAATGGATTAATCCCTAATCGTGACCGTTTTTCTGTTTATGGACTCACCCCGTCGGCAATTCTATTAAGCAATTTCCCCCTATCTCCAAAAATATTTTCCTTTAAGCAGATTTTCTATTAAACAAACCACATGTTATATGAGGGCCCACTGCTATGTTTTTGTTCTGCCCATCTAAAATTTCTAAGGGAAATTCAAAATTTTAACATTGTCATGCTGGTTTTAGATGCGTTTTTGAAATGTTTAATTTTGTTTGAAGTTATTTTTGTAGTCAGAATTTCTTTACCACTGTTTTCCTATGTACTTATAATATTGTTGTAAACCACCCCACATGGCTTACTGCCAGATGGGAAGTATACCACCATGGTTAGGCCTTGCGGGTTTACACCCTTCTCTAACCATGGTGATGTGTAGCCTGCATAATTAAATGGTAAACCATCCAGAGAGTGCTTAAGGCTAAGCACTATGGGGCGGTATATAAGCAGAACACTTTGCTTTGGTTGTCCTTAGTTGGCCTCTGACAGAAATTAGCTGTGCATGTTCATTATTTTTGTCAACAATCAGATGGCCTCAGAAAGTGGTAATAAGTATTGCAATTCTACTTGCCAGTAATGTATCATGTACCTTTTTGATATAGTGAAAATTGTGCACAGTAAAGCTCCCCATCTTACTGTTAATCTCTTTTTGTTTCCTTTTTTCCGCAGGGTATGGCCAAGAATGGAAATGATACAGACATTGACGAGGGTCTGTACTCAAGGCAGCTGTAAGTAGAGGCTGTGGATGGGCTACTATTTTGAAAGTTACTCATGCAACACTAGTGCACTATAGATAGAAACAGTTACTTGGGATAAACAGCGGGATGGATTTAAATCACAGTTTAAATTGGGGTTTAAATTTTAAAAATTGGATTATTTTTACAATTTAAATTGAAGAATCAATTTTAAAATTTAAGTTGTCATTTAAATTGATTTTAATGTTGATTTACCCACCCTGATAAGCAGTGGTGTTAGGTCTCCCACCCCACCCCAAATGTCCGCTCCTCTCTTTATTATGATTAATGCTACATGATGTGAGAACTGTGTCCAAGAGAAAATACACAAACACTGAACAACTTTAGCAATAGCAACTATAAAGCTTGGCTAAGCACATAGATTCTTTTTTTCACTTCTCATCTTCAGTCTCTTAATAGTAGCTGTGTTACATTCTGAGTTATCCAAATCATTTCTTTCAAATTCCTTCCTCTAAATTACGAGCGTTTCTTTCTTGGACTTTAAGCATGCTGGTTATACATAAGGAAGAGATAGAAAAGTCCTTGAAGGCTTTCCATTCCTTTGCTTTTCTAACTTTTTGCATAAGCTTCTCAAGCAGCACAAAGTTTCAAACTTGTGGAGATAGAAGGGTAGGTAGGTAAGATTTTGATGGCTCATGACTCTCTGACTTGAGCCATCTGGGAGATGCTCTGTAGCAACTGCCTTTCCAGCTGGAGGCCCGGTTTTCCACCCGGGAAGGCAAGGCTCTGAAATTAACCTGCAGGGCGCTCTGTCCCTTTTCCTGAACAGGTACGTTTTGGGCCACGAAGCCATGAAGCGAATGCAGAATGCCAACATTCTGGTATCTGGCTTACGAGGACTAGGCGTCGAGATTGCTAAAAACATAATCCTGGGCGGAGTTAAATCAGTCACAATCCATGACCAGGGGGTGGCCGAGTGGTCCGACCTCTCTTCCCAGGTAAGGCCCTCTCCTTCATAGTTTCAAATGGCTCCTCGAGTTCGTCACCTGTGTGCTGGTGTGCACCCTGATGTCCTCATGCCCTGGGTCTGAATCTCTCTTCAGTTCTACCTGCATGAAGAAGACCTAGGGAAGAACCGTGCTGAAGTCTCCCAACCTCGACTGGCTGAGCTCAACTCCTATGTACCCGTCACTGCCTACACCGGTCCCCTCAGCGAGGACTTCCTTAGCAACTTTCAGGTACTTTGAAACAAGATGGCGGCCTGACAACAGCCGAGCTTTTTTCACAGGCAGGAAAAAACAGAGAGAGAGTTGGGTTGGTTCTTAAAAGAACATCTATCTGAACATTATTCCCTTGACTTGGGCCAGGGGGTTCTGCTGAGTGTGGTATTCTAGCTCCAGAAGGAGCCAGCAGGGTATTTTCTAATCAGGATTGCCTTTATGGTTTGCCCTTGGCATCTTCCGTTCTAGGGTGTGAGTTGTCTGTAAATTGAGGCTCTGTTTCGGTGTTGTGACAGAGCCATCGATATACTTGACTTCTGTTAATTTGTCTAAGCCAACTGAGCTAATGGTTATTGATGTGTATTGTAACCACCCAGAGACCACTTGGTAGTGGGGCAGCTAAAAAAAAATGTGTAAATAAATAAATAAAATAAAGTGACTGCCGTTAAGCCACTTGCACAAAGTAGTTGGTTGTCAACCTTAAGCATCTTATTAGGTGACTAATAGTTAATGATTCTCTGTCATATGTCTATCCCAGATGCTGTAATACCAGTATACTTGTCTGTTTCTTTACTTTATCACATCCGTGGTAATTTCTAATACCGTACTTGCCGTTATTGTGGCTTCACTATGCAGAACCGCCATTTTCATTGTGATTTCCTTCCCTACTTCTCCACCTTCCTTTGCTAGTTCAGTCCCTGTCAGTGTAGATTAGAAAGTAACATTTCTCTTTTTAAGAATAATAATCCTGTATGCCTCATTTCCATATGCAGTAGATTTAATCTTGGCTTTCCATCTTTCCACCTTTCTTGAGAAAGTTCCTTGTTGGAGTTCTCCATAGTTTAACTGGAGTTTCACCGTTTTCAATCCTTTGATATTCTCTGGAGCCTGGATCACTTCATTGTTGCCTTGGCTTTAGATAACCTAAGAAGAAAGTTTTAAATAATACCTGTCTTAGTCTAGGCCAGGCATGCCCCAACTTCAGCCCTCCTGATGTTTTGGACCACAACTCCCAGATTTCTAAGCTTAGCTTGCCAATGGCAAAGGGCTGTGGGAGTTGCGGTCCAAAACATCCAGAGGGCTGAAGTTTGGGCATGCCTGGTCTAGGCCTTGTGGGTCTTGCTGCTGGCTTTATATCAGAGCTGCAAGCACAGTTTTATTTCTCCTGTGCCTCATACAGTTTTAATGCTTTCTGCTGCACTTAGTCTAATCCTGAGAATGCATATAGTTTTAAGAACCATCAAGCCACAGGATTTAGAAGGTGGGAGGTTCCAAGAAATCTAATGATCTGAAGAGCAAAGAAACCATTAAAAACAAAACAAGCTGAGCCCCAACAGATCATGTGTGATGTGCAGGGAAGCATTGTTTGTTGTTCAGGTACAGTGGTACCTCGTATAATGGAGGGTTTGTTTAACGAAAAATCCGTACAACGGAAAAAAATTCCACACACACCCCATGAGCCCCTCGGAACTAAGTCCTCCGGGGCTCCGGCAAGAGGCGAGGGCGGGGGAATGCCCGGCGCACCCCACTCCCTCCGTTATACGAGGTACCACTGTATACCAAGTGGCGCACCCCCACCCCCTGCCCCCCGCGCCCACCTCCGCCCACCACCTGCAGCCACCCGGGAAGAGGACGCGGGGCGGTCGGGGAAAGAGGGGAGGGGTGGCAGGCACGGAGGGGGGCGAGCCCGGGAGGGGCGCTCTTACCTGGCAGGGTCCTCCGCTTGCCGCCGCTGCGGATGCTGGGGGGGAGGGGGTGCATGGCCTGGGGTGGGGGGCCGCTCTGGGAATTCCCCCGCTGCTCGCCTCTTGCCGCCGCCGCGGATGCTGGGGGGGAGGGGGTGCGTGGCCTGGGACGGGGGGCTGTGCTGGGAATTCCCCCCCCCGCTCGCCTCTTGCCGCTGCCGCGGATGCTGGGGGGGAGGGGGTGCGTGGCCTGGGGTGGGTGTCCGCGCTAGGAATTCCCCCCCGCTCGCCTCTTGCCGCCGCCGCAGCTGCTGGGGGGGAGGGGTGCGTGGCCTGGGGCGGGGGGCAGCGCTGGGAATTCCCCCCCCACTCGCCTCTTGCCGCCGCCGTGGATGCTGGGGTTCCTCCTGGCGGGGCAGGCGGTCGGGGAAACAGGGGAGGGGAGGCCAGGAGGGGTGACACGAGCCGCGGCAGCCACTTGGGTGCCCTCTTCGCGCTCACTGCCTCCCACCCATGCGCAGCCCCAGAGGCCCGCCTCCCGCCCCTCCCCTCCCCACGGCACGCTCTTCTCGTCTCCCATTTGTTGCCTTCTCCCGGTGCGCGCGCCTCTTGCCTCAACAACCTCGCCGTCAACCTCGCCGTCAGCCTGCTTTTACGGCCGCCAAAGGGTTTGTTCGGCGCGCTTCGGGGCGGTGGGCTGCGCTTCGGGAGGCGTGGGGGAGGGGGTTTGAGTCGGTGGGCGCCGAGCCCCCTCAGGGATGGGACCAGGACTGCCTTGGCGGGAGGAGGGGGAGGGTCTCTCTCTCTCTCTCTCTCTCATTACTTGACTATGCATTGGAACTGATTAAATCCACTTCCAATGCATTCCTATGGGAAATTAGGGTTTGTACAACGGAAAACTTGTATAACGTAATTTTATTCGGAACGAATTAATTACGCTATATGAGGTACCACTGTATATAGCAGCCTCCATTAACAAGTCAGGAAGCAGTGTTTGTGATCCTGCGTCTAACTCATCAGAAGTTTTGTTTCATTCTCCTCTTCAGGTGGTGGTTCTCACCAATTGTCCCTTGGAGGAACAGCTGCGCATTGGTGATTTCTGCCACAGTCAAGACATCAAGTTGGTCGTGGCAGATACCAAGGGACTATTCGGGTAAGAGGAAAGCCCACATCCCTTCCTTATCTGGGATGCAGCAACCGGTGGACCTTGTCTGTGCCTAGTTTTCCCACCATCCGCTGCTTTTTAGAAAGGCCAACCTCTCCGTCTGATAAGATTTGCCTGCCTTAGGGCCCCAGGCAGTGGAGGTCTCCTACCCAACTCTGAGTATGGCCGAGGATGATTTTTTTAAAAAAGTGGTGCACAACAGGCCCCTCACCTCACTTCTTTCCTTTCACAGCCAGCTGTTCTGTGACTTTGGCGATGACATGGTCGTAACAGACACCAATGGAGAGCAACCGCTGAGTGCCATGGTCTCCATGGTCACAAAGGTAATGGCTCCTCTGCATTTGGAAGCTGAGAATCCGCGCCGGGACGTCTCTCACCACGCGAGGCACACCCGTGTCTGCCGTGTCGGTGGCTGAGACCTGTTTCCCTCTCTGTGTAGGGGTGCCCCGGAGAGGTGACCTGCCTGGACGAGGCTCGGCACGGCTTTGAGAGCGGGGACTACGTTTCCTTCACCGAAGTCGAGGGCATGACAGAGCTCAACAGCTGCGAACCCATGGAGATCAAAGTGCTGGGTGAGCTCAACTAAACAGTGCAAAGTTCTGCGTTGCTGCTGCTTTCTTGGCATTATTTCTCCCTCGCAGCAGTGCCCCGGGGTCAATATGCATGTCTGCTTGTGCTGTTTTTCAGGCCCCTACACGTTCAGCATTGGCGACACCTCCAACTTTTCGGACTACGTCCGCGGTGGCATTGTCACCCAGGTCAAGATGCCAAAGAAAATTAGCTTTGTAAGTATTGTTCTTAGCTGCTTGTAACTCCCCCCCCCCCCCGGGCAAATTCTCAAATTCTCAGCTGGTGGGGGGAAATGTATTTTTCTTTGGAGGTATCTAGGCTCCAAGCCAGGAATTTGGGAGCTGCCGTGTCCCCTTGCAGCTGTTGAAAAAGGGGGAGACGTGAAGAGATCTTTATATGCATTTTATCTCAGTGGCTTGATTCTCCCGAGTCATCCACCTCTCGTAGTGCCGCATATCAGATCGCCATGAATGGAACAGTTCTGGACTCTATAGTCTGTATAATAAACTGAAGCAGGAGCGGCTGTGCTCGGAGGGGATGTTCTTCTCAGCTACCGTTCACGAGTTGTAGAAGTTGTCGGGCTCATGGGATCCAATCTTGCTCCTTTCCCAGAAATCTCTGCGTTCATCTCTGCCTGCACCCGAGTTCATCATCACCGACTTTGGCAAGTTTGACCGACCAGCACAGCTGCACTTGGGATTTCAGGGCTTGCATGAATTCCACAAGAAGCACGGGAGGTTTCCCAAACCTCGCAATCAGGTAGATTGTTTCAGCATTAGCATCCGTTCTCTAGTGGGATTTGCATTTTGAACGTCTCTTTAACCCATAACCGGAAGGAGAAGGAAAAAAACCCTCTCAGATTCTATAATAAGCAGTCATAAAAACTATAATAAGTTTTTCTTAGAACAACAGAGGTAATTTTTCTGTAACAAAGATGACCTCGAAAGAAGCAGAAACATTTTTTTGACTGTGGAGACCAAATTCGAGCTTGCATCGGGTGCCACTTGGTCGTTTTGAAAATTTGCAAATTTTAAAAATGCAAATAGCAGCCCTGTGTGTTTATTTGAGGAAAAGATTATTAGTCTCACAGGTCTAGCTCACCTTTATATCGAGCCATCCATGTGTGCCAACTATGACCCAGGGTCCTAGAGATGGCATAGAACTACAAAGGACTGCACTCAGTTCTCCCCGTGGCGCAGTGGTTAAATGCCTGTACTGCAGGTAAAACTCTGCTCACGACCTGGGGTTCAGTCCCAGGTAGTCGGCTCATGGTTGACTCAGCCTTCCATCCTTCTGAGGTCGGTAAAATGAGTACCTAGCTTGCTGGGGGGGGCACTGTGTAGCCTTCATACTGTAATTAAAACTGTAAACCGCCCAGAGACTACTTGAAGTGGTATGGGGTGGTATATAAGCAGAACACTTTGCTTTTGCTTTTTGCTTTACATGGTCATGGGCGTGCTTTTGAAATTAACTTGAAAATACCTGCAAGAGGCTTCAAGGATGGTATTGGTAAATAATACTAAGCTTCCAAAGAATCGATCATTCTTTTAAAAGGCAGGCAAGGAAGTGTGTGACCCATGGCTGTTGAAATCTCTGAATGTTTCAAGGGCAGGACTTCATGGCTTCCTTACAGTGCCTAGTTCCACTTCCTGTGGAGTAAAATCCAGCATTATTTAACTTAATCCAGGAGAAGCACAGAGAGTAATAGGATTGTTAAATGTATTCAGTTGTCACAGTTTTTCTAGAAATGCAGGTCCAAGCATAAGCGGACATATTACTCTTTTGTCTCTCCCTGCCCTTAACCTCTTTTCAGCAAATAAATATTAAGTGTAGGGGGGGAATTAATTCTGAAATATTAAGGCTAAATGAGATGCAATGTTATGTGCAGTTTAACTTGTGAACAGCGGCTTGTGAGTCAGGGTTGAAATACTTGTATGGATGGCAGCAGAAAGGCAGGCACGACCCCTTTCCTGCTTTGGGGTTCTTCTAGTGAAAAAAATTGCTCCTCCAAAGCTCCTCTAGGGTGGGAGTTGGTATTCTCCCCCCACCCTGCAAATACCAACTTTAGAAGACCAGTTTTCCTCAAGATGTCCAGCAACTGTAGGCATAAGATAGCCTCTCCTTCCTTGCCTGTTGAAACCTTTGTAAGTGATATTCTTTCCTCCACACGTTCCATCCCTCTCGTGGGGCTCTTTCATAGCCTTTGGTCTGAATTTTCCCCCCCTTCCCTACCAGGCAGATGCGAGCGAGGTGCTGGCCTTCGTTAAGGATCTGAATGAACAAGCAGCGCCTTCCCTCAAGCGAGAGCAGTTGAATGAGGACATCCTCAAGGAACTGGCCTTCCAAGCCACCGGAGACCTGGCCCCTGTCAACGCCTTTATAGGAGGCCTGGCTGCCCAAGAAGTCATGAAGGTGAGCCAGGAAGGGGAAGTAAAAAAAGGAATTCACACCCGGATGCCGTCTGGGTCATGGGAGGCCCGAGGTACAGTGGTACCTTGTATACAGGAATTGATTCGTTCCAAATGAAATTCTGTGAAGCAAATTTTCCTTTATACAAATTCCCCATAGGAATGCATTGAAAACGGAGTAATCCCTGATTGCGACCATTTTTATGTTGTACGGATTTGCCCCATAGGGCATTCTGTTAAGCAAATTTCCCCTATCTCCAGATTTTTTTTTGTTGTACATATTTTATATTATACACACTGTTTGTTATACAAGGGTCCAGTGTATGTGTGTGTGCCCTGTAGCCTTCTCCCGGTGGAGGGTGAGTCTTCCCTGTCCCTTCCTCCTGACCCAGGCAGGTGAGAAGGTTGGATGGAGCTGCAGAGGGGGTGAAACCTTGGGCTCTGGTAATGCAGCCAGACTGGGGTATCAGTGGGTGTAGCATTCGAAATCGGCCACCCCACTTCCTTAAACAAAAGGGATTTTTTTATGAAGAGAGATGAACACTGGGGCACACGCTACAGCCGATCAGGTACGACTGTCTCTGTCCTTCCTTCCTTCCTTCCATTCATTAGGCCTGTTCAGGAAAATTCATGCCTGTCACTCAGTGGCTGTACTTTGATGCACTGGAGTGTCTGCCTGAAGACAACAAAGATGCCTTGACCGAAGAGAACTGCAGCCCGGTGAGTCATCGGCGTCGGTTTTGCGATTTCATGCTCTGAACAGCTGCTCAGGACTGAGGGGAAGAAGTGTCTGTAGGGCAGGGAGGGTTTCAGTTTAGATGGAGATACAAAGGTAAGTAACCCCAAAAGATCACAGACAGATTGAGAAATTGTGGTTATTATTACACACATACACAGTCAAGTACATAGCAACTCTAATGCTGTGAAGTATTTCCATTTTCTGTTCTGTACCATCAAGATACATTTTGTTACCGTGTAACAGATGTGGGGGAAAGTATTGGAATGATTTAATCATAGTTTCTGTTGCTCACTGTGTAATTGATATAAGATTTAAGCCCCATGGACTGCGCTGTTCCACTGAGAATGTTATTGTCGCAACTGTGAAAACTTTAGAATGGCAGGGAGTTATCGATAGTATTTTACATACAGAGGAACATGGGTGAGTTACATAGACAGAAAGGCATCCGAAGGCAGGTGGAACACAGCCTTCAAACACGTACAACCATTTAAATAATAAATACTGTACGCTGCAACATGGACTGCTGTGTTGAGGGATTGCACTAGGCCTGGGAAGATGAAGAAATTCAGTCTTCCAAGAAGAAGAGATAGCGAAAGTGTCCTGTCTTTGTTTCCCCTCTTGACAGAAAAACTGTCGCTACGATGGACAAATTGCTGTCTTTGGGAGCGACCTGCAAACGAAGCTGGGGCAGCAGAAGTACTTTGTGGTGAGTCCTAAACCCCAGTTTTCTTTTTTCTCAGTGTTTGCATTCAAGCATCTCAGTAATACTTCTGCATCCTCCTTCCCCCACCCCCACCCCACCCCTCTTTGTTTTAGGTTGGTGCTGGTGCCATTGGCTGTGAACTGCTGAAGAACTTTGCTATGATCGGTCTAGGGTGTGGGCAAGGCGGAGAAGTGATTGTGACCGATATGGACACCATTGAAAAATCCAATCTCAACCGGCAGTTCCTTTTCCGGCCATGGGATGTTACGGTCAGTTCCATTAAATGTGGTTACTTTTTCTGCCTGGTAGTCGTATGGAGACAGGAAGCCTTTTAAAAAGTACCTTCATGCTTATTTCCTCCTTGATGCCTAGAGAAAGTAGATAAGGAAAAACTGTTTTCTCTATCGAGTAACACTAGAACTAGGGGACACTCCATGGAACTTTTGGGTGCTACATCTCAAACAAATAAAGAGAAAGTACTTTTTCACTCAAAGAATCACTGGTCTGTGGAACTCCCTGCCAGAAGAAGTGGTGACAGCTGTCAGCCTTGACAGCTTTAAGAAAGGATTGGACAAGTTCATGGAGAACAAGGGTATCTGTGGATATCATGATGGATGCCTAAGGACAACCTCCGGGTTGGAGAAATAGGCAGGATATCTCTCAATACCATTTGCAGAGAATCGTAAGCAGGTGAAGACGTCTGCTTGGGAATACCCTGAAGCAAATGGTGAGCCTCTGTGTGAGACAGAATGCATGACTGGAAGGGCTGTGCCCTGTTCCAGCAAGGCTGCTCTTATGTTCTTATGATGAAAGTTCTGCTGGAAGTTGTTCTGGTTTGGCTCGATTCTTTGGGAGACCTAAGCCTCATCATGGAAGCCAGACCCTCACATGGAACAAAACGGGAAATGGGGAATGAGGCTGGTGGGTGTGCTTTTATGCCTCTCCTGACTTGCGTTGTGGGTGGCGCCTCTTCTTGCCTATCCAGAAAATGAAGTCTGATACAGCGGCAGCTGCTGTGAAGGAAATGAACCCCGGTGTTCACATCACAAGCCACCAAGACCGCGTTGGCCCCGACACGGAGCGTATTTATGATGATGACTTCTTTGAGAGCCTTGATGGAGTAGCAAATGCACTGGACAACGTGGATGCTAGTGGGTATCTTGCCTTTTCTCTCCCCCACTTGCTAACCTGAACTCTAGATGCACATTTTGTGAGGGGTGGGGAAGCTGCAGAGCGAACCCAGGCAAAGTGGCTTCTATGCCAAAGAGGTTCTGTTGTGACACAGTCGAGAGGAATGTGGTAAAATCTGAGGGGGTCGTAATGATGAGTGAGGGAGACGCAAGGCCAAGGATGTGTTACATGTAATGATTTTAACTTGAAAGAGGTGTGGTTTGCGTGACCCAGTTCATATATCAATATTCTAGGGCAGGGCTGTTCAACTTTGAACAGGCCAAGGTCTACTTTTTCCAGCTGAAAGTGCCTGAGGGCTACTACACTAAAACCTCTACTTACCTCTACTTACGAATTTTATCCATTCTGAGCGCATGCTCATAAGTAAAACCTTTTGTAAGCAGAGCAGCAGTTTCCCATAGGAATGCATTAAAAACCAGTTAATCCATTCTTGAGGGAACAGATTTCAATGCGCCATGGCCCTTGAACTGCCCCACTCAGCTGAGACAGTGGGCTGGCAGACCCAGAACTTTTGCTGGGGCAGTGGTGGTCCTTGGGACGGGGGAGGGAGGGGTGGAGAATTTATCCCCTCACTTTGTTATTGATGACCGGTGGTCTACTTTTGAACCCTTCGCGGGCTACCAGTAGCCCGCGGTCTACCTGTTGGGCAGGCCTGTTCTAGGGGTTCCCAAAAGAAGTATGCTCTGTGGCAGAGGCAAACTTTGGGAATGCCATGACCTCCACACACCTACCATGGGATTGTTCTCAGTTTGGGCAAAACCAGCTCCACGTCTTTTCCTTGCTTTCAGTGCCCAGCATTCTGGTGGGGAGCGTTTCACTGTTCCTTCGTGTCATTGCCTCTTTTACTTCTCCTTGACGCTAGGGATGTACATGGACCGCCGCTGCGTCTATTACCGTAAGCCCCTGCTGGAATCGGGGACGTTGGGGACCAAAGGGAACATCCAGGTGGTGATCCCCTTCCTGACAGAGTCCTACAGCTCCAGCCAGGACCCACCGGAAAAATCCATCCCTATCTGCACCCTCAAGAACTTCCCTAACGCTATTGAACACACCTTGCAGGTCAGTTGAGCATTGGGGTGGGATTTCTACTTGGAAAGCGGCGCCTGGGATGCGGTAAAGGCAAGAGACGAGATTCTGGGCTAAATGGCCTTGCTGTTAAGAGGAGATGGACTTCTTTTCTGGTATGCCGACCAGAACAAAAGCACCACGTACATGCGACTTGCATCTGATTTCTGCTTCCTCTCATCTTATTAGACCTTCTCTTTGCCTTTCCAGTGCAGCTGTGCCTGTTTGTCCCTCTAGCCACCAATTCCAATGGTCTTTATTTTTAATTGTGTCTAGTAGTGCTCCGTTGGTTTGGTACCCATCCACCTGCTGTCTGTTGTCCAAACCTGATTCTACTGTTTACTGCAAAAACTCTTTATTTTATTTTGCCAGTGGGCCCGAGATGAATTTGAAGGCCTTTTCAAGCAGCCTGCTGAGAATGTCAACCAGTATATCACGTGAGTAAAGTGTCATGCTGAGGATCTGCAACCGGGGTGGGTCTAAAGGATGTCCCATTTGAATGTAACCTGGTGGTGACGCTCTTTGCATCAGTCAGTAGAAGATGCAAGGGGGGTGATGCTGACCAGTAATGTCAAATCTAGGTCAAGGGCCACCAGTAATCCACAGACAGGTTCAAGAAGATGACCTGTTACCCGAGGCATGGCTTTGCAGTTTCTGATTGTTTCAGAACCACTCAGAAGTTCTGAGGCAGAAGATGTTTGCTGAGATCGCTCTTGCCTTTCTTTAGAGATTCCAAGTTCATGGAGCGGACTCAGAAGCTGCCAGGCACTCAGCCTTTGGAAGTGCTGGAAGCTGTCTACAAGAGCTTAGTGACGGATCGGCCTAAATCGTGGGCTGACTGCGTGGCCTGGGCGTGCAACCACTGGCACACCCAGTACAGCAACAACATTCGTCAGCTGCTGCACAATTTCCCCCCAAACCAGGTATGCTGGTGAAAATGGTTCTATGTCGTAGCTTCAGTTCCTTCTTCTAGGAACAAAATGGTACAATTGCTGCTGCCCCTTTTTTAACATTCCTTCTGTTCCCCTTTCAGAAAACTAATTCAGGAACCCTATTCTGGTCAGGTCCGAAGCGATGCCCTCACCCACTCACCTTTGATGTCAACAACGTAAGTGCCCGAGTGGGAGATGGGTGTTGAACAGTTGGAGTGCTGGCACTGCCAGTTGGCATGCGTGGGAAAATCTGGTTCCTTTGATGCTGTTGTTCAAAAGCTCATTGATAGTGTCGGCTGCATTCAGTCTTAATACCTAGATGTCTTTTGGAAAGTTCAAGAAAGACTGGCTGAAAGGGAAGCAGCTGTGGCTGACAGTTAACCAGCAGGCCATTGAGGGGTTGGATTTTGGAAAAGGAGTTTATAGGTTGTGTTCAGGATAAAGCCATTCATTGGGCAAGCTCACACATAAGAAGCCCTTTTTCTAAACGTATATCTGACAAATAGCGATGGCTGCGGATGGGTGGCTATGATTGCCTAAACAGCATTGAGTCAAGATTTCTGAAGGGCTTCTGTGTCTCTGAGTAACAGACATGAAAGTGGATGTAGTACAGTAATACCTTGGTTTATGAGCATAATCTGTTATGGCCACATGGTTGTAAACCAAAGCACTCTTGTATCAAAGGAAGTTTGCCCATAAAAATAATGGAAACTGATGATTCGTTCTGGATCCCATAGACCACACAAAGTGCCAAAACTCACAAAAGACGTTGACTAGAATTCCACGTCCGCACCATGGTTTACATACCTGACTGCGGAATCTGCTCTATTTGGGACTAAGAGCTGGACTTTACTCTGTCTTTAAAGTGACAATAATAAAATGCAATTTGTAGCCTTATACAGACTTGACTAACTGTCACATGACTAGAAATGGTTTGAAAAATAAGAAAGGATGTCGAAAACAAATTAAATATAAATATAAAGAAAAATAAAACAAAACCCTAACCTTCACTCACCTTTGAAAACTTTCCTGGCTGGTGCAAGGGAAACCTTCCTTCCTCTCTTCCCCTGCTTTTGAGGGTTGCCTGAGATGGAACATTCCAGACAACCACCCACCATCCAGCAGGGGGAGAGAAAGAGAGCCACAGTTGTCTCACTTGTGATCATGTGACCTGATCCAGTGCTTGTATTACAAGACATTGCTCGTTGATCAAGGCAAAATTGAGAAGAAAAGTTTGCTTGTCTTGCAAATCATTCTGACACCAAAGTACTTGTAAACCAAGGTATTACTGTATAGCCAAAATCAGTGGTCTTCAGGAGCCTTCTAAGTTTGGTTTTCTTCCTTTTTTTTTCTTTCTGTAGTCAAAATTTCCGTAAGTTTAACATATCTGTTCTGTAGAGATAGATTGCAAACAGTGGCTCTCCAGAAGTTCTTGGATTGAAATTTCCAGCATTCTCCACCGTTGACTGTGCTAAAATTTAGTTGGAATTGTAGTTCAATAACATTTAAACCAATATAAAATAAGAAGTCTATACAGCAGAGATAAAAGAATGATAGAATCCCGTGATAAAGAACCTGCCATTTTAGAAAGTGGCATGAAAGTGACTCTGCACTTCAAAGAAATAAACCACCAGGAATAGATGGAATACCAGTAGAATTGCTTCAAGGTACACAGACTGGGTCAAAGTCTCAACAAGAATACACCAACAAGTATAGAAAACAAAACAATGCCTCACAAGACCGGAAATGTTCAAAATCTATTCCAGTGCATTAACTGGAGCACCATTGCATCAGTTTCCTATGCATGCAAAGCAATGCTCAAGATGTAGCAGCAAAGGCTTTTGCCATGTGTCGTGCGTGAAATGCCCAGTGTTCAAGCTCCATTCCAAAATGATCAACAACAGTCTAGGCATCTGGCTGCAGAGCCAAAAGTTGGACGTTCAGGTCTCAGTGACAACTTGACAAGGGCTGAACTCAGTGATCCATAGGGTGTCTTCGAGCTCTGACGTTCTAAAATTATATATACAGTGAACCCTCGTATAACAAATGGTTTGTATAACATAAAATCTGTTCAACATAAAAATTCTGGAGATAGAGGAAATTTGCTTAACAGAATCTTCTATACAACATAAAAATGGTCACAATTAGGAATTGCTCTGTTTTCAATGCATTCCTAAGGAAAATTTGCTTGACAGAATTTCATTTGGAACGAATTAAATCCTTTATACATGGTATCACTGTACAGTGGTACCCCGACTTAAGAGCAGCTCGACTTAAGAGTGGAAAACTGTTGGCGTTT
Source organism: Phrynocephalus versicolor (assembly GCA_023846285.1). Taxonomy (NCBI): domain Eukaryota; kingdom Metazoa; phylum Chordata; class Lepidosauria; order Squamata; family Agamidae; genus Phrynocephalus; species Phrynocephalus versicolor. Next base: position 5,438,232 of record JAHTLZ010003468.1, on the reverse strand, counting down.
TAACTGCCGCCTTGCAAATTTTAGATTTGGTCTGCTCGACTTGCAAATATTTTTTTTAACTTATTTTTTCAAGTTTTTAGATAGGTACCCTGACTTAAGAGTAGTTCAACTTAAGAATATCCATTCGGAACTGATTAAATTTGTAAGTTGAGGTACCACTGTATATAAAAAGAGGAGGCACTAAAGAGGTCAGTGTAAATGTGCATTGACTAGTGGAGCAAAACAAAAACTTTCAGATTAATATCTAACTCTGCTTTATAGACAACAGCAAAGCCTTTGATCATGTGGTCCATGAAAAGTTATCTATAGTCCTAAGAGAAAGAGGTGTACTTTAGCATTGGATTGTCTTCATGTGTAATCTATATTGTAAACAAGAAGCTACTGTCAGGACACAAAATGGAGCAAAAAAAAAGTATAAAGTGTGCTGCTTTTATACTTCCCCATAGCAATTAAAGCACTCTCTGGGAGGTGGTGTTACAATTTAATTATGCAGGCTAATGATTGCTCCCTCCCCCCCCCAGCAAGCTGGGTACTCATTTTACCGACCTTGAAAGGATGGAAGGCTGAGTCAACCACAATTGAATCTGGGTCATGAACACCGTTTGACTACAGTACAGCAGTTTAACCAAGGCACAGTGGAACTGAGTGGATGTCTATAGATAGCAGTGTAAAAGAAGGATATGTTTTCTTCTCTCGAGCTGAGCAATCTGTATGAAGAGTATATTGTAAAAATAAAGCTAGGTTAAATTTGGATGGATGAGGGAAATATTGGTGGGAAAAAAATCAATACTTGAAGATAGGCAGATGATACCATATTGCTGATAGAAAGCAGCAATGATTTGAAATTTGAAATGACTCCATATGAGGGTTAAAGAAAAAGAGCAAACGTAGAACTGCAGTTGAAGCAAGGTATGCCATTGGGATTGGTTGAACTGCATATTCCACAATGCTTTACTGATGGGAATTCCACCTGACAGATTTATCCTGAGACCATCCTAGCTTACTTTTAGAAAAAGAAGCTCTCTTGGTGGTGCTATCCAAGGCCACAAAATACCACACAGGATGGGCTCCCCCCCCCCGCAGGTGTGTTGTTAGTAGGTGTGAGTCTGTCAGGTGGAGCTTTCAGACTGGTGAGTTGTGGGATTTGCAGTCCTAAAACTTAATGGCACACCCCTACAGTTGAATGTTTAAAAAAAATACCAAAAATGTTTTTAAGGCAGAACCAGATACTTTAATTTAAAAAACGAAGACTGAAATTGTTAAAAGACTTGATGTACCTAGCTTTGATATCTATAGTCCAGATGACGACAGCTGCCGGGAAATCAGAAGACCGAGCCTGAAAAGGGAAGCTGTGAAGAAAGTGTAAATGATTGCCTAGCGGAAAGGTGTGCCACTAGAAACCAAGGCAAAAGTCATGCACAGAATTGTGCTCCCAGCGACCGAAGTAAAAGCTTGACAGTGAAGAAAGCCAACAGGGAAAAGCAGATTAGTGAAAAATGTAGCGCTGGAGGAGAGCTTGACAGATACCATGAGCTGCTGGTAAGTCAAACAAGTGGGTCCTGGATCAAGCTGGAGCTCTCCTTTAGAAGCAAAGACGACGAAAGTAATGCTGCTGACAAGACCAGACCAGAAAAGGCTGTGATGTTGAGAAAAGCCAAATAAAGCCAGAAGAGACCAGATATGATATGGATTGACTCAGTAAAGGAAGTCACAGCCTTGAGTTGGCAACTCCTGAAAAATTCTGTTGAGAACAGGACATCCTGGCGGTCATTCACTCAAAGGATCTCTCTCTGTAAATGGGAGAGATGACTTGGCCAAACAACCACAGCATCTGTAGGGCTGCACTTTGCAATTCTAGTATCTCTCAACAGAGGTTGGGGACTCAGGCACAATCTGGCTCCCACTTATCGTGCTGCCCTTTCATCAATCCCCCCAAACAAATCACACCTCCACCAGCAAGGCCACAGTTAACGACCCATACTTAATGGGTGTTGGGATAGGGTTGCAGAGGTGGGACTTTCCCCCACCCAGGCCATTGTCTTACCTTCCAGGCCTTTTCAGGCTGTTGTCCACCTAACGAGCCTATTCAGACCAGGGTGGCGTGAAAGCAAGGTGAACTATAGATGGGAAGACTCGTACCAGTGTTCCTCAGATTGACAAAGCTACTTGGATGGTTTCAAATGAAGACAAAGTCCAGTGGCCATGACTCAGCTTCCAGGTAACCTCACCTGGATGACGGAGAAGCTTTACCAACACTGCAGTGGCATCTCTAGGTTTATAAACGAAAGAGTCAAAAATGTGAGGTTGCAGGTGCAATAGGAGGATCATTTACAATGTCCTTGCTCACCAAAAAGGTGTTTGCTCTCCTAATTGCTGACATTTGCTTCCACAGCCTTTGCACATGGATTACGTGGTGGCGGCGGCAAACTTGTTTGCACAGACCTATGGCATTGCAGGCACTCGGGACAGGGCGTCCATAGCAGAGCTCCTTCGTCAAGTGCAGGTTCCAGAGTTCACTCCCAAGTCTGGTGTTCGCATCCACATCTCAGACCAGGAGCTGCAGAATGCCAATGCCTCTGTCGGTAATGCCCCCCCTCTCTCTGAGACATAGGGAATTTGAGCTACCCAGTAGAATAGGGGAAGTAGAGAGCTGCTCCCCAAGTCCCCAAATAATTAGAGAAGCCATGTCTCAACTGCAAACTCTATACAGTTTCTTCCACATTGTTCATTTGTGTACTAAATTTGATTTGTGATCTCAAAGGAATGTCTATCTGGCCAAAATATGGTTGTTATATCTTGGGATTTGAGGCTTCTCCATCAGCCTTACAAATACTGGTAGTACATTTGCCACTAAGCATATTCACAAGGGGGCCTAACTGGTTTAAAACCTCACTGCCTTAGGATTTGCAGCGGGTACCCCAAACTTCAGGGAAGGAGGGTGGTTTGGGGCCCTAGTTACCTTTTTCCAAGCCTCATCTCTTTTCCACAGATGACAGCCGACTGGAGGAGCTTAAATCCCTACTGCCGAGTGCCCAGCAACTGCAGGATTTCAGGATGTTTCCTGTTGATTTTGAAAAGGTAAGAGCCTTTTTGGCCCGGGGGGTGGGGTGCATTCTGTAAGAGATAAGCCTTGGGTCTGTCCTCATCGTAGCGTTGCCAAGTAAAATTAATTCAAAACTGCACCTGAATACTCTCTGTTCTGGGATCAGAAGCTGTAGGGTTTTCTTCTGCATCTCCCACAGCAGCAGGAACCTTGGGAAGGGAATTGTATTGTGGGAACATGGCTAGATGTAACTGTCATTTGACTTGCCTTACATTTAAGGACGATGACACGAATTTCCACATGGATTTCATTGTGGCTGCATCCAACCTGCGAGCAGAGAATTACGATATCCCTCCTGCTGATCGGCACAAGGTAGGCTTGTCCTGATGACTGCGACTCCTGTGGGGCGAGGGACACTTGGGATCGTTTCGTGTAACCAGATTCATGCCTTGTTTTGTTTTGTTTTGTTTTTGCTCTCTTTTTGGTCACCCGCCAGAGCAAGCTGATTGCAGGGAAAATCATACCAGCAATTGCCACGACGACAGGCGCTGTAGTAGGTTTGGTGTGTCTGGAGTTGTACAAAGTTGTACAGGATCACAAGCGACTGGAGTCCTACAAGAATGGTTTCCTCAACCTGGCGCTGCCCTTCTTTGGCTTCTCTGAGCCGATTGCTTGCCCCAAGAACAAAGTAAGTGGGGTGACCCCCTCGTGTCGCGCCCTTTCTTGCTCTCATCTCCAGGTGGGGAGGCTTACAATAGCTGTGCCGCATTCTGTGCCGCCTCCTTTTGAGTGGTGTGACCAGCACTTGTCCGCTGACCCCAAAATGAGGGAATTATAATGGGGACCCTACAAATATGGGCATGTTTCTCCCTAGAGCGTTGGAACTAGGAAGGGCAAAAAAGACAGATGTCTATCCATGCCTCTCGTTTCTAGGGCACGGAATTCCCGAGAGTCCTTGGCTGATTGTTCTCTGAAAACAGGACTATTTTTAGATATTTCTTCAGTGTGACCCCTTTCTGTGCCCCCCACACCCTTGATGCATGTTCTGCCTGCTCTTTCTACTTCTGTCTGTCAGGGCAGGATGTTTCTATTCATATCCTTTCTCCATGAGCCACCGTTAGTGCTGGGGCTGTGAAAATCATGTAAGAGCCCTGCACATGCTTGGGTAGGCACACACCTTTTATAAATGAGACACAGCCAAGGCTTCCGTTAGGTTTGCAGCACCCTCTTCTACAGAGGGAGTCCGCCTGCATAGGCTACCATTTTTTAGTCACACCTTTATTTTGGTTTCCTAGTATTATAACACCGAGTGGACTCTATGGGACCGCTTTGAAGTGCAGGGCATCCAGGCTGATGGACAGGAGATGACTCTGCGCGAGTTCCTGGCTTACTTCAAGGTAAGAGCAGAGGAGGCCAAAAGTCTCCTGGGTGCCCGTGGGACCGAAGGGTTGTGGAAGGGGAGGCGCTTCTGAATCCAAGGCGAAGCGGCTGGAGAGTGACGGCCTTTCTTTTTCGCAGAAGGAGCACAAGCTGGAGATCACCATGCTGTCCCAGGGGGTCTCCATGCTCTACTCGTTCTTCATGCAGCCTGCCAAGCTGAAGGAGCGCCACGATCAACCGTACGTCTTTGTCCGGGAGGGGCCTTGGCGGGAGGGTAGGAGGCCTTCGGCCAGCTCCGCTGGTCTCTGACCGCTCTTGAGGTCTCTTCCAGCTCTATGGATTGTATGTATGATTCCTCTTCCCCCCTCCTCTCTCCAGGATGACGGAGATTGTCACCAAAGTTTCCAAGAAGAAGATCGGCCGTCACGTGAAAGCCCTGGTCTTTGAGCTGTGCTGCAACGACGACAGCGGGGACGACACGGAGGTGCCCTACGTGCGCTACACCATCCGCTAGCAGCAGCAGCAGCTCCCTTGGCTAGCACCACCACTCGCCTGCCTGCCTGCCTGCCACGGACTGTTAGCGTGGGGGAGGGCCTGCCTCCCTCCTGCACCCATCACGGTTAAAGTGACTCAAAACATGAATAACTTTTTTGTACCCTTTTAGGAATTTTTTTCCCCCCTTCCAGTTTTTTGTGTCCCGTCAGGGGCCGGGGAAACCCTCTGCTTCCGTGTCCTCTCCTCCCTTCCCCCTTTTTAGACCCTGCAGTTATGTCATGTTATTGAGGCGCCTTAACCACCACCACCACCACCCTCCCCATCTTGTCTTTCCCCCCTTAATGTTAGTCGTGTTGTGTTTTGGCTCCTGCACCACCACCTCCCCCTCCCCCTCTGTCGCTCCCTAGGGTGGAAGGAGGCGGCTCCCTCTCTTCTCCTCGCCTTGGGGGGGACGAGGTTGTAACATGGAATGCTCCCTTTGTCTCTTCCGAGCACCTGGAGGCTTTGCCTTGGCTGGCTGTGGGAGGGAGGGAGGGAGGATGTGAATGGGTGGAGAGCATAGGTCAGAAATGGTAAGAGAAGTAAATGAGTCAATAAACGTTTGCAAAAGCCAGTCGTGTCTCCTTGTTCAAACAAGGACCCCAGGGGAAGTGGGCTGCCCTGTACAGGCCGTGTAGAAGCTTGAGCTCTCTCTCCTGAGGTCTGGAGCTCCTCTGTGGCTTCTAAAAGCCCCAGTGGAGGGCTCCCCACCTTTTTTTTAAATTTGTCTGGGTCTGTCGAAGGCTGTGATAAGTGCAGATCTGTGATGATGCACACACAGAGAAGCTTATTGCCTCTGATATCTGTGCACCATCTCTTAAATGGACTTTTTAGCCCTTCTCATCGTTCACTGGCCCTGTTTTTTTTTTTTTTTTTTGACTTCACAGCTATCCTAGTGGGGTGGAGGGAGCAGTTTTCATTAATAGTTCACTGAAAGATTGGACTCCAGAGATGTGGCTCTCCATGAAGATTTAATCATTTAAAAGCTCTAACAAGAAACATAAGTTTGTTCTTAACTATGCTGTGGGATATAGTGTGTAGGGCATATTCAGCGAATACAGTATGCAAACTTCTCTGGACTGTATAACATCCTTTACTTGGAAGTTTGCTGATTTTTCAGTTTATACTTTTGGGTTGGGGCTTAAGCAAAAACACGTGGCGTTCAACCCTTTTGAAGCCAAGATTTTCATTTCATCGTCCCTTTCCTCTGAATCGATTCAAATACAGTCCTGTCTAAACCAATATAAATGTTGATTGGCCAACACGGCCCTTTTAAAGTAAGCATTTCTTGAAATAGTTGGAGCAGCTTTTTAAGAACAAGAGTATATAGCAAGCCGTCAGTTATTTTTGTTAAGACGTGCTGCTCTTGTTACGAGCAGGACTCTGTTGGGAGTATGAAAAAGGCAATTTCCTGCACTCCACATTGAACTGAAGGTTCCAGTCCAGAGGCTGTGCCTAAACCACCCCACCCCTTGTCAACAAAGTGCGGCAGTCCAAACGGTGCCTGAGTGCCAAGTTTGGAAATCTTGAAAAACATCAAATGGCCTGAGCAACTGGCAGGAAAAAAAAAACACTTCCTACTCCAGATGTCATGTCACGGAAATGAGACAGCTGATGGGAGAGACCCAACACAGAACGATAAAAGAGGTTAATTTCATGCGTTTTTAACAGGCCAAGATGATTCGTGTCCTGAAACAATTAGAGAAGGAAAAGCAGCTGGTGTTTAAATAAAGGTTCAAAACCAGTGGCAGGCATTTTAAAGCAATAGCCAAAGTCCCATTTAATAGGTAAGTCATAAGTGCCAACTGGAGACCTCCCTGGCTACGTTCCCTTTAATTTGTAGTTGTGCCGTGTGGAGCTTTGCACTTGATGTGAACATCTCGGCCCTTGCACACGCAGGCACAACCCCCTCACACATACAAAGAGGAGGCCTGGGCAGAGAGGGGTAGAAGTGCGCAGCTGTGTGCCTTAGAGGGAACCTTGCTGTTAGGAACAGCAACACACAGCCTAGGTTGCCATCTGTCTTGAGACAGTCTGCCTCAAGGATGAGGCATGGACAACCATCAAGGTACTGGGATGCAGCTCCTATGGTCCCTTCCCCGTGGCTGTGCTGATGGATGTCGTAGTCTGCCAACATCTAGAGAGCAACATGCTCTCTTAGCCAGTTCATTTGTGTGCCAATGAGGGTCAAGATCATGCAACGTATCTGTTCTAGATTCCATTTTTTTCCTCCAAAAAAAAAAAAGGCTCACAGTAAAAATATTTCAACACAAGACATTAAAACTCACAAGTCATCAGAAGAAATTCACCCAACTGCAATAGCTGTTTGAATAAAAAGGCATTGGTTTGCGAGTACAGCAAAGGAGCCATCCTAACTTGAGTCATCAAAAAAATGACAGCCTTGTTTTGAATTGCCACCCAAAATATTTACAGGGGTGGTGGGACTGAGGAAGAAGGGTGTCCGTGGAGATTTCAAATCCTAGATAGACGGGGTTTGTGGGAGGTAGCCCAAACACCCCATAATCAGTATTTGCAATTGTGCCTGGAAGGAGACCCATAGGCAGTGCAGCTGTTCTGTTAGTGTGGAATGTTCGAGCTTGAGTAAGTTTAGTTCTGATTTTTTTTGCCTGAGCCTTGAAGCATGCAAACATCCTGTAGATATTAGTAGTTAATATTTTTTGCTGAAGTCTACGACAGCTTCGTAATGAAATTGGGTTATGTTGCAAAGCAGATTTGGGATATTTACAAAAACTGGGAACACTAGTTAATGCTACAGCAGGTACATGAGTGAGAGGATTGGTTCTGTTTCCTTGTTATAACAGTATGTGATGAGGACATGGAGATGGCTTGTACTGTCTTTTGAAAGATGAATGAGGCTGTGCTTCTTAACTACTACAAATATTCCTCAGTTTCTATTGAACAAGTGAAATGGTTCTATCATAAATCCAGAGGAGATGGTAATTCTAAGGAACAAAAAAACCTCCAAATGTGCTATAACCCCTTGATATAATGCAGTCCAGGACTCAGTATAAAGATATCAAGATGTCATCTGCTACAGTAGCAACAGTACTGATATACTGAAAATTTTAGTCCTAGACCTTTATGGCTGTAATGTACTGTATACTAAACTACCACAGTGGCAGAGTAGATGCCTTTCATGTTCAAGAATCCCTAGGGGTTTCCAAATAGGGAGCACAAAACAACATAGGCCTGTATGCACTAACTAAAAAGCAATATATGCTCCTGATCTCGCAGAACTCCCCCATCAGTCCTAACCAATATAGTAAATTGTGAAGGGGATAATTAATTCCAGAACTTAGGGTTCTTGGTTGTTGCCATTCAGAAATTCAGACCTTCAGTTCCCCAAACCTTTTTCCATGTGGGTGGGGCTTCTAGAATTTGGGGGTCAAAAGAGCTGAAGGCCAAATTGAGAGCTCTTGGCCTTCAGTGGGACTAGTGGTTCGCAAGCTTGGGCAACCAAGACCCCAGTTCCCATAAGCCTTCCCTGTTAAATGTGCTGACCAGAGTTTCTGAGAGCTGCAGTCCAAGAACACCTGCATTTTTCAAGGTTAGGAACTGCAGTGATGACAATGAAAGTTTGAAGATCTTCTTGGCTTATTATCCATGTGGAGGCACTTGTGCTTTCTGAACACAGTTCTTTTCTGAGAAATAAACCATTTCACTTAGACTAAAATGTGCTTGTAATTAACCCAGAAACTGTCTCTGCTTTTGGAAAGTAATTCCATTCAGGAGTTCAGATCCGGTGATAAAAGCTGGTAACTACCAGTTTGATATATGCTAAGGCCAGAAGTAATTGAAAGAGCTTTGGATTTGGAAGAGCAGGTACAAAGCAACTACTAAAACACGTTGAAGTGGAAGTTGTGTCTGTGGAGAGCAAGGCCAGGACCATCCCCTTTATGGTACTGTATTCCAATTACTAGGTGTCAGTGTGAAAACTGAACAAATAGTTGACGGGGGATGGGGGATGTGATGTGTTGAGTTTTACAGATAGCTGGGGCCACCATAAGGATGAATAAATACTTTCTAGATAAATCCAAGTCTGAATGTGGACTGGAAGCTAAAATGAGTTAAATTGAGCTAAATTGATCCTCTTGTACCTTGGACACACAAAACGACTCACTACTGTACTAGAAGATAAAAAAACGGGTTTCTATTTATTATTGCACTTGTTAACCGCCCATAGTTCCTATGGGAAAGTTGGTGCGGTCCGGTCTATAAATACAATGAATAAATACTTCAGAGGCTTTGCCCAACGTCCCATCATGCCATTTGATGGTACAGAACAGCCAACCGAAGCCGGCTGGTTAACTCGGGGACGCCCAGAGGAGGCGACCCTTTCGCCGGGCGGCAAGCTCACAAAATGGCGGCCAAAGAACACAAACTTCGCCTCCCCTCCCTCAAGCAACAATTGGGCGGGAAGCGGCGCCTGTCTCGCGGGTTACTCAGAGTGGGCGGAGCTTGCGAAGAAATAAGCCGGAGTAGGGTTGCTTCCACTGGCTGCTTTTGTTCCTACGTCACTCAGGAGGCGTTGCTTCTTTTGCCTTTAGCCCCGCCTTTGCCGGGAAATCACCGGGTGGGGTCGTTCGCTAACAGCATGCGCCAATTGGCTACCGCCGGCTGCTAGTTATGGCTGTCCTTTATGAAGGCGACGTCCCGCCCTCCGTTTGCGAGAGGATGGACGTGCGTTTCGGTCGGAGCGATTGGTCAACCCTAGCTGCCTTTCAGGCTGTTTCGTGAGTGGGCGGTGATTGGTGGCTGTGGTCTCTCATTCCGGAATCAGACAGCGCCCGATGACACGACCAAACCCGAACCGAGGCCGAGTGCTGCTACCCTATTGGTTGCCGTTTGCTGTCAATCCGAGGGAGGGGCAGGCTCATCCCTCTTTTATGCGGCGGTGATAGGCGGCGACGTTCGCCTGGAATCGTACAATAGGGTCGCCGTTTCTGTCAATCACGCGGTGGGTGGGGCCTGTGAGGGGCAGCTGTGGAGAGTCCGGACGGCGGTGAGTGAGCCGGTCGCAGCCGGCAGGAGACGCCGCTGAGGGGACCGACCCGGTAAGGGGGTTCATTCCTGCGGGGGTTGAGGCGGTCGGGGAAATTAACGCATAACATTTGTATTGACTTATTGAGAAGAAGTTAAGTTTAAAGTTGTCGTTTTCGAGCTGTTTCTTTTCCCGAAAGGAATTTGTTGGCGAAAAGTTAGCTGTGTGGAGGGAGGGGGATGGGTGGGGGCGGTTTGAGAAGGCGGTTTGAGAAGGCGATGAAGCAAGGACGTTAGGCGCATGCGCGCGCGGCGGCGGGGGTTAGGGAGGAGGAGATGGTGGCCGCAGGGTGGGTCGCGCGCACCTTCACGCGGCGGGGGAGGAGGGGCGCCGCGAGGCAACGTCGCCGGGTGTGGGGGGTGCCTCTGCCGAGGAAAAGGGTTGAGGGCTGTCTGATTGGGCGGAACAAGGGGTTTAGTTATGAAGTTGGGGGTGTAGGGGGGTGCGAGGGCTTTCTGGCGCATGCGCGGAGGGCACGTTCTGTAGGTTAAGGTGGGGCGGGGGGTGACCCACGGAGAGGCTGGTTTCCGGTTCTGATGTGTGTGTGTGTTTCGGGGGGGGGGGACTTTCCATTTTGCTCGGTTCAATGGGTGGAGGCAGGAGGCGCCGCCTCTGGAGCCCACTGGAGTGGGGGGGGAGTGGGGTGGGGGAACTCAAGGGCGGTGGGCCTCCGTCGTCCAAAAGGGCTGTTTTCTTGTCCTCTTTTCCTCACCAAATCGTGGTGGCTAAAACACACGTGCCGCCTTTATAAACGATTTCCCTTCCCCTCTTTATTCCTTTACGGTCGTAGACCCGAATATTCATGGATAAATAGCATGATAAATACTATATAAAATACATAAGTTATTAAAATATGCCAAGCAGAATAACTCTTAAGTCAGATGGTTGTCTTGCTGTAACATTTCTGAATTCTTAAGGCTGAGAGTAAAAACTTGGCCACAGACTGTGTTACTGGTTGAATTTCTCCCGACAACACAAACTTCAAATAGTCTGTGGGACACATACTGGTACATTCACTCAAAACTGGTTAGAGGTATTGAGTATGTTCTATATAATCCACATTCTAGCATGGTGTGTGCCAGGGATTAAATTGTTTTTTCCCCACAGGGGCACATCCTTTCTTCATAGGGAATGTTATTAAAGCACCCTTTTAATAGCGCAGAACCCCCTCTTTACAGCTAACAAGCGTGCAGTCTATAAAATTGGGGGCTAGACTTGCCCTGTTTGTTACAGGCCTGTTCTCCATATGGATAATTTTTCTTTTCTTAAGGGCCCCTAGAAATGCACATGCCCTGTTAAGAGATTTTAGGACAGCCGTAGGTAAAGAGTTCAGGTCGCATTTTGGAATTGTAAAAGAGACTTGTTCTTATTCAGATAATTGCCATTTTTACAAAGTTTCAGGGCTAAAGTTGCAAGCTGCCACACCCAAAACTAGGCTTTCATTTTTGTCATTTTAGATTTTAATTCTGAAAATAAAAAGAAGCCTTAAAAGCATTAACTTTGCTGATATCACAACACTTTGGTAATCTGGGTTCGCTATACAAATAAAACTAAACCATCAACAACTTAAAAGTACAGTACTTGTTGCATCTTTTAAGAGTAACAAATTTAATTTACAGCCTTCATGTGTAGACCTCAGTATTATTAAGGTGAGGTGACTATAAAATATATGTATCTTTGGAATTTCGTTTCTTAATGCACAGATCTTTTACCCTTCTGGTTCAGCTAGTGTTAAAAATGAGGTAATCTGGGACTTGTGCAGAGGCCCTGCCACCATGATGCAGGACAAATATGTTTGGCAGAATTTGAGTCAGGGTTGATTTGGTTTAAAAAATTTATTAAAGTTATATTTTAAATATAAATTGTGATTCAAATTGTGATTTAAATCAATTTGATTTTTTTATCCTCCCCACTTTGAGTTTGATCCTCCCTGCTTTTTTCTAGATGTATCCAGACATGGTTTACTACTATTCCTTTCTCCGTTCTCTTCTAAAAGCCAATATTTGGCTACACAAAGGATGTAAGCTGTGCTTCTTATGCAAATTGGTAAAGAACTGTAGTTTCTAGAAGTGGTCATTTGAGGACTCTCAACACATGTAGAAAGCATCAGATTGGGAATGGTTGTTCTGGTGTTTTCTGATGTCTCCAAGTGATGTTTACTTCCATTTTCCTTGTTGGGAAGATGGGATGGGGATGTGGAGCCACATGAGAGGTTAAAAAGCACATATTTTCTCTGAAAAGGTGGCATGGAGGAGTAGGGGTGGCTTGCTCATCTATGTCTGTTGTCTCACTGACAGTGCTCTAGAGAGCATTGCTTAGGTTTCCTGTACTACAAATTGACGCTTTTGGTTATGGAGAAGCACAGTATTGTATTTTGTTTTCAGTGTGACTTCCCCCACCCCTTGATTAATTCACAGTAAAATTGTTTTCCAGCTTGCTGAGTCACTTGAGGATGTTGGTCCTAATCGTGTGTTAGATGTGAATAACTTGTTCCATATAGTGTCCTAAATACTGAAGAGTTTTTTTCCCCCCTTCACTAGATCTTGTGCTCTACATCTCATGGAAATTTTCCATTAATGTTTCTGGGAGGTTATTTGGAAAGTGATCCTTACTTCATAATATGTTCTCTTTTTTGAATAAAAATTCAGTAGGTGTTTGTTTTAAATCAAATTGATTTAAATGACAATTTAAAATTTAAAAATGATTTTTAAAGTTTAAATAATAAAAAATCTGCTTTTTTTCTTTAAATCAAGTCCACCTGTTTTATTTCCAATAATTCTTTACTATGCATTATATTTTTCAGCTGTAGGAATGAGAAAGAATCACAAGTACGGTGTAGCTGTAGTCTAGTGTTAGCTTGATCAGTTAATTCATGGCCTTGAAATACTTAACAAGAAAGCTGTCTCATAAACCTTGGCCAAGCAGCTTGAGCTTTCTTTCTTACTCAATGTGTATGAGAAGATTGTTTAAGCTTCCCTGTCTCTAAAGTTCCCCTAAGTTTGCATCCATAACATTATTCTGTTTCTCCCGTTCTAACTGCAAGCCCGGATATAAAGTTTTTTGGCTTTTAAAACAGCATGCAAACTTCCAACCAAGCTAACCTTGCTGTAAATTCCCAATCCACGATTTCAGAATAGATACTGATTTTTTTAAATCCAGAGAAGTGCTTATGGATTGTGTGAGTCAAACCAAATGAAGTCCAAATTATCAGCTCCATTTCATAGCAGTGTAACTGTCTCATAATGAAGACTTGTAACTTGGGAATCCTTCTGCTCTTCCTTAATTCATGCGGTCATATTGATTCATATTTATCTCTTTGGATTATGTGTTTTTTTGGGGGAGTGGGGCAGGATAAAAATAATTAGTCTTGCAATCCCTCTGTGAGGTTCCATATAAGTACCAAATATACGAGTTAGGAACCTGTGCCTCTCTAAATGTTTGTTTATTTATTTATTTATATAGCTTGTATGCTGCCCACTACCCAAAGATCTCTGGGTGGCTCACATGCATTCCATTCACCATCACCAGTGGTCAGGGCAATTGGAGTTGTCATTCAGTTGAACAAAAGGAACACAAGTTCCCCACCCTGATCTAAGTAGTCTAATTATATTATGTAAAAACAAATTTAGCAAGATTTAGCATTGGTCTTTACAAATTCCACAACGGATAAGTTTGGATAAACTAAATAAGAGTTTTCAGCTTGTTATGAAAGTGCCTTTGATGGGTTCCCAGCCTGTTCCACTTTATACATTTGGTTTATCTGAGCAGTGGCCTCTTGAAATCTGGAATAAGAGAGAGGTTCTTAGAATTAGAGGAAAAACTGCAGGAATCTCCACCGTCATGATCACCTTTTGCTTCTTTCTCCATCCCGAAGGTTCAATATAAAGTGTTAAAACATGCACACTACTGGCTACTTTATGGGATTTATTTATTTATTTATTAGACTTGTATACTGCACCATCTGGCAACAAAAACCACTCTGGGCAGTTTACAGGGTTAAACAAACATACATCCATTAAATATATATTTTAATATATTAAGTGCAATACAGTAAACAAAGTAACAACACTAAGACACTCAAGATCAAATAAAACAGAAATAGACCAGAATGCACAAAAGAGAAAATGAGCAGCGAGACATAATGGCTAAAACTAATAACCAGCAAAAGTCTTCCTAAATAGCCATGACTTAAGATGTTTCTTCAAAACAGACAGCAAGGAGGCCAAACAAATCTCAGGAAGAAGTTGATTTCAAAACTGGGGAGGGTGCTACTGAGAAAGCTCGATTCCTTGTCAGTGATAGCATCCTCAAATGTCATTCCTGAGATGATCAGTTAAAACAGGTAGGACCCTGCGGTAGGAGCCGCTCTGACAGATAGCAAGGATGCATGGAGTACTATATTATCTTTGTTCTAGAGCAGGTATACACTTGAATAGAATTTCCCATGCCATGCAACAGTTGTGATAATGGTAGGATAATGTCACAAAGATGTCATCCCCATCCGGTTCCCAGTTGCAAGTGCCAACTAGAGCTTCTTCATCCAGTCCTACACCAGAAGACCAGAATATTTGTGAATATGGGTCCCGTTCTTAGATCTCATGTCAGAACTAGCTTCTGAACAGGCAAGGCATCTGAGAGGGAAGTGCTGGGGTAGTGACCCAAGAGAGAGTCATGACCTTCTTTAGGATATTCTCGGTCATCGGCTGGCCCAATGGAGGCGTGCTTATATTTCACCATTGCTACCATACAATTGTAGGTTGAGGATTTCGGCCATGGTCAGCCTAGCCTGGTCTTGGGCAAACTACAGTAATCTAATTTCCTGTTCCTGGGGTAGTGGAACTCCCACTTTCCAGTGTTTCTGTCTCCTGTCAAATGAAACAATCAGTTACAAGTAGCCACATACATGCTGATACTGTATATTCCTTGGAACCAGCCATGGTGATAGGGCTAGTTTCCTCATGGATTGTATCAAGATTGTCCCTGGCAAGTGTAACAAGCCTTTGCCTCAGACCCCATTTAAAATGAAGATAACAGTGGCCAGTTTTACAACATGTTTATAAAATACCCCCACCCACTGCAATTTCCAGAAGGATTCAAGTCATTAAGTTCTGTAGGCTGTGGTCTGTGAATAAGGAAATGGGAGGGGCTGTGAGCACAGTTAGCTCCCTGTGAATGGAGTTTCCTGTTTAAGAAAGACTAGCTAAAAAGAGAGTTTATTTGCAGATAATAGTGTTGTGTGTGTGTGTGTGTTCCCATGGACAAAGGAATATTCTGTATGTTCTTGTTAGTCCATACACCAAATAAAATCTAAATTAGAACTTTGATTCTAAGAGTATTCCAGTACATCTTCTTGGCATGCAAAGCACATGATGGTCGGAGAGTTTTTTTTCTTACACAGTAGCTCCATCACACTTAACCTGAGCATCTGAGGTATAGTAGCAGGACTTTCATTACTGTGTGTTATTGTTGCTTCCATGTTGACACTTTGTTTCATAAAGAGCTATATTCATGGTGTGTTCTAAATTTTCTTGGGAATTGTTTTAGAAAAGCCAAACGTAAGATGAGTTCTAAAATCAGATTCCAAGAAACAAAGGGGAAACAATCAAAATTGGTAATTCACCAAGGACTGTTGAAGCTTGAAGTTTTAAAGGGAAAAGTTTACATAATCCCCTTTTTGATAATCCCTAGCATGGAATTGGCCTTCTTCACCGCTGCCACACATTGGGAAGACACCTTCATGGAGCTGTCCACCAACACACCAAGAACTCTTTCCTGATCCGTCAGAGCCCATGGGTTGATAGATAAAGTTTTGATTTTTTGCCCCAATATGCATTTCTTTACATTTGGCTACATTAAAACGCATTTGCCATTTCGCAGTGCCGCCGTCTCCTCCTCCATCTCTAGTGACCAAGCAGAAGAGGAGAAATGGGGGGGAGGGGGGAAGGTTGAGGATCTGGGCAAAGACACAGCACCTCTCTCTTTAAATGTTTCTGCAGCTTGGGGTCGGGGGGGGGGAGGTGAGGATGCTTCTCCATCTGGTGAACAGGAGATGGGCTGGTTTGAAAGGCTGCCGGGAGGGCTCCCCTTTGACTGGTGGTTGACTCATTCTCTTCCTCCCCAACTCCCCCCTCTACTTTCCCCTCCCTTGTGCACTTGCTCACCCTACCCCCGACCCTGCCAGCCCATTACCTTCCTGTTGTTGAGATTGATGAAGTTCAAATTCCACCTGGAGCTGGGCGAGCTCTCCTCCCTTGCCTTCGTCAACAGGATCTTCTTCTGCAAGATATGGCTCCTGCAGTCCTCTGAGATGCCACTGTTACCACCACCACCCAAAGCCACTTCGGAGGGCAGCGATGGCAGCAACAAGCCCCGCAGAGGAGGGGGTGGCGGTGGCGGGAGACCCTGGGATGAATTATTTGAGTTTCCATTATTTCCTATGGGGTAATTTGCTTTGATTTATGAGTATTTTGCTTTACGAGCATACTTCTGGAACAGATTATGCTAGTAAACCAAGGTACCACTGTATCTGGAGGGGTGAACCTGGGGAAGGCTCCAGGGTCCAAAGACATTTCCGAGAAGAGTAGCCATTAATGTACCTTAACCTTCCTTCCCAAATATTTGTTGAGAGAATGGACTGTGTCTAGCCAGGAGGCTTCCAGAGTGCTGGACCAGGGCAGAAGGAAACCGTCCATGCTTCAAAATGGTCCTCCTGTCTTGTTTATTAATGAGGAATTGCCTTTTCTTTCCAGGAAAAATGGCTGCCATACGCAAGAAACTTGTCATTGTGGGAGATGGTGCTTGTGGAAAGACCTGCCTCCTCATTGTCTTCAGCAAAGACCAGTTCCCAGAGGTCTATGTGCCCACCGTCTTTGAAAACTACGTGGCTGATATTGAGGTGGATGGAAAGCAGGTAATGATGGCACCAGTAGCTTACTGAACAGATTGTGACTAATCATGGGGGTGGAAAGGTTAATCCTGAAACAATACAGCCTTCGTGGTTTTCCTTCTGTATCAAGGGAAAAGACCTAGAGGAGGTAACAGAGGAACAGATACACAAGGATTCTTTGTCTGTGCCTGAGTTGGAAAACCTGTAGCTCTTCCCACTTGAGAAGAATACAACTTGCATCATTTCTCTTTTGACTATTAGTTCTAGGTGCTGGAAGCTCGTGGGAATGCCATGTTCATATTGCTTACTTAGCCCAGTTGTAATACTTCATGAACACGTGGGATCCATTGAGGGCACTTTGTAGCTGGTGTCTCACACTTTGGGACAGAATGCTCCCTGGACCATGCTCTACACCGATAAGGTTGTGCTTGCTACAGTCACCCCCCACCAATTGCAGGGGTTAGGGACCCACCCCACCCGTGATGCATGAAAATCCGCGATATGCGGAAACAGGTGGGGTGGGGGCAGGGGGCAATCGCGCGCCTGTCCGTGTGTTCTCAGGGGAGCGCGTGGGGACGGCGCGGAGCGACCCGATTGCCCCCCCCCATGCGGCTCCGAGGCTGAGCGGGGGGCAGCGCGGAGCGACCCGATTGCCCCCCCCCCCCGCCCCGCCCCAGGCTCTCAGGGCAGCGCAGGGGGCGACGTGGAGCGACCCGATCCCCCCACCGTCCCCCCGCGCGGCTCTGAGGCTTCTTGGTGGAGCGTGGGGGGGCGGTGTGGAGCGACCTGATTGCCCCGTGCCGCCCCCCCCCCGCCCGGCTCCGAGGTACAGGTACTACAATCCCGTGATGTAGTGGGACCGCAGTACCTGAACCGTGAAATGGCGGGGGTTGACTGTACCACCATTAAGCACACACTGCAGTGGCAAGTTCAGACGTGGAATGACGACATTATCCACTTTGGTCTCTGCCTAAATATCAAGAAAATTGGAGTACCTGGAGACTGTAACCACCCATGGAAGGCTTTAGTAAATGGACAAAACTTAAAGAAGTAGATACTTTCCGGTATCTTGGTTCCCATCTCCGAAGCAATGGTGGCATCAGTGACAACGTGTGAGCAAGGGTGAACACGGTCTGGCTGTGTTGACAGGAACACATTGGTGTGCTTTGACATATGAATCCCAGTCTGTCCCATATCTAAGATTTACAAGACGATTGTCCCCCTTGTTGCACTCTATGCAACAGGCAGCAACAATGGGTGTAAAGAGCTACCTCCGTACCATGGAAATGTGTATGCTCCCTTGGATATTGAGTGTCCCCCCTACTTGACCACATCTCAAATGATACTGTCTGACAGCACTAGGTGCCATATCAATTACAGAGAAGATGAGAGAAAGCCACCCTCCCTGCTATGGACATGTCCTCAGAGCAGCACCCTCCACCATTGCCAAAACTGCTTATCACCTGGAATTTGATGGCGGGTGACAACATGGGTGACCCAAACAGAGATGACAGGATGCTGTCAAGGTGGACATGCAAATAAATGCCCTGAAGAGGCAGTGGCATTTTCAGGATCCAAAGAGCAGACCTGGCCCCTGTGGGGAAAATGCTAGGAAGACAACTCTTGGGATAGACCTGCAAGGACTTTAGAGGGCAGGGGAATGTAGTGAACGCTGCTTGTCAAGTGAGAGTGAAGCAAACGCAGAGCGAGCTGCATCTTGCAAGCTAGCTTGTTTGATGACTGCTGGTGAGAAATCTGTAGAGTAGAAATGTTCCCTCCCATATGTGTGAAAGTGTCCAACTATGAATCTTGGTCAAGACAGGCAGCATTAAAATACATTTCTTAGCAGTGGCAAAAATGTGGACACATCCCATAATGATTTTTTTATTTTTTTTTTTTATCCAGGATGCAGCTTTCTGCTTTCATTATTGGATGCCATTTCGTTAGTAGAGCCAAGAGGGGTTAATTCCCCCCACCCCAAAGTGCCCTCTCAGCAGGTCTTTCTCTTCCCTGCTCCACCACCATCTTGAACATTTCTTTAGAATCTGTTCTGAAGGGTATCTCCGCCCTCCTGGCCCCCCCTTCCAGGTTTCAGTGACAGAAATGCTTCTACCAGATCCGATCCTAACTTGGTCTTGGGTCACTCAGAGGCTCTGAGTCTGGAAATAAAGTGTCTGTTAATGGCAAAATTAGAATATGAGCTTGTTTTTGATCCGTTGTGGTTTTCAACATTCAGCCCTCTAGGTATTTGGACTTCAGCTCCAAAATGAGATAGCCAGCAGGGTCTGTGATCAGAAATGTTGAGATTCATGGAGAGCCAGAGATTTAGAACCACTGAAACATTTTATTGAGCATTTGGCCTTTCAGTGCATGTGGCTGGAATATAATACCGCTTTCTGTCTCCTAGGTAGTCAGAGTAAGTTTGAAGAGCAGGCAGAGAAATTAGCTTAAAGGGGGCTGGGGGACAGGACTGGAAAGAACAGGTAATTATTTTGTGTCCGTATTTCTTTGGTGAGATCACATTTCAGTGTGGATGTTTCTGGTTCACTTCAGACAGGACCAGCAGCATCCTTGTACATTGGTTCAGAGCCAGTTTTGCATTGAAGATATAGTGGGGTGAGCCATTTGCATATGGTGGAATGTGTTCAAGAGTAATAATGGTGCAACCATATGTGGAATATATCTTTTCCTTTAAACCATCACCTTTGTATCTGTACAGGTAGAACTTGCTCTGTGGGATACAGCCGGTCAGGAAGACTACGATCGCCTGAGGCCCCTCTCTTATCCAGACACGGACGTCATCCTCATGTGCTTTTCCATCGACAGCCCTGACAGTCTAGGCGAGTCCTTGCTTTCTGATCCTTGTTTATGAAGGGATGGGTGCCTGTTTGAGGAGCCTAGAAGGGTATAATCGGCTTGCTCCGATGTGTCTTCATTGGATTGCCTAAATGCGAGTGATAGCTGTCGTGTTAAAACAGCTGTGCTTGCACTTGCCGTATTGCTTGTCCCTCTCTTATTTCCTTCTGTGCCCACCCACTCCCCTTGCGCTCCTGTGGCAGCTTTCACGCTTGTGCCATTTTATACCAAGTTGTGTACTCCAGGGGAGGAGGGGGATGTTTCTTTTTGGGACATGCCCTGCCATCGGTGACATGCCACGGCAGCCTTGGTCATCTAGGGTTATGCTGGTGACATGCCTGGGTTCTTGTGGACTTACAGAGAACATCCCTGAGAAGTGGACCCCAGAAGTGAAGCATTTCTGTCCCAATGTGCCTATCATCCTGGTGGGAAACAAGAAGGACCTGCGTAACGATGAGCACACGCGCCGGGAGTTAGCTAAGATGAAGCAGGTGAGGCCAAGAATTTTGACACCTACTGCTGGGACCCAGCATTGCCACTCACCATCCCTTGGTCCCGGCTGGGGGGGGGGCACAGGCGATTATTCATAGGCTAGCAGGGGCTCGGAAAGAATCCATCCTTTCCATAAGCATGCCTCCATCCCGGTGGGTGGAGGAGCTGGATTCCCCTGCATTTCTTAGCAGAATAGAACTTGTTGAGTCAGAACGCAGGAGACTTCTGCAAAACTCTTAATATTTTCCCCTCAATGCCTGTGTCTCTTGTGAGGCTTGTGCTTGAAGAAAGTCATAAGGATAACCTTCCAGCTCCATAAACCCCACCCTGGAAAGAACTGCATACATATTTCTGCCAAAGAAACTCTCCTAGGAGAGGAGTCACTGCTGGTGATTGCTACTAGAGCTCATTGCCTTGTTGCTTTGAGTGCCAAGTCGTTTCTTGTCCATCACCTAAGAATATCCCAGAGATCTCACCACCTTTTTCCTTTTCAGGAACCAGTGAAACCAGAGGAGGGCCGGGACATGGCCAACAGGATTAGTGCTTTTGGCTATCTGGAATGTTCTGCCAAGACAAAGGATGGCGTACGGGAAGTGTTTGAGATGGCCACTCGGGCTGCCCTGCAAGCCAAGCGTGGCCGCAAAAAGACCTCGTGCCAGCTGCTGTAATTCCTCCCTCGCCTGCCTTCCCTGCCTGGCGCCAAGCCGGGGAGCTGTTCGCTTCCAGGCCTGCCTCCCCTCTGATGCCATGCTGAAGCCAGGACTGGCATGTCTTTTCAGAAGGGAAGGCGGCTAGGTTGGGGGCAGGGGTTCTTCTGGAGCTTGGCAACTAACTATGGAGGTGGGGTTCCCTGTCTGCTCTTCCCATCACTGTGCAGGGGTGACATTTTCCCCCCTTCCATCACAGGCTTCTGGCCCTTCCACAAGACGTCAGAAGGCACTGGCCCCCAGGGGTCAGTGGGGGAGCCCCCTTGCCCTTCGGCCTGCTTGCTTGCGGCGGTCTTGGCTCTCTTGTTAGCCACCTGTGGCACTACACTGCTCCTGGCAGTTCCTTTATAGAAGACTTCCTGCAAAGCGTCAAAGGCCTTTACTTTAGGTAGTGGTCAACGCTTTGAGTTAAAACATCCAGACTGGGGGAGGGGAAGTGTTCCTCCACCCAGCAAGGCACTATGGATTTGTGAACCAAGTCACGGATGGGAGGGTGGGATTTAGACCTCCAGCACAGTGGGCCAGCAGTCCTCCCTGAACGCCCTTCTCTTGGTCAACAAATCAGTCCCGTGGGCCGGCTTTTCTGCTCTCTGTGATGTAGCTGAACCACTTTGGACCACAACTCCTCCCTCAAAGCAAACAGTCCAGTTAGAAGGCCAGCTTGGTTCTGATTCTCTCTAAGAGTTGTTTCAATAAAGTGGCTTCAGGTTGCCCCGCCCTGATGAGCGTTTTCCTCCAAGTGACATATTTAATCTCTTAAAAGCAGAGCAGGGAGCTCTCTGTCCTTCAAACTGGCCCTGGAGTCAGGGCCCCAACAGCCTGGCCCCCCCTTCCTAGCAAAAATATCTATATTTGTAAGCAAAGGTGCTAAGGGCCAGTTTGTTGCTGTTGGGCAGCTCTCTGGACCTCCTGTGGCTGGAACAGCCACTGCCACAGCTCCACATGCAAAGGAATTACTCGGTTGCTTTTGTCTCTTGGCTCTCCTTCACTCCTGCTTCTTCCTTCCTGCCCTCTTTGTATTCACTGCATTGCCACCGGGGTGTATGATTTTTTGTGTTTAATTTGTATTCACATGTTTTAAAAAAAAGTGGTTGTTACTTTTCAAAATGTACTTGAAAGACAAATCTGTAATAAATTTGTAGCGATGTTTAGTACATGGTGGGGCTTGTTCCTTCTTGCCTCTTTAAAAAAAACTCTTCCTAGAAGGCCATCCTGTGTCTTCATCTAGGAAAGGCTGGGTACTGCCAAGATGAGATTCTATACCTGCACAACCCATTCCCACCCCAGCCTCTCAGCCAAGGACATTCCCTGTTTGGAGGAGACTGTCTCTCCTGTACTCTGCCATAAGCTACATAAAGTAATGGATGTTCTGTTCTGTTAGCTGAAATACTTTTAATGGAAGGCATAGGCAAATTTGAATAGTCAGGGTGTAACACAGCCCAGTCAATAGCAATCATGCTGCCCTTTGGACTCTGGAAGCTGTAGTAGAGACAGTATATTGAGCTTAAGGCGGTATCACCTCAAACTCTTTGGAAGAAGAATAGAAGAAAAAAAAGCATTGCTCCTCCACAAGCAAGTTGGACAAACCAAAAAAGGGAATTCCCAGTTAGGTCATATGATGAATAACACAAAGCCTCCTTAAGGCATATAGCAGAGCAACACCTATCTGATCCACTCCAAAGGAGAATTGGGAAGGGAATCAAGCTAAACTAAAATATAAATTTGTTGGGCATTTCTAGGATCTCATATCTTTTTATGTATCTGTATTCTGAGCATGTAAGAACATGGAACATCTTGTTTGTTTGTGTGACTGTCCCTTGCCCATACAAGAGGGTGTCCTATCAGACAGCTATCATGTCCTTCGGCAGTTTATCACTGTTTCCCAAGCTACCTGTATTTTACTGTCCTCACCTGGAAGGACAAATTTTGAAGCTGAGGCTCCAGTACTTTGGCCACCTCATGAGGGGAGATGACTCCTTGGAAAAGTCCCTGATGTTGGGAAAGATTGAAGGCAAAAGGAAAAGGGGACGGCAGAGAATGAGATGGTTGGACGCTGTCATAGATGCAGCCAACATGAATTTGAACAAACTCCGTGAGACAGTGGAAGACCGTAGGCCTGGCATGCTCTGGCCCATGGGTCACGAAGAGTCGGACATGACTGAACAACACCGCTCTCGGTGTATTTTCTGCTTTAATATTTTCCCCCTATTGTCTTCATTTGACCGCATGAGGAAAATGAGCATTGTGTTGTTGGCCCAGTAATTCCTCCTCTTCCAATATTCAGGACTTATACAGTAGGACCCCCATATCCATTAATTCATTAACCACAGTTGGCAGAGGAAAAAATTAAATATAAATTCAGCAGCTGTGAAGCAAGCTACTATCACAAAACAATTTGGGGAGTTGGCATTCTCTCTTATCCACGGTTTTCGTTATCTATGGGGAATGCCTGGAACCGATCCCCAGCGGATACCGGGATCCTACTGTATACTCTTTCTAATAAAATCATCTACAGCGAATGTGGAAGACGAATCTGCCATCTATGAACTTCATGACACTTCAAAATTTTGAGTAATTTGACTATATTTTGCATATGGCCTGCTCTTTTAAAACTTGGAAGGTGAGGCTTGCCCTCGTTGGGTGCTGGAAACATTGTGGCTGTAGGACCTAGCAGTTGTATTAATTAGAGGGTCTCAGAATACTGTGTCTTACTCCGAGCCTCTCTTCTTTGGATGTTAAAGCATGTTGATACAACATTTTGGGTGCTTCCCATGCCAGTTCAGTGGCCTTGGATGTAATCTGTACCTGGAAATCTTCCATGTCTGTCCTCTCTCACATCACAGAACCCCAGTGGGTTGGAGAGGAAGAAACTATTTCTTAACTTGAGAGAAATGGAGCTTTCTTACTGTGAATACTGTTTGCATGATCTGGAATACTTGGGACAGTGTGTGTGTGTGTGGGGGGGGGGGGTTGGAGGGTTCAAACATGACCCAACCCAACCCACTGAGCAATACCAGCAGATGACAGCTCTGTCAGTTCCATGAACATTTAAGAGAAATTTTGCCCATGCTGTGATGGCCAAGTTCAATGGCACTTCTTAAAAGGGAAAAAGTAGTTTTAAATGCATGTCAGATGCAGGAGTTACTGTACTTCTTGCTCTGGAAATTTATATGGCAGCTCTCCAGAATGGCAAGTCACTGTTCTCAAGTTTTGAATCCTGCAATGAACAATCAGTGTAGAGGACGACCTAGGGACTTGACAAAGAGTAGCACCTTGGCAAATCCCACTTGTAGATTCTAGTTTGCACCTAGTGGTGAATGGATATTTTATTTATCCTGCAATAATCCCTTGCATCTGAGCCACCATCCCTCTACATCTGTTGCTCCCTGCTGTGAAATTAATAGCAAGTCTGTCTACAAGGCAGTTGCGATATGTTTGCAGCCAGTATAATCGGATATAGGGAACCTGTGATTCTCTTTACATTAATAATAATTATGCCCTATTAAATCTATTCTGACTCACAATGACCTTTCTCAGAGTACTCAGAACTGGTTTGCCCATTCCCTTCTTCTGGAGGTACCTCTTGAAGTGGGCAGCCTGCGAGGGGTAACACTGGCTGGCTCCTGGAGGCAATCGGAAATCGGACTTATCGGCTGCACAGCCAAGTACTTCAACGCATTGAGCTCCCCAACCTACTGCTCCTTTAGCATACAGCTAAAGGTAGCTTCCACCATTCCTTACTATGTTGGGTGGAGCTGACAGAACCGTCAAACAGGTGAGAGAACCCCGAGTATTTCTTGGGACGTGGAGCAAAACAGCACAGGAAGTAGCGCGTTCTGAATTCTGCTCTAGAGCCAAAGAACAAAAGCAATTTACGAAAAGATTGTTTTTAATGTTGGCTTAGAGGAGATGTCTAACTTCTTTCTAGTCTCCTATATTATCGGCTTTTTCCTGGGTACAAAAATGCAAAATTCCCCCACAGAGGGCCACAGTGCTCCTATAAGGAATCAAGTCATTTGTTTTTTTTTGTCCTCACCCTAATGTGTGTTATTTGCCATGGAGCTGCCTCTGACTTCTAGTACCCCTAATAATGTTTTTGAATTACGTGATATGTTGACGAGTCCCGTTCCCTGGGAGCTTCCATGATCTCCCAGCTTGGGTGATTACAGCACCCCAGCTCTCTGTTCTCTTCTCCCCCACTGCCAACTTCAGTGACTCTTCCTCTTAAAATTTTACAGAAAGACCATAGTCTGAAGTTGCCTATTGCAAACCTTTATTGCCCAAAGAAACACGTAAGCAGCAATAGACAGCAATAAATATCACTTGCCATTTCAACAGCTACAAACTGCCATCAGTCAAGTCTGTTGCAAAGAGGCCTAAGTGTGATTCCTCCTTCCTAACACAATTGCTCCCGACGAAACATATCCCTGGAGGTCGCTGTTAGAATTGGTGCTGCGGCCTAGAAGGGACAGAAGGGGGGGGGAGGTAGAGTCTTATTGGCAATACAGGCTCTGAAATCTGGGAGTTATGGCCCAAAACATCTGGAGTACCGAAGGTTCGCCACCACTGGACTAGAGCTTCCATTATCCTTTGCAATCAGCTACACTGGGTAAGATATGACAGAAGCTACGGTCTCACAAAATGGAAGGGCACCCATGAATAATATAAATCGTTTTGCACTTGGTGTGTCCAGAGGCTACAGTTGCACCTCTTCATTTAGTACCACAGTTCACCCACCCACACACACACACACGCCAAGCCACCTTCATTTGTGGACAATTCACTGGGGATTAGTCTCTTGTCCAAGTCACCCCTATACGGAGCTGGGCATGTACAAAGTAATACTCGGGAAGGCTTTGTTTCCCCATAGATGTGATCAGCCGCAACTGCTGCTCTTCCCAGATACATCTGAGTGTCATCCCTAGAGGCTCAGAAGGTGTCACCATTCTCTTTAGGCTACTAGGATTTCAATGCAGTATGTTGATACACCGATAGCCGTGCTTCTGAGAACATTCTGGTGGTTTTTCTCATTAGCCAGTCATTTTAATCATGCCATCTAAACTTTTCTCTGAGCATGTAAGAATAGGTATTTCCAAAAGTATTAAAGCTGTTTGCCGGCACAATTAAATACTGTATAGCATTCCTATACAAGTTGTAGAACACACACACTGGCCTCTTGCAGATAAGACACCAAGATTTTGGAAGATTTTTTTTTTTAATAACTCGGGGCTTTTGAAGACAGCATAGCATAGCTCTCATCCAGACAAGCAGGCAGTCCAACGGATGCATGGGCAACTGTGCCCTACCATGGGCTCCCAATGATGTTAGACGGCAGATCCCCGTTAGCATAACAACTGATCGGGGATTAGTGGCCCAGTCAAAATTTAGGGATCTCTGATTGGGAGCCTCTATTCTGAATGGAGTGAAGGTGCGCTCAAGCCAAAGCTCCCGTCAAAGCCATTTGCATGAACTTACCCATTCTTTGCCTTCTGGGAATGCAACGCCTGGCACAGAGGACATCAGAAGACGGGTAGCTGGAATCACAGATTACCGCACTGCAGTGGAAGTAAATCTGAAGGTGGAGGAGGGGAGGGGATGTTCCTTGCATTATGAACTAGCTCCAGAAAACCAGGAGGCAACTTACTAGATTGCAGGGATGCCACCCCCATAGCAGAAGTAGCATTGCCCAGTTAATGGAAGCAAATTAAAAGCAGACGTTCAACCCCAATTTAATTACTTGAAAATGTCCAAAAGTGGGGCTTGGCTTAGGGCTGCTGGAAAAATGTTAGGAAGCCAGATTCTGACTCTCCGTGGCCCAGAGCTGCCTTTCTTCAAATATAAAGTGAAGGACACAAAATGGCCTGGGTCCAAGCTACCTCCAAGATTGAATATCACAGTATGAATCAGTTCCGGTGCTAAAGTCATTGGGAGAGGCCCTTCTCTCCATCCTGCCACCTTCACAGGTGCACCTCAAAAGAACACATGAAAGGGCCTTCTCTGTTGCTGCTCCCAGACTTTGGAACTCCCTCCCACTGGAGGCCAGGACAGACCCGTCTCTACTATCTTTCCGGAAGCAGGCCAAGACCTTCCTCTTCAGGCAAGCTTTCCCTGGCATTGACTGACTTCATAAGTACACCTGTGTTTTCCATGTTAGTTTCCATCCCTCGTTATGGATTTTTTTTCTTTTAACTGTTCATGTGCTCTTTTTAGTTTTAATGTTCCCTTTTAATGTTCTAAGATGCTTCTCCTAATTCCCTTTTCTTAGCTCGAATGTATCTTAAATGTTCTGGGTTGTATATTGTCCCTCATTATTGTAAGCCACCTTGGGTCCTTTTCCAAGGTGAAAAGTGGGGTAAAAATATTCTAAATAAATAAATAAATTCCTAGGATAATTTCAAAGCTCAGGACAACTGCAAGACTCCCAGCTTCCGATTCAGATAAGTCAGAGCACAGCAATGGAAAGCAAACTAACACAGATGCATAACTTAGGAGGGAAGACAAGAACATGTAAGATACTGCACTGGACCTTGGGGCTAGTGTCTCAAGCCTACTTTAGCAGAATGAGCAAGACAGACCCTCAGGTGCTACATACCTGGCTTATTCTGTTAGGAAATGAGTCAGACAACATAATATTGTCATTCTAAAAAGCATCTCATCTCACGTCACCTGTATAAGTTCAGAGCCTGAAAAATTACCCAACTCAAGGGCAGGGAAACATACCTGGAGACTTTATAGCCATGATATGTCCGGGGGGCGGGCAACTGAAAATAAAGGTGTGACACACACAACAAAACAACCAAAAACAACCACGGGCCATCATATTCAGCATGAAGCTGTTAACTGGCAGTAAGTAAACCTCACGAAAAAAAACATTTCTAACTAGTGGACCTGAGATAAGGGAATCGGTTTGGTGTTTGTTTTTTAAGACAGGGAAGAAATTATAAAGCAACAGGGATAGGTGAGCGGCCACCAGTAGAACCACAGAAGCTCAGACCCAATCTTCAGAAGGATCAGACCCAATCTTCAGAAGATATGGATTTGGAATCTGGGGCACAAAGTCTCCCTCCTCTGTCCCCTTAGCTCATAATGACTTCAATTCATGCCAAGAGCCCTTACCTGCCCGTGAAGAGCCTGGCCATTAAGCATGAAAGTAAACATTTTCACTTCAAACCGCTTCAGGTGCATGGGAAATGGGACAGAACCCTGGGGGACTTGGTGGAAGATGGTCTGATGCGAGTCCTCAGTATTCTCACAACTTGGGGAGGGAAAAAAAGGCATTAACAAAGAAACGATGAAGCCCAGCCCCATACCAGGTTGACATAACCAGGAGAAGACTACATTGTAACCTAAAATGTGCTACTGAATTATGTGCTCATTCAACCCTAAACTCTACTTCAGAATTAATTCAATTCAACTAAACTAAATTAAATAAATTAAATTAAAAATTAATTAAACTGTACTTCAGAATTAATTAATTAATTCTAATTAATTACCTAGCACAAACACATGTTCATCAATATACATTGAGAATTCTCAAGAGCAGGGATGGACAAAGGGTGACTTTCCAGATAAAAATGGATTACATCTCCCAATATCCATCAACACTGGCTGTTCTGGCTAATTACTAATAGGAATTCGAGTCCAATAGCATCTACAGAACCCAGATGGATGGTGTGCAGCCTTATCCTCCCAAAAAGTCTTTCTTGGATATTCAGGGTTTGCTAAGGTTTACATATCCACTTGCAACATCTTAATTTCTGCTGTATCCCAGCACTGAAATTCCACCTTCTTCTCCATTAACAGAATCTTGTTCTAATCTAAACCTAAGACAGCCAATCATCCTACACTGTTCTTTCGTGGTATCTATGAAAATACCCTCTGCTGCTACTTCCTTCATAGCACTCTTGGTTTACTCTGGACTGCAAACATCTCACCCCACGGTCAGACCAATGTATTTTACCGCCTGAAGGAAAACAAGATGGTATTAGCCTAACAGTCATGTCCAGGCACTGGTTGGGCCTAGCAGCTAGAGCAGAGGACATGCTGATTGGCCAACACAGTTCTTGATCTGTATATCACACCCCATTCCACACCCACCCACTGTATGG
The DNA here is from genome assembly GCA_023846285.1 of Phrynocephalus versicolor. NCBI lineage: Eukaryota > Metazoa > Chordata > Lepidosauria > Squamata > Agamidae > Phrynocephalus > Phrynocephalus versicolor. Next base: position 5,409,164 of record JAHTLZ010003468.1, on the reverse strand, counting down.
AGTCTGAAGTGGCTGCTCCACCCTGTCCAATGGCCGGGCCGGGCCGAGGGGGATGGATGATAGGGAGCATTACCTGTCAACCACCACATTCCATTGTGGAGAACTGTTCCTGTCAGATGACGATGTGGCCCAGCAGTCCTCCAGAAATAGCTCCAGCTGGGCATCCTGGCTGTGGAGAAGTTCTACTTGGAAGTAGAGAGGTTCTCTGAGGTAGCGCGTCACCGGGTACTCTGCGTCCAGGTAAAAGTCCCTATAGGATTGATCTGGAGTGAGGGGAAGGGAGAAGCAGGGAAGCAAATCAGAGTCTGACTTATCCTCATTCAGTCTTGGCGGGAAGGGGTTTACAAGAACAAGAGAAGGAGATGGTGGCACTGAACCAGTTTAGGTCAGTGATTCCTAAGCTTCAGTGCCCAGATGTTCTTGGACTACAACTCCCAAGAATCCTGGCCAGCACTGCTTGGGATGAAAGCTTCTGAGAGTTTTAGTCCAAGAACAACTTGGGGATCCATAGTTGGGAACCACTGATTGAAGGCTAATGCTTGCATTGGGTCCTACTCATCAGTGCAAAAATATTGTATCACCTTCGTACAAAGTGCCTCTTAAGCCATCAAATCAGCTGTTGCCAACTGGTCTTAGAGATTCTACAGAATCAGAGGGAGCTCTTAGACCAGTGCAAAGATTCTATTCCACTGCTACCAGTCAAATTGCCCTGCTAGGCATAAAGCCTCTAACTAAATTACTAATCACTAGAGACCTTTGGGTAGTGGGCGGCATATAAATTATATAAATAAATAAAATATAAAAGGTATCATCTACATCAAGTAGAGCTACCTTTGGAGGTATCAAAGGGGCCCAATCAAATGTTTTTTAGGGAAAGAGGGGCTTTGAATAAACCAAGATGTCTGTATGCCGATGATTCCCAACTCTACCTCTCGTCACCTTCGGATTCTAAGGAAGCTACTATTTTGACTGTTTAGCTGTAGTAATGAACTGGATGAGGATGAACAAAATGAAACTAAACCCAGACAAGACAGAGGCGCTCCTGATCATGTTCTCTTGTAGCTTTAATATTGTCTATTAATGCTGTGTAAGATGTCCCTCAATTCCCTGTTCTCAATACTTGAACATGTCTTAATTGTACTGGACTATATATTGTCCCTCATTACTGTAAGCTGCCTTGAGTCCTTTTCCAAGGAAAAAGGCGGGGTTTAAAAATACTCTAAATAAATAAACAATTCTCAATGTATCCACTTATTTTCTTGTTTGTAGACAGAGCCCTATAACTTTTGTGTAGTAAAAAGGGAGAATAGGGCAGCGCTTATGACTGGGCTATTATTCATGTCAAAATAGCTCAGGTGCATATTTAGCCAGAGCTATAGGAAAAACTGACTACATTCAGCCAGCTCTGAACTGTTGCCCCATCCTCAAGCCTGTAATATTTTAAAGGGATTTAATCAATCATGCTGGTGCCTTTTTAATCTGATACTTAAAATTAGTTTAAAACCACAGGCAGCTTGATTGGAAGAGACCTCTTCCAATCATCATCATCTCTAAATAAAGAGTGGATGAACTGGTTTTAAACTCCAGGTCCCTGAAGCCCCCACATGGCCAATGGGCAGGGACTGTTGGCACGACAGGACAAAACATCTGGAAGGCCAAAGGTGACCCAGCCATCCTCAAAGAAGGCAGTGGTTCCCAACTTTGAGTAACCCAGGTGTTCTTGGACTGCAACTCCCCCAAAAAACTGGCCAGGACAGATAGTAACAAAGGTTTCTGGGAGTATAAGAACAACTGGGGACAGGGCCTTTGCACAGCTACATTAGAAAACATATCTTGCTTTAAAAATAGAAGTCTACTCTGTAAGGCAGGCCTGCCCAAAGTCCGGCCCGGGGGACAAATCCGGCCCGCCAGGCCATTCTGAGTGGCCCACGGCTGGCTGGCCCGCCCCTCCCTCCCCCTCCTTCGCCCCTTTTTTTTAAAAAAAAAAATCTTCCACCAACACTGACACCACCAGGAAGCTTGAGGGGCTGGGCGGGCCGGCTGGCTGGTGAACAGAAGCTTGTGGGGTGGGCGGGCAAGGGGGCAGGCCACCAGCAGCAGCACCGCCGGGAAGCTTGTGGTGCTGGGCGCGCACACGGGGGTAGCGCGCGGGTGGGCCACCGCCACCAGCATCACCAGGAACCTTGTGAAGCTAGGCGCGCGGGCGCAGGGTGGCGCGCAGGTGGGCTGCCACCACCGGCATAGCTGGGAACATTGTGAGGTTGGGCACACGCGCGGTCAGTGGGTGGGGCTTGGAGATGGGTGGCAGGGTCAGGGAGCAACCGGCCCCTGACACATTCAAAGCCACCAAATCTGGCCCTCCTTACAAAAAGTTTGGGCACCCCTGCTGTAAGGGAACCTAGTCCCTGAACCAGAGACATTTCGTGTGTGAGACGCGTTCCTTTTACATGATCATTTTCAAGTCAAAAATAGTCAAAGCCTTGGGCTTCCAGCTTGGTCCAGGCACCATACACAACAGCCCTTTCCCCCCTCAAGCTTTTGCGGTTACCTCTGGCCAGCTTAAGGGAGAGAGCTAGGACCCCGACCCCAGGCAAGATGCTTGGCGATGGAACTTCGACAGGGGTGTACTGGAGCAACACAGCAGCACCGACAAAGTACTGGCAAGCACATTTCAACCTTAAAAACAGAAGGATTGCCAGTGAGCACACTGTTTTTATGCACCTAGTCCAGTGGTGGTGAACCTTCGGCCCTCCAGATGTTTTGGGCCACAACTCCCAGAATTCCAAGCCTACGACTGCCAATGACAAAGGACTGTGGGAGTTGTGGCCCAAAACATATGGAGTGACAAAGGTTTGCCACCACTGGCCTAGCCCGTAACAATCCAGGACGATTTATATTAGGTTCATAGTCTCATCTTTGCTTTATTTTCAGGAGGGGGACACAAGAGAGAAGGATCCATCACAAGACTGTCAGCTGACTCATGACAAACCTTTGCCACTCCAGATGTTTTGGACCGCAACTCCCATAGTTCTTTGTCACGGGCAATGCACGCTTGGAATTCTGGGAGTTGTGGCCCAAAACATCTGGGGTGCCGAAGGTTCGTCATCACCAGTAAGTGGTACACTAAACCCTGGCAGGAAATCTTTAAAATGAAGTACAGTAGGACCCCCATATCCACTGATTCAGTTATCCACAGTTGGTAGAGGAAAAAAATTAAATAATTGAGCAACCACAAAGCAAGCTGTTGTCACAAATAGCATCTGTAAAGCAAGCTACTGTCACAAACAGCAGCCTTAAAGCAAGCTACTGGCTCAAAACAGCAGTCACAAATCAAGCTACTGTCAGGAAACAGCAGTTTGGAGGTGGGTGGGCAGGTGTTCTCTCTTATCCACGGTTTCATTATCCACGGGAAGGCCTGGAACCAATCCCCAGTGGCTACCAGGGTCCTACTGTGTATCCTGACCAAAACCACCCCTATTTTGTCATGCTGATTCTCTAATGGTTTCACCGTCTGATATTTAAGACAAGAGATGGACCAAGAATATTTATTCCTCTTTGTCACTCCCAAATATTCCTCTTTACTTCAACCCCCCCCCCTGTGCCCCCTGAAAAGAGAGGGGGGAGATTTTGCTGTTTGGTTGCTGCACTAGACAGGGTTATATTTTAAACGATCCCAGAGGACTTCTTTCAGAAACAGAAGACTTCTGGTATTAAAAAAGAAACAAAACCGCCCCCTCCTTTTTCCTAAGCAGGCCAAAGAGGACTCAAAACATCACACACACCCCAAGTCCCATCTGTAATAGAACAGCCAGTAGGAGGGGGTTCCAGCTCCAGTAGGAGAAGAACGGAAAGAGTCCCTACAGGCACACAGAGCCTTTCTCAGTAAAATAGAGAAAACACGTGGGGTTTCAGGGGAGCCCTCTTCCAAAAGGTAGAGTGGTACTTACGCAGGCCCCAAACCTTTGGGTTGTTGCCTATCCCTGGTTTTGACTCAAAGACTGTAGAGTAACATCCGGTGGGCTGCTCCGACATCTTGTCTTCTTCTGCATATTTTTTCCTCTATTGTCCCCAACCTCATTAAAAACCCTTCAAGACTCTCTCCCCCACCCCACCCTCGAATCACAGGTACTCACTGATAGACAGGTGCTGCTTGGCCTGGGAGGAAATACAGGACCTCGTTCTCATATATCATGGTGGCATTTTCAAACTGTAGATGGATTCGAATATTAGCAAGTGACAACCCCACCCCATGATGCTGAATACTACTTTTCCTGAAGGAGCCCATGAAAGGTACCTGGTAGACTCACTTCCTCCACTACCCCTTTATCTCTTCCCCAACAACCCCGCAAAGCGCAGAAAACCTAATACAATCCAAGGAGAACAGGACTTCATTCTTGGCTTCCCATCAGTGTTTACTAGGAAGTTAAGCACATAGGGATTGAAATGGCTGGCTTAATTTTAGGTAGGCAAAGGCAAATGCTGCAGGAAGATGCTTGGCTCGGGGGGGGGGCAGCAGTCTCAATTTCTTCTTGTGACACAAGAGTCTAGCACCACAAAGTTGACCTGTCATCCTCAGAAGCAGAGGAAGATCAAGTCACATTGCCAAAACTGAAGCCACCACTCAACTGTTGACTGACGGAGGCCCTCAGCTGGATGACAAGGCCCCTACCTTGTCCTCTGCTTCAGGTGGCAAAGGGTCTTGGATGGGCTCTGAAGTGTCACCCAACAGCACACAGGCTTTGGGCCCTACTAGGCTGGCCTCAAACAGTGCTCACGAGCACCACCTTCAACCAGAGCAGTGCTTCCCAACCTTAGAGTCCCCAGGCGTTCTTGGACTACAACTCCCAGAAATCCTGGCCAGCTTAGCTTCTGGGGGCTTTTGTCCAAGAACATCTCGAGAAGAGTAATCTTCTCGCGTGCTTGTGGAGACAGGCAGCAGCCACTGCTCACCTTGCGGGTTGTCCCACACGAGTTCACGGTGAAGACGAAGGTTGCTCCTCGCTCTGTCGCTGAAGCCGGCTGGCAGCGCCTGTCTTTCAGCACTAGACCGGAGGGATCCATGTCTGGGAAGCCCAGCAGCTTCACGGCTGAGATCACCATTGTGCCGTTGGGCTGGCAGTCTAGAAGTAATGCATTCAGAGGGAATGATCCCATTGCCTAGAGCCCTCCTTTTCAAAAACCAGTTGTGTTTGTGTTGGAATATTTGGCAAGAGTTACCTTTCAGCCATTACAGGGTTAATGTGAATGTAGAGTATTATGGGCTGGATTTAATGTGAAGAGCGAAGCCGATTGGTTGTTGAGATCATACCACATGGAATGTTCAGGTTGAAGTCTAAGTTAGTGTGTGTGCCTTGTATTCTTAGAGAGAAGAGAAGTATGTTCCTGGCCTAGCAAGATGGCTGTTAGAATAGTTATTGTTAGAAAACCTCCAGTGTACCCTTCCCTTTCTAGTTAAATAAATAGTTCTTTCATATAGTAACACAAGAGGTGTCTCTCATTAAAACCACCAAAAATAATTTGCAACCACCAATCCAACAAAGATCCCCAAACCCATTGAGAATGTTGTGCATTTTCTGTGCGTGTGTTCCGCAAGATTTCATCCACGCAGCATCATTAGCGCTAGACGCTTGTCTTCAATTGGGGAGCAGAGGAGCTGTTTTCTATAAGCATGGCAATACCGGACAGAGGAACCTGTTATTACCCCTGCATACCTACATTACATCCTTTGCAGTGGGTGTCATTTTATTAATCTGCTTATTTCAAATTGAGCTTTTTAGTAGCACTCATAACCTCCTCGTGTGCGTTTTAAGCAAGAAAGGGGAAATAAAGGATTCGTTAATTGTTAATTTGTAAGAAATGGGGGAAAGCAGCCAAAGGGCAAAAATCTGGCTTATGTGCAGCCATTCAGAAGGCCAAAGAACACCAGTTACTCATGAGTAAACAAGGGCAACGTATTCTGAGAGATGAATGAATGAGAAAGATGAATGAGGAAAGGTGTGTTGTGACAACGCAAAAAATAAAGGATTCCGCAAGTTTGAGTATTTTTATCTAAAGATGAATTGTGGTTTTCCCAAGGCCTTTCGGGCAGGAAGGAAGAGCAAGGACAAGAGGAAAGCTTACCAATCAGGTCTTTCGGAGAGAAGTTGCAGGCAACGGCAAAATCTATCATTTCCGTTTGGCCAAGCTGGTCTTTCAGCTGCAACTGGAAGGTGGCCACAATCCCAAGAGAGCTTATTTCCTAAAAGATTGACATAGGGACAAAGCAATTGCGTTGGGCCAAGGACTTGCTGTGCTGGGAGGCTTAAGATGGCGGTATACATATCTAGGTATTTTGGCGTCAGTCATCCACCAACATTCCAGACCAAAGAACAAGAGCAAACAAAAACACCAAGCCAGAGTTGTAGACAACTTCTGGACACATTGTGAAGCACAGAATACTCTATTGGGTAACTGAGTAACAATCAAGGCCCAGGCCAATTTAAGGGGCCATGAAATCATGTTTTCTTGACTAAAGGAAAGGATGTTTCTGAGTCTCATTTTATATGAAGCCTGGACCAGATGAGAAGCTGTTTTGTCTCCTGAAACTGGTATAGAAATCAGGAGCGTTACCATGTCACTGTTCAGAGGCAGACCCCCCATGAACCAGGGCTCGGCCCGTAAGCTCACATTAAGAAGTCAAGAAATGGGCTGCCAATTGCAATGACTTCACCCCCAAGCTTCAGATATTAATAGCCTGTTCTGGATCCTTGTCAAGATTATCAACAAGGGCTGTTGTTACATTTTATAAGAGGAGAAGTGAGTGGCAGTAAAACCTTTCTGCTAGAAAACATAGGCCTGTGGTTTCTGCATTTAATAGCTCAGCCTGGGCGCTGCATAGAAACTGGACTAACTCTCAGGCATGTTGTCAACTAGTTACCTGAAAATTGGACCGAAAGGAAGCTCTGCTCCTGGGTTGGTCTGACCCAGAGTACTTTGGTGCCTGCAGAAAAGGCCGAATGAGTTCTTCCCTCCCCAGCTCTGTGCAAAAGCTGACAGGATTAGTCGTGGACCTTTGTAGGGCTCTTCCCCTCACAGTGTTTGGTTTGCTTCCTTTCCCCCTGCTTGGTGGTAGTGATGGTGGTGGTGGTGGCGGCGGCGGGGGATCATGGCACTGGAATTAGCATCTTAATTGTTGACTTTGTAGGGGAGCCAATGTGCCTCTGGGCTTGTCCACACCTCATCTCCCTCCCCTCTCCTGAAGATAAAACAAGGGGTTTTCCCCACCTTATTATTATTTTGTTCATTCCACCTGAATGATAATTGATTGCTAGTGGTGGATTCAGATAGACGACTCATATTGATGTTGTATATTAAATAGTATATTTAGGTTAAGAACATAAGAACGGCTTTGCTGGAACAAGCCACAGCCCATCCAGTCCAGCATTCTGTCTCACACAGTGGCTCACCATTTGCTTCAGGGTATTCCAAAGCAGATGTCTTCACCTGCTTACAATTCCCTGCAAATGGCATTGAGAGATATCCTACTGATCTCTCCACCACCTCCCATTTGCCCCTTCCTGTACAGTTGGTAGCCTGGGATAACTGTACCTCATTGGTTAACATCCATCCAACAGGTTTCAGTGTATTTATACTGTATATTGTATGTTTTTGATCACTGGCATGTCCTCTGGTGTAGAGCACAATACAAATAAATATTATTATAAGTGTGAAGAGGCAGCTAGCACAAGGGCAGAATTGTGTGGAATGTTTGCCAAAACCAAGGGCTGTTTGCCTCAGAAAGGTGGCACCCTGAACTCAGAGGAGGAGAGGGGCCTTCAGAATTTCAGTGGCAAACTTGCCTGTTAAATGCCTCAGAAGTGTCATCACACTGAACTCCACCCAAGCTACAGGGCAGCAAAACAAATAAGCAAACAAACAAAAATGGGGAGTGTCGGCGAGAAGGAAACCATCTGGGAACTCAGGTGGGGAGACAAAAAAGGTAAATTAAGACAAGCACTATTTGGACATCACAGAAAATTCCAGTAAGTACAGAACCCCGAACAACAGCTGCATTCTGAAGCCAATGGCAGGGAAGTATCAACCACTACATTTGAGAAAGCCAATTATTCAGAATGCTCAGGACAGGTTGTATGGTACACACAGCTGTATCTGGCAACATTGCAGAACAGGGTTCAGAACAAATACAGTAACTTTACTTCTGTTTTGTCATTGTCTCCGGCCAGATGCAGCTGTCTCACCCTGCCTAATGGTAGGGACAGCTCAATACTCAGAAACAAGTTTTCCCCAGTGTTAGATAAGGTAGCACCCCTTACCCATCCTTAAACTGCATACCCTTCCCGCATTTCAGTGGGCAGCATTCTAGTCCTCAACCCCCTTCCTCCGTGGCTGTTTCTCTTACCTCATAAAGCACATGGGTAGCATGCTTAGGCACCCTCAGGGCCAAGTGGGTTCCGTTGTCCTGTAAGGTGTAGCCAAGGCTCTGGGCCGTCTCCTGGTTCAAGAGCGTATTCCCCACGAAAGGAAGCCAGTCTTGATCCACATTGCCACGCTTGACCACTAGGTAGAGGGCTTGGTCATCGCAGAACCCTTCAGCCTTGGGCAGCACTGTCCAAAAAGGTAATAGGATGAGCAGGACACTTAAAAGCAAGGACCCTCTCAATTCACCTTCTCCTCCACCCCCAGGACGCCTCTGCCCCATTTAAGATGTACTAGATGGGCATCCACCAAGGGTCCTAGGACGGCAGGCAGCCCCATTTCTATCCCCTCGCCTCTGCAGCTGTAGGCACCCATTCTTCTGAAGTAACACTTTTTCAGAATTGTGGTTTGGAGCCGAAAACAGTCGTGACATTCAACATCCAGCCCTGTAGAGCAGTGGTTCTAGACCCAGGTGCTCCTAGACTACAACTCCCAGAAATCCCAGCCAATGGTGAAGGCTTCTGGGAATTGAAGTCCTCTGGATTCCCAATTCTCCATTTCTGTGGGAAAGTGCTCTATGGCAGTGAGGTGGATTTTAGAGGGGCTCCCTACCCATAATCTCTGCTCTTGTGCTGCAACTTCCCAGCTCTCTAAGCAGCAGTATTGCATGAAGGCTGGTATTAGAAGGGTTTCACCCCCTCACTCTCCTAGGGAGGAGTCAGTAAAATGCTGCCCAGTCCATAGCCTCTTTTTGTGCCTCTTATCCCCCTCACAAAACACATACACACCTGTTTCCCTTGGATCCCCCCTACTTCTGAAAATGTGAGGAGCTGCTGCTTCTAGAAGCCCCCAGGAGCAACTTTTCCTCTTCTATCTAACACAAAACTTCCCTGCAACAATATGCTATGTATTTCCTCAAATACTTTTCTTTTTTATAGTGGGCTTTGTTTCATTGGACAGGTTGTGTGGTTTTCTTCAGGATTTCAGGGGCTGAAATATGGCACCCGGTCCTCCTGAATACACCCATCCTCATTTGCGGCCCTTGTAACTATGTTCTCGTCTCAACCTACCCTGTTTAGATACGGAGAGTTCAGTGAAGGACCTGTTGCTGTTGGATTCAGAGTTACAGGCCACAAAGCCAAGGAGCCACCAGTTCTTCTGACTTTTCCTCCCACATGCCATCAAGCGCCTTCAGACTTCTGGAGACCCATTTGAGGAGCAGTTTTTATGATTCGGCCCCCTCACCCTCCAGTGAATTTTTCCATGGCCAAGTGTGGATTTGAACTGAGGTCTCTCGGGCAGTTGTCTAACACTCTTTCCACTACACTACTCTGGTTCAAAAGTAAATGCTACTCATTGCTTCCCTAACCTCTTCTGGGAGACAATTTTTTCCTCCTGTCCCACCGTCCTCTCAGTGAATTAATTGTAGCTTCACTATGGTGTTTATATTATTTTTTTCTCTTTTTTCTCTTACCATTATTGTTTTTTCTTTTTACTCAGCTTGTTATTGTTATAGGGCGTTTATACACGACCCCTAAGCTCCGCTGTAAATGGCTCCCAGCTCCGGAGCTTAAAAATGTTTCCCCACCAGCTCTGGAGCTAACAGAAAATTAAGTGCGACCCCGCCCACCTAAGCGCGACCCAGCACACCTTTCAAGTACCTGCTCTGGGAGAGTGAAAAATTTTGATGCGGAGAGTGCCGGGCTCACCTCGCTTCTTTTTGTTTTTGTTTTTGTTTTGCCTCCCGCCCCTTTAAGAGGAACCAGGAAGTGACTGGGGTCGGAGCAACTTCCACCTGCACTCTGGAGGTAAGAGTGCATTCTTTTCTCCCTTTTTTTCTCCCTCCCCTCACACAGACAGAACAAGGAAGTGCGGAGGGGGTGGGAACACAGGGAGAGCGACAAACCCTCAAGATCTCTGGTCCGAATTTAAGGGACCAGCAGATCTTAGGGGTCGTGTAAAAAGGCCCATAGTTACTGTTTGTAAACCGTCCAGAGTTCCTCTGGAAGACAGGCAGTATATAAGTATT
>JAHTLZ010003468.1:5368121-5398710 GCA_023846285.1 Phrynocephalus versicolor | reverse complement strand
TAAATAAATAAATAAATAAATAAATAAATAAATAAATAAATAAATAAATAAATAAAGAGGCATCCTTCTGCTTGGCACTCCCCTGATGAGCATATCTTATCAGAAGGAACCTAGAGTTAGTAAAGATTTTTGAGTCCAGCAGGGCACTTGTTGCCTTTGTGCCCTGGCTCCATTATGTCACTGATACGAACGCTGACCATAGATGCATGACCCTAATATCTCAGCTATTGCTTGTCATTCACCCCTTCTGCTTTCCGTATCTATAAAGGGTTGAGATTGGTGAGGAGGGCAAAGCGTTCCCACCACTTGAGGGAGGAAACAAAGCACCACCTGACGTCCCCATGGATGTGGTTTCCAACACAGAACCCCCAAGAAAGAAAAAGGATTTGCCCCTTGCAGGAGCCCCCTCCCCACATTTTATTCCAGACCACCAGGAAGGGGAGCGGGGGAGACAGAAGCAGCAGACTGTCTTCTCTAGAGGCCCTGTCAGACCTGAGGCACAGTAGGAAGGGTATCGAAAGACACTACCTAAGCTGTGGCGGTCTCTCTGCACATCCTTGCTGTCATACTTTCCCCCTGAAAGGACCCCTTAGGAAGAAGACATGCTAAAAATATGGCTGGCTTCCCACCACTCAGTGGCCTGTTTCTTGGTGGAAGTCCTCAGGAAACTATAGGAGAAGGGGCTGCTTCCTGACCCACACCTCTCTTCAGGGAAGTGAAAGAAAATGGCTTCTTAGCTGAAGCAAGGAGGGACACCCTCGTCACCTCAGCATGCCTAACAGAGAGACCTGAATGTCCTCTGCGAACTCACCTGCGTCTCTGACCAGGACACTCAGAGGGACTGGGATGTCAAAGGGTTTTCTCTGGGGAATCACCACAAAACCCAATACGGGGGTGGTAGTGTAGTTTCTCATATTATCTGGCACATACTGCGAAGAGGGAAGACTTTGGTTAGAACGGTCACAACAGACTTAAAACTTTGAGCTGCCTGGAGGCCCACTGCCAGGAAAAAGGTGGCACAGAATTACCGCCAACCAACCATCCCATAATTGGCAGCACCATCATCCAAAATATTTATTTATTTATTTATTTATTTGATTTTTATACCACCCATCTGGCAGCGAGGTCACTCTGGGCAGTTTATAAAACAGCTCAAAGGAGACACTGGGAAGAAATTAGCTGATGTCAAAGCAAAAATCCAAAAGATGTAGGTTTCTAGGCCACACCATGTTACCCCATTTAGCTATTCCCCACTATATACTTAGTTTTACCTGTTTTTATTTGTTTCAACACACCGAAACAAACAAAACCCACTGTTCCATTGGCCATACTTGGCCACTTCTCCATCATGGCCAGAGCCCATTGTGTGACAGTGGATGGAGTAAAAAGCACAGCAATGGGCAGAGTCAGGCCAAAAATTGGGCATTCTGACAGAATGGTGGAGTGAGGAGGCATGCAGGAACTCAGATGTACCCCGAGGCAGGCTGGTGTTCAACCAGACACCTCTGCATCGCCCAGCCCACTCATTCAATGGCAGAAATCCAGGAGTGAGTTGCAACCAGAGTAGGCCCATTTGAATTAATGGAGCTTGCAAGAAGTTGACTCACCATGTCTTCAATGATTCAGTGGGCCTGCCCAAATTGCAACTTGCTACTGGATTTCCGTCACGGCCATTCAGCTAAGCAGAAAAATATATACCTTGCCTGCAAATGAGAGAAGTTCCTACCTGCTGCACTCACACCCTCTCTTCTCTTCACTCCCTCTCTCTCTCTGCCCCCCCCCCCCACACACACAATGAGGTTGGGAGTTCAGCAGAAAGGGAATGCTGGCAAGCAGGCAAGATTGGGCTGGTTGGGGGTACCTTGAAGTCAGCCTATGTCTCATTTGCTATGGTGGACCAGGCAGCATGATCACTTGTGTGCAAACCACTTTTTACCCCAGGAACCTCCAGACAAATGCATGCCAACAAAAAGACCAACCACAGCCTATACCTGGCTTAGGTCAGAAGCTCACCTCTTTCTCAACTCCAGAGGCAGCAAAAGGTATCTGCAAGACACAGTCCCTGCTGCCGTTGGGGTGCTTGGTTTCATAGATCTTATAACCCTTCTTCTCAGCCTTAGGCAGTGGCAAGGGCCCAGAATCGCCCACCGTCACACTAACCAACTCCACGTCGGGCAAGAAGGACCCAATGGTTACATTGAAGAGCTGGAGGCTAACATTGGTATCTGCATTCAAGAAAAAAAGAGAGTGATGACTCAAAATGGAAGGCGGAGGTAAGTCTGAAGCCCCTGGGCAAGGTCTGGGGAATCTTCAGCCCTCTGGAATTGGATGGGACCCCAAGTCCCAAATTGCTCCAGCCAACCTGGTAGGCATCATCTCTGACATGGAATTCATGGACACCTGGAGGACCACCAGTTCTCCACTCTTTGTCTTAAAAATGTATTTATTAAAGCAGGGGAGGGTCACCTCAAGCCCTGGTACCCAACCTAGCCTTCTGCCCTTCTTCAAATGCGCACATTCCATACTATGTACAGTCCTTTGGCAGTTGCCCAGGTCTCTGCGGTTACACACACACACACACACACACACACACAAGCTCCTAAGGGGTGTGTGAAATCCCTCTCTCAAGACTTAACAGGGAATAACAGCATGCTGTCAAGTTAACTTATAACAGCCCTTTCCAGTTAGAGATTACTCCAAAGTGTTTCCCCATTCCCTTCTTCCGGGGGCACCCTGGGACTGTGCATCTTGCCCAAGGCCACACAGGCTGACTCTTCTGGGATTCAGAGAGGGGAACCAAACTTCCAATCTCTGACTCTGTAGTCTGATGCCTAATTCGCTGGCCTACCCAGCCAGTACATAAACAACTGACAGCAGAAGTGGAGCTAAAATATGCTGGCATTTTTTAAATCTCCCCACCACCACTACCACCCCACCCTGCTGTGGCCCTGTTCACCACAGGAATGCAATTTCCTGGAAGTCTTCTGAAATTGAACTCGTCCCTCAGACTGAGAGGGGTTTCCCTCTTTTACATTCAAGGCTACTTCCTGATAGATTTTACTCAGCTGTGTGATGTTCATATTAGGAGTTGTAGACTTGACCCTCCTTTCCATAAACCTATCCTCAGAGCTGCAGATTTTTCGCTGGCACTTCACAGGGATTCCAATGAAGGCTACCCAGCTTAGCCAGCAGTGAGGCAGGGTGAGAACTGCAATCCAGCTGCATATGGACAGAGGGCATATATTCCTCCTCCATAAGCTGCCATCAAAGAGGGTACAACTGTACAACTGAGGGACATTTCAGAGAAGTACAACAAGAGGCCCCCCATCCTCATGTGCCCGCAGGAGAGGAGAGGGATCAAAGTTCTTTCTGATGGAACTCCCATCACTGTCCACAGCAAGACAGGTGAGCACCATCAGCTGGTGGGTCCTGACAGATTTAGGATGGTCTCCAGGTAAGGATTGTCCCTGAGAAGGACCTGGGAAGCATGGGGTGCTACCAAAACTGAAAAGTTCTCTCTGACCTAGGTTCAAACTAGATGTTAAGGGGACTGCACATTTCCTCTGAAGGACACAATAGGATGTCCTCAGAGGTAAGTGATTCATCAAACTTACAAATTAAGTCTTTTTACAGAATATGCAGGGTGGCAGCCATGCCAAATGCTTCTAACAAAAATAGAGTCTTGTTTCATTTTTGGGTCACAAAAGCTTCGGGGGAAAAAATTGTCAGAAGCTTTTGTAGGGTGGATCTAATGAAATGTGCCACAGGTGACCTAAATTTTTGACAAACTAATCTTGTCAGTCTTTGAGGTGTCTCTTAATTTACTGTCCAGGGACAAATCATAAAACAATGCAAATTAAATGCAAGACACATAGTTGTGGGAAATCACACATCATGACTAACATATGCCTTTCTTGGGTGAGTGGGTGAACTCTTCTTGTAAACATCATGCGAGCCACATAATCCAGTCTGACTGTCCAGAGACCTGTCCGCCATCAAGGACACCAAGGTCTTGAGAACAGTAGTGGCCTTTTTCTTACAATTGACACACACTCACAGTCTGTAATGGTCACAGGCACAGGTCGCAGAGGGGTGCTGATCTCCTTCAGGATGGTATGCTTTGTAATGCCCCTCTTCTCATCTTCCCACAGATGCTCTAGGAAGGGCTTGATCTGATAGGTGGTCATCAGTTTCCCATCCACCACATCACTCTGAGGAGGGGAAAAGGCAGCCATTGCTGAAGAAACCCAGTGCCAACACAAATCATGTCACAAGCCCCCATCATTTCTCCTCTGCATTCCTTTTCTTCACTTCCGTTATGGTTCTTCTTGCAACCATTTTAGTAATTAAATGTGAGGAGTCTTTGACAGAGAACTGAGGTAAAATGACTTAAAATGAAACAAACCAATGCTGTGGCAAAATGGGTATCAAAATGGCTGTTAGCCACCTGTCATTTCAACCCCAACACCACACTGGCTCATGAAGGGCTGTAACTAGCCATTTTAGTAACTAAAGCAAGCAGCAACATCTTGTACCACATGACCCAAAAGACAAGCATAGGCTACCTGAGAAAAAGGAAGAAGGGGGGACGTGGTGTTCTCTCTGCCATTCATACACAAATGTTTGCTTTTGAGAAATTAAGATTCTGCCATTTATTTTCCTAACATTCGCCAGTAGTTCTACCTACAGATTTTGGTGCCCTCAGGCACAATCTAAGTTGCTCCATCCTAGATATAGCCCTGGCTTCACAAACTCTGAAGAATGCACAGATTCTTAGGTATCTCCAGTAAAAGTACCCCCTTGGCACAAGCTTCAGCTTTTTGATTGATGCTGCCATGTTGGATAATCACAACATCAATGTGTTTTGAAAGGGAAGCAATTCAGAACATGGAGAAACATGGCCAGCTGTCTGCCCCACCGCTGTCCTGTTCCTCCGTTTACCCTACTCAAGATTTCATTGTATGCGGAGGGTCACCTCTAACCTTTTGGAAATGATTGGGCTGCAGTAAATAGCAAAGGATAATGGGAGCTGCAGTCCAACAACCTTTGGGAGGTTGCTTCCAACCCTTGGACTAGAACCTTCAACAATGAAGACATGCCAGGCAAACATGTCCCAACCTACCTTGTAGCTCCCGTCGGGCGCACCAATTGGGATCTTGAGAACAATAAATTCCTTGTCACTGGCCAGAGCGTAACCCTGGCGTTCTCTATCCCTGGCAGGAAACTTTTTCAGGTCGATGCCCATCTCCACCTGCAAGTCTCTGATGGTGCCTACCCCAGCCAGGAGAGGAGGGATACCTTTGGGGATAGTCCAGACAATGGTGTCTTCTGTATAGGTCACGCCATCTTGTGAGAGGAAGAAAGAGGGAAAGAACCCAGCTTAAGTCTTGAAGTTACACGGAAGGAACAAGGAGGGCAAAAAAATGTTTGCTTCCACTAGCATCCTAGGGAAGGGTCCAAGAAGCTGAAGTGAGTCGCTTGCTTACCTACCTATAGGGCAAGCCACAGCTGTGTCCACCATCAGGAGCATCCAGCGCTGCTTGTAGTAGGTACTAGATCTCACCGTGGAGAAAGGGAACCCACTAACCTGGGAAGGGAATATAAAAAATTAGGCTCTGAACCTTTGACCAAGGCTCAAGCTGTCAGGTTGCCCAGGAATCTCAAGTGTAGAGTGGGCAGTATGTTAAGCTGCCCTGATAGAATTCAGGTTTTTGAAAGGACCAAGATCAGGCTAGTAATAAAATTGTGACATTCCTGGGCCAATGAGAGCCAGTTACTTCCTGATCCAGCACCAAGTCAGTTTCCTAGCTTGGCAGCCAGGAAGGTAGGGCAGAGCTGGCCTAGTCCAATCTTCTGTTCACATGGTGACCAACCAGTTTGGTTTCAATGTTTCAATATGGTCCCAAGTGAAATAAGCTATAAACTGGGTGAGAGAACCCAGTCTGTGAGTTTTAATTATCACACCTAGAGATGTAAATTTCCAGAAAGTTTGAAAAAAGCAGAAAAACTGAGGAAAAAACAGGGATTTTGTCTCATCACCACCACCACCACACACGTTTCTGGAAATGTTGTATTTCTACCCATGTCCCCCAAGCTGGGAATGGTTTCAACAGCCTGCTATGACAACAATACCCAGAGTGCTGTAATGTTTAAAACAATCTCTCCCATTCTGGCATCCTTCAGATATGTTGCATCACAGTTCTCAAAACCCTACATTCCCCTCTATATATGGGACTTGTAATCCAATACACCTGGAAGAGGCCAGGTGAGGAAACAATGGATCCAAGTGTATGGATTAGGGAGACCTGGGCCCAAAGTTACTGAGTAGCTATAAAGCTCGTCAAGTCACTTTGACTGCTTTTTCAGTTGCCTCAACTTCACAAGTTTCTGGCAAGACTAAGACAAGGGTTGTGTGAATCATGCATTTTGGAGGAAAGTCAGGATGTCTAAAATAATTAAGCCCACTATCATTCAAAATAATGAAGGGCTATTAGGTATTTACCAGCAACATAAGGATCTCATACAATTAAGTTGTCATTCTGTCACACTTTAAATATGGGCGCCCACAGGTCTTCAGGGGCCCCTAAGATCTATGCAGGTATCTTGGAACATCATTAGAAAGGACCAAGGATCATCGGATTCCTTGTAAACTGGGAAGAGATGCCTGTCTATTTTAGCAAGGTCCCGTTGAGATTCATTTTGTCTCGCCAGTATCCTCATCTGTTGCTCCAGCAGGCTGGTAACTCTGGACAACAAACTGGGTTCTTTGCCTCTACCCTCTAGGCCAGATGGCAAGCGGTGGTGATTATGACAAGACACTCCATTTAATTAATCAGGCACGTTTTTTTTGTCCAGCCTGTGTGCTGGGATTTTTTCAGCTGAGTGAGTATTGGACTCAGGAACGGTCCTTTTTCCAGCATTACGCTCAGAGCTTTGCATCTGTGCTGGGGGGTGGTCTGTTTAAAGCGTGACACATACATTTACAGTTGGATAGTCACACCAATACAGTATGTTAATTCCTGCTGACCCCCTTTGTCTCATGTTTTCATGTAACAATCATCCTTTTAGAACCGCAGAACTAGAAGGGGGCTTATGGATCACCAAATCGAGCCCCTCGCAAAGTGGCACAGTGGGGAATTGAACGCCCAACCTCTAACCACTGAGCTCCCCAGAAGTTCTTATGCCTACCTCCAACTTCTGAGCTTCAGATGCATTATAGGATGCCCTCAACACTATCCTGGTGTCTGTGGTGTTGACTCCATAACCCACAGCATGAGCTTCTTCAACCAGCATGGCTTTCTTCCCACTGTCCATGTGAAAGACTATTTGCCAAATGGAGGGCACTCCTGCTTGTACCTGAGGCAGTGGGGCGGGGGCCCCCCCGGGAGAAATAACTGTAATTTAGAATCAAACAAGATGTTTCAGAAATGATATATTTTCTCCCAATTCCAAAATCAAATTTCCAGGCAAAATTTAATTTTGTCTGGAATTCATGCACACACTACCATGGACACACTCTTGCAAAACTCCCCATTGTTTCTCTTCCCACAGTATGGTTTCTGAGGAGGCACAAGCTGGCCAACCAGACTTGCAAATGAAGTCCGTTTTTAACTTCCACTGGCCAATCACAGAAAGCTCGCTGAAATGTAAGATACAGGGTGAATGAACGCATGTGCTGTGAGGCAGATAGACATCTTTTGGCTCTTAAGGAAGTCCAATAACCCACTAATGTTATTGTTCAGCAGTTTTTGAACTACAGGTCCCACTGGGGTTTTGGCCCTCATTTATAGTCGAGACAAAGACAGCACCAGCAGTGGGATACTACTCTTGTAGCACACACAAAGAACCAGACTCAGATTTGCATGTCTTTGTGCAGCTCTATTTACATTATATACAGGATAACATACCAACGTAACTTCCAGCCTTACGACATTGAGAGAATGAATACAGAGACTACAGGACTTATATATTCACATCCACCAATCACACTACTATCCACAGGTGGTAGCTTGATTACTTTCCATCATAGTCTACAGGTGTGTCTTTCTCTGTATCTTCTGGCAGAACAAATTTAACTCTTTACAGATACTAACAGGTCCCATACTTCCTCAACCAACATGCCTGCTGGGGACTGTCCACAACTGTCCATTGATCGTTGTTCAGCTCTTCCTGCCTGTGGTTGATTAGGCAGGAAAGTAAGATCAAAACTGAGTGGGTACCTCTGGAAAAGCAGATTCCCAATCTTCAGGTTGATCTTGAGGAACCCTATCCTGGGGTTGATCTTGAAGAAACCCATCTGGGATAGGTGGTACATTCCTTCTCACAGAGACCTGGGGAGGAGAGGGAGGAGATACAATACAGGTGAGAAAGCTTGCACTGCTATCAGACCCCAGATTCCTTTTGTCTTGAAGGTCAATAGGTAGGGTGAGCCCAGAGTTCAGAAGTAATGAGACTGACCACCACCAATAAATGCCATGTGCAATGAAAAAAAGTAATGTGGCTAAGATACTTTACAAGTAACTCAAAAACGTTAAGGACATTGCGAACTGAATTTTTCTAGTTTCATGCCATTTTAAAAAAATCAGTACTAAGTTTTTAATACTTTTTAAGTGACTACAAATAAAAGGTCATGCTATTGACTCTTTCTGATGCACTCTCTAAATTATTGCAGTGTTAGCACCAACGAATTGCTTCTTTGGGTTTGAAATGTGTTACTTAAAAATCTTTAAACAATCAATTTACTAATCTCTGGGATCCTATCATTTACTAGCAAGATGACCTTAGTCATGGAAGAGAAGCAAGAAGGTACAGAGTTTGCTGGTAGTGTTGTTTTACTGCCTGAAAGGAAGGGGGCAGTTGTGGGATTCTCCAGTTTGCCTGACAAAATAACTTGCCGCACTGTGAGTATTACACACAATGTATCATTACAATGTTTGTCACTCTGCGTAATCATCGGGCCGGTTCAGTCTCTTGAGTTTGACCCAGATGGCATTCACACATACAGAAAAGAGGCTAGAGAGTTTTGAATAAAATCTGCTCCATCTTGTCAAGAATCTAGGAAACTATCACCAATCTCTTCCAAGCTGCAGTTTTAGAAAAGGAACTGCAGCTCTCAAGTTCTTAATAAGGGGTTCCCAATCTTAGGGTTACAAACAGGGTACTTCAAGCGCCAGATGCAAGGGAGTGGTATCAGGAGACAGAACGTGTACTCCCAGATGCATTTGGTGGGGTCATTGTTAGATAAAGGAAGCTGGACTAGATGGGCCTTTGGCCTGATCCAGCATGGCTGTCCTTATCTTCTTAGATGTTTTTGGACTTCAGTTCCCAGAAGCCTTCGCCACAAGGTGTGCTGGCCAAGATTTCTGGGAGTTGTAGTCCAATAACTTCTAGGGAACCAAAGCTGGAACCCACTGCCTTAAATGCTTAAGGACACCACCTGCCTTTCCCTGAACTTACCTCCATGTAATTTGTCTCGCAGACTATCTCCCGGGGTTGCCATGGGCCGTAGGAGCAGCTCACTGGGACATTGAGCACGGCAGCATCATGCAGGTCTGGATCCCTCCCTGTCTTGATTTGGATGTTCAAAGTGGAAGATTGATCATCCTGAAGGAAGGGGGGAGGAGAGAAGAGGGGACCATCAGTTAATCAAAGCACTCAGTCCTGAAAGAGTTCCTTGTGTGGGGTTAAAGCACTCAGCACTGATAAAACAGTGGTGGCCAATGGTCATCGGGGTCAGTGGCAAGGAGGGCACCTTTGATTCACGCAGCTACAACTACTGTTCAAGATGTCAAGTGTGATAGGCAACAAGTGGGCTGCCCCACTGCTTTTTTTGTACTGGAGGCTTTCTCCATCTTGAGGACAAAATTCGAAGCATGTGCACTCTCTTAATCAATAGAGGCTAACATTGTTCGTAGAGGGGACCACATTCAACTGTCAACAAGAGGAGAGAGAGAGAGAAATATTGGACAGCCAGTTCCTACAGACCTCAGTGTACAGCTTCCCAAACTGTAATCCAGAAGCCCAGCTCACATGCCTGGCAGTGGTTCCCAAAATCAATACGCCAGATGTTCTTGATCCACAACTCCCAGAAGTCCTGATAATTGTCTGTAGCTAGCTAGGGTTTCTGGGAGTTGCAGTCCAAGAGAATTTGGTCCCTCGTTTTAGGAAACCGTATTCCCCAAGCATACAACCATTCTGCTTACCACCAAATGAGCATAGCAGCCAATCAGGGAGGCACGGAGTTCCACGTTTCCCCAGACATCCTGCGAGATGGTGTACCCACATTTTGTAGCCTGAACAGCATCTAATGGCCACGCCCTGCCAAACTTGTCTGGAAGAACAAGGTGGAGGATCGTTCAGAAAAGAGGCTGTTTGTTTCAGATCAAACACCCAATGTTGCTGCTGATTCTGATTGAGCTCAGCTTGAAAAGGTTTAGGGCTTAGCAGCCCAGTGTGTGGCCAACTCCACGTTATTTATCAGCATCAACTCCAGGCTGGAGGTTTTTTTTTAAGGCACTTTCAACTGTGGCTGTGGGGGGATTTGTGTAGAGGAAAGCCATACAGTACATTGCATGTTTGATTAAAGGTATATAAGCACTCGCAGCAAGAGTAGTCCTTAATGACAGAACACCATGGAAAGTCCATACATGGAGGCCATCTTTTTCTGTGTGCCCCACAGACATTTCTGGAGGAATAAAGGTAACAGACCCAATTCTAACAGTTCTTGTTACTGTTGGCAAAAAGTTTTTTGCAAAGCTAATAGGTGCCTACTAGCAATTCTAAACCAAGCAATGTGTGTGTATGTATTGGGTCGTTACAGTCGTGATAGGCTCTTCGTGACTCCACGTCCCTGGAGTTTTCTTGGCAGGAATACGGGAGTGGTTTTCCAGTTCCTACTCCATATTCCCTGGTGGTCTCCCATCCAAGTACTAACCAGGGTCAACCCTGCTTAGCTTCCAAAATCAGGTAAGATTGGATGTGCTTAGGGTATTTAGGCAGCTCAAAGCCAAGCAATAGGGAATACCTAATAAATAACACGTCATCTCTTCTGATTTGTCACAGAGATGTCAGTGCTAGAAGCAGGCTGGCCATCAAAGAGAGGGTGGCCTCAGCAAGTACTTCATACTAGCAGCCTGTGATCCATATAATTCCAATACTTGGTGGCATTGCTTACTAAGCAGCATTATGCACCAGTGGGGGAAATTTTGCATCCTTTAATAAAGCCACGGGCTAAATGACCCTTTAGGGCAGGGGGCGGGAGAACATGGGGCTCCTTCAGCACAAATGAGGCTCCCCGCCAATATGCTGTCTTTGCCTATTAAAAAGCTTAAGCTTCATCCAGATCACACAAGGATAAGGGAGGGTCAATTAGTGGCCAATTCATCTTTTCCACATCTAGCAAAGCACGAAAGAACTGACAAAGGGGTCTTCTAGCCCAGTGGTTCTCAACCTGTGGGTCCCCAGATGTTCCTGGACTGCAACTCCCAGAAATCCCTTCTAGCACAGTGAGTGGTAGAGGCTTCTGGGAGTTGCAGTCCAGGAACATCTGGGGACCCACAGGTTAAGAACCACTGTTCTAGCCCATATTCTACTGTGTGAACGTATATGTACATTTACTTAGAAAGGTTGCCTGGAGGGAAAGTGTAGCAACATCTTGCCTGTGCCCAGAACAAGTGGCCCAGGATGCTCCCTCTCAAGTGAAAAAGAAGAGCTGTTTTTAGCTCCACAGGGGATGGTGTACTGTTGGCCTTCCTGATGTCTTTCTACTGCATCTCCCACAAACCCTCATCCAATGGCTCTGCTCTGGTTAAGGCCGATGGGAGATGAAGGCCAACAGCATATGGAAGACCACACCTTCTTCAATGAGCAACCCATTGCACATTTAATGTTGCATCTTGTTTGCCCCGAGGCAGGCCGGTTCAAGACCACATTTGGCCACCGTCGACCTCCAGAAGCTAGCGGGGGCTTATGGTGTCCGGGCAGCGGCTGCCATATGTGCCAGCACTGCTTCTGGATACCATATTCCAAAAAGCAAAGCAAAAAGCAAAGTGTTCTGCTTATATACCGCCCAATACCACTTCAAGTAGTTTCTGGGCAGTTTACAACTTAATTATGCAGGCTACACATTGCCCCCCCCCAGCAAGCTGGGTACTCATTTTACTGACCTCGGAAGGCTGGAAGGCTGAGTGAACCTTGAGCCTGCTACCTGGGATTGAACCCCAGGTCGTGAGCACAGTTTTACCTGCAGTACAGGCATTTAACCACTGCGCCATGAGGGTTCCACCCATCCAAAGCAGGAAGACTATCACAACTCACCGATAGCAGCAAGGGCGATGTACTTGTGCTGGAAATAGCCTGAATTCAGTTTTAGTCTGGCGAGGCTACCTAGGCAGTCCACCTCCACCTGACCTGAAAAAGCAAGGATGTAAACAAAGCAGTGGGCCCAGGCCAGTCTATAGCAGCCACTAGTCAACATGGGCCAAATTGATGGTCAGGCAGTAACGGGGGTGGGTGGGTAAGATGTAAACGTTTGAAGATGCTCAACAGACCCACTCAATTAGCTCAATAACCCTACCCCCCCTTTCCCGCTTTGGGCGTCACTCCACATTGGACTCACATGGAGAAAGAGGAATGGCTTTAAAGGGGGGCAGTTCAAAAGCCGGCATCAGGAGCCAGCTCTGCTCTCTCGAGGAAGACCAAAAAGGCAACTTTCTCAGGTAGCATATATTGGGGTGGGGCAACAATGGCAACACACACACCCTTTTCAGACCACCTGGCACCTCACAAGACCTCAGAGACAATAGTGGAGGAGCAGTTTGTGCTGTTAGCTTTGCAGCACAATCCCAGGGCCCAGATAATCATGCACAACAAATTGAAGGGGGAGAAAAGAAACAGGCAGTCTCAGGCAGCAAAGTATCTGGGGTCCACCATAGTGCAACCTTCCCCATCATTATATGGGAAGCAACATCAACCAAAGTCTATTGGATGCAGATTAAGCCTCTTGTCAGGATTCACTTTTTCTTATTTCTTGATTGTATGTTCGTTTTTTGACGTCCAACCCTCTCTCTGCCTGCACCTCTTTATTACCCCAGGCTGCCAGGTTACAGAGTTATGCTCTGGTTTATTCTGCACGGGGAGGATCAGAGAAATCAGAGATCATACTAGAGTGAATACCTCAGCAGGATCCAACCCTCAAGACCACAAGTAGCTCTGTGTATGGATGCCAGCAAGTGTCCATCTTAGGACAGGGGTCACCAACCTACAGTTCCTGGGGTGTTGGGTTCTTAACTCTTCTCATCTCCAACCACTGGCCATACTGGGCAAGGATGATGGGGGTTGTAGTACATGTCACCAAGCTGGGGAGATAGGCCTTGGGAAACCACAGATCCTGTCATGCTGCTCCCACGCTTCAGCCACTCGGAAAAGAGGGCCTCTCCATTATTAAAAATGAACAAGTCATACCCTTGCTAAATTCTACAGTGGAAACATTTTGTACTTGACCCTCCTCCCGCTACCCCCCACCATACCTGTTGTAGGAACAAATTGAAGCCACACTCTAGGAGCCAGAAGGGCAACAAGAACCAGCCTAGAAGACAATCAATTGGAACAACAACAGTGACATTCATTCAGGCATCTGAACCAACACAGAGAGAGAAAGGGAGACAGAGAAACAAAGGACTCCAGCCTCTGAGGCATCCTGGATATTTTGACAAATAGTGGCCCTACCAAGAGACAGAGGGAGATAGCTGGCCAGAGGTAGGAGATCCTAACAGTACACACAGAGAAGGCAATGGCAAGTCCGCCTCTACTCTGTGGCATAGACTCAGAGAAAAGCACTGGGTGACTATGGCCCTGACTATGCATAATTTAAATTTTTGATATTTCCTTTCTTCCTAAAGCAGGGGTGGGGACCCTTCAGCTCTCTAGATGTTTTGGATTGCAGCTCCCAGAATTCTGAGCCTATATTGCAATGACAAAAGACTGTGGGAGTCGTGGTCCATAATATCTGGACGGACAAAGTTTCCCTATCTCTGTGCTAAAGAGTGCATTATTGCTAAATCAGCCTGTAGGAAGTTAAAGTGAGAAGAAGAGTCTCCTACATGCAATAGGACTGGCTTACTGTGTTTCTGGAGTGTCTGAGGTAATTACAGTATGAAGCATGGAAAATAAAATGTTAAATTTAGATTACTGTAGGTATATTGTATTTAGAAACAGTTTATTACTTTCTCTTTCTAGAGGCACTTCATAACTAAATCTTTCTCTTCCCAATAGCTAAGGCATAATTAAGAATTTTTCTTGTGTGTGTGTGTGTGTGTGGTATAACCACAGTGTCTCACTTGCACAGTTACAGGGTATGTGTAGTCTCATTAAAGAAGAGGGGAATGCCACATGAGTCAAATACTGTACTAATTCATACCACTCTCAACTCAAACGGTTTAATTATTCCAATTATTCTGAGAGGCAAAGACATTTTTATGTTTCAGTAACTATATTACTAACTAGTTTGGTGTTTCTTATGAGGTATCTTTCTACCTTTAGTTACTTCCACATGTTGGATTTATGTACACTCAGTAAGCTCACAGGAAGTAATTAACTCACCAAGAGGCTTGACCAGCATGGCTCCTCTTTGAGTTCAATAGATCAATTAATAGATTTAAATAGGAATAAAACTTTTGATATAAATGTATTTAAATACATTTAAGCAGGCTGATAGGTAAGAGTAGTACATTTATTTATGGTCAAAAGACCAAAAAGAGGAACAATAATACACAAACAGGCTGCAGCAAACACAACCACATTGTATACTTCCATTTTACTTCTTGTAAGTTGGGCCTTAAAATGTGACTAAAATCCATATATATTAATTAATAAATTTAACTTTAATCCAGAGAAAGTATAGTCACCAAACTACAAGATAAAAGTGTGTTATTCGTCATAACCTCTATTTAAAACCTGTTTGCAAGTTCTTATTGCGGCAGAACAAATGTTGGTTACTTGTCAAGTAGTCTGGTCAGTGTTATCAGAAAGAAGCAAATGTACATAAAATTATGTTGACCTCCTGGGAAGTTTACATATAATTGGAAAAAATTGGTTCCTTGCCAGGAAGATCACGGCAGTAGGAACAGGATAAAAGTACGTGTTCAACTGTTTCCATTTGATTATTGGCACATGGGCAGGTTGATAGGTAACATTTTTGCACATTTATAAAGAAAGCATACAAACATCCTAGCTACCAGTATGCTTCAAACACTTAACAAGTCCCATATAAGGTAACTTTAAAAAAAAACCACCACCTTTTAAATAAAAGTAATTAGATCAAATAAGGCCTAATAATTAGGTCAAAAGGCCAGCCAGCCAGAACCCACCCCCCTCTTTAAAAAAAAGGCACTAAAAGACTTTGTCTGGCTTGTTGTGTACAGCAAAAGCCAGCTCCATCACGCTCCCCCACTCACCTTGTTGCAAGGCACCACCCCATGCTGGTGGGACGATAAGGGAACCAAGACTCCTAGACAAAAAATATCTCTCCCACGTCGACTCGCGTTCCTACTCAGTCCGCCAAAGCTTCTTTTCAGAGGAGAGCTCAAAGCCGGGTCCAGCCTCCGGGCCGCCTTTTAAATGCCGCGGCACTCGCAGGTGCGCGCAGTTTAGTCGCAACGAGCTAACCAGGAGAAGGAGGCATCATCATCGGAGGCGGCGTTACTTTCCCGTTAACTCCCGGAGTAGAGGAACGCTCCGCGGCTATCCTGGACTGGCCGAAACAAGGGCATGTTCTGGGCAGGAAGAAATGATGCTGGGAAAAGTGGTGGTGGTGGTGGGGCATCAGGAAAAGAGGAAGGAGCTCCAACGTGAGGTGGACTGGCTCCTTAAAAGGAAGCCACGGGCTGGAGTTTGCAGGACCTTTTTGGCGAGGGCGCGTTCCTCGGGTCCCCGTGAGTCGTCACCGACCAGGGGGCCTGTAATAAGGACAACCCCATTCAAGCCCTTTGTGTGTCGCCCCGATCTGCGGACAGGTGGTGGCGTGGCAGCAGCGATTCCTGCTATCGGCACTCCGGGAGACCTCCGAAGCCTCCCTCCTGAGTGCAAGAGAAAGCGAGCACCCATTAAAATCAAGGTGCGTTATTTAGGAGCATGCAAGACTATAGGGCAGCGTTCCCTAATTCAAAGCAGTTTCAGACTGATGAAGCTGCTTGGATGAGCAGCGAAAGGTTTCAATCTCTCAAGAAATAGAAGCCCAGTTGCCATGACTCACATTCCAGATAAACTCACCTGGATGACGAATCTTCACAGACAATCTTCACGTTCCAAAGAGGAAAACCTTACTCTTTGCGTTGAAGGTCCATTTGCCTCCAGAAGGGGGAGAGCAAGAACAAGCGTTGACGTATTCAATGTAAAGCTTAACGGCGGAAGATCAGACATCGTGTCTTTCCCATATGGTCTAGCGGTTAGGATTCCTGGTTTTCACCCAGGCGGCCCGGGTTCGACTCCCGGTATGGGAATGGTCCCTTTTTGGCCTATACCGTCTACCCCTTCTTCCTAAAAATCTCCATATTTCATTTTGATGATCATTGCATAAGGATCTTTTTTTCCCCCAGGAAGTGACCGTTTTAGTCTGTTTCAGCGAAAACACCAGAGTTCTGACTAGTTTTTTTTCCTGTCCTGAGCTTTTGTGGGCATATCTCACCTGTTCCGAACAGCTTCCCTGTGCATAGCCTCTGCTTCTAGGTAGGTATGTGTGGACAGCCTACTTTCTTGATTCAGGAGCGTTCATGGGCAAGTATTTCTGAGGAATCCATCAACTAAGCAGCACTGTGAGGAACCATTTATTTTTGTGTGTGTGTGGGGGGGGTGGACTGGCAATACAATTATCTTCAAAAGGCAGCCACTGTGTAAAACAGGGGGGAGCAACTTCTGTCCCTCCAGATGTTATAATCTGGTAGTTCTCAATCTTGGGTGCCCAGATGTTCTTGGACTACAACTCCCAGGCAACATGGGCAGCACAGGATGAGTGTTGTTTGGATGTTCTCATTCTAACAGAGCATCCCATGTCATTTGCAAGCAGAATTTCAACAACACAAAAAGATTCACCTGTTGAATACTGGCATACTATACAGTGGGGAAACCCCCCAGGGCTTTTCTGTCTAATTTCTGTCCTGGAAATTAGGGACAAACTTCTTAAGAAAATCCATCACCCTGGGTGGTTATTTTGCCACATGGGAAGAATAGAAAATATCCAAAGCCCCTCAGTTTACTCTCTGAGAACCAACAAATGGGCGCTAAATAAATAAATAAATAAATAAACAAACACACTGGAGGACTGCTATGATTCACTTAGGGCCCAGCTAAGCCATCCATGTCTGCGGAAATCTCTTCCGTTTAATGCTCCTCCTAAGACTGAAATACACCGGAGCTGACGTAAGAACTACACCTGAAGAAATGTTTCGTGCTGTTCCTAGCCTCTGAAACCATGGAAAACAAACCAGTCTCCGCATCAATATGGCATCCTTTCATATACAGTGGTACCTTGTATAAAGGAATTAATTTGTTCCAAATGAAATTATGTTAAGCAAATTTTCCTTTATACAAATTCCCATAGGAATGCATTGAAAACGGAGTAATCCCATTTTTATGTTGTACGGATTCTTCCCATAGGTGATTATGTTAAGCAAATTTCCCCTATCTCCTGAATTTTTTATGTTGTACAGATTTTGTTATAAAAACTGTTTGTTATACAAGGGTCCACTATATTTAAACATGGCTATCATATCCCCTCTCAGCCTTCTTTTTTAAAGGTTAACCATCCCCAGCTCCCTAAGCAATTCCTCGTATGACATTTCTTCCAGACCTTTAACCATCCTGGTCGCCCTCTTCTGGACCCATTCAAGGTTGTCAACATCCTTTTTAAATTGAGGTGCACAGAACTGGACACAGTCCTCCAGGTGGGCTCTGACTAGAGCAGGATAGAGTGGTACTATCACTTCCCTATCAGTACAACGAGGCTCCATTATCTGGAGACCCACTCAGCCAAATGGAGCAAATAGTGAAAAGTGAGCCAGTACAGCCACAGGTGGGGTATCATCCAAAAGTTTATGGTTGGTGCTAAATTACTGCCCTGAGTTATATGTTTAGCAAGGGAAAGGATATTCATAATAAGGCCCTCTTCCCACAACAGTCTCAGAGGAGGGAGGAGCGGAGCTTTGTTTCTATGAGGACAGAAGCTGAGTCCATGTGGCTTCCTCGCCAGTCTGTTCTGTAATTCCAAACATTTGCAGAAAGCCTTGGGTTGCAAGCTGAGAGACACTTTCCTATTCTAGGCAAAAGCCACCTTGCAAAGCTTCTCTGGAAAAAGGGTATTTCCAGTGAGGGGAGAAGGGTGGGTGGGTGGGATATCCAGAGAGTAACCTTGGGATACAAATGACATAGGAGAAGGTTTCAGTTAAACATCAGAAATAACTTCCTGCGTGACAGTGGAACGTGTTGCCTCAGAAGGTGGTGGACCTGATTTGGATTCTCTTGGAAATGTTCAAATAGCAGTTGGACAACCTTCTCTCAGGATGCTTCGGCCATTGACTCCCTGCATCGGCAACAGGCTGGCTAGATGGCTCTGGGTGAAGGATCAGCATGCACAGATGCAGGATCAATGTTACATCCTCCACCCTACAAATACAGTACACTTTGTAGACGATTCACACCCACATTTCTTTCTGAGAAACTAAGAAAGATTGTGTGTGTGTGTGTGTGTGTGTGTGTGTGTGTGTGTGTGTGTGTGTGTGTGTGTGTGTGTGTGTGTGTGTGTGTGTGTGTTTTGACAGAGAGAAACTTGTAATAGAAAAGGTAATAGAAGCCCTAAAGATCTATTCTGCGTTGAACATCTCAGGGGCTCTGGCTGCACCTTTCATTTCTAGAGAACAAATTAGGCAACATGTTTGCTCCTTGAGAAAGGAGCGTGAGAAGGAAGTGACATCAGCAGTGCTAGGAATAGCAATCTAATGTCAAAGGAAGGCCAGCACAGGTCAGAATCTAGGAAATTTAAGGAGACCCTCAATCTCTACCGTTCCATGTGCAAAGATGTACCTATTCCTGGGTATAAGTGGAGTATCCAATCATTTCTAAAAGTGCTTGGTGTCTGCCAGCTCTACAATTCAAGGATGTCATGATTTCCATATTGGCTTGTTGTACATTGCTGAATGCAGTCAATTGCCTCCAATATATAAAAAGACTATCTGTGGCTTTGCTACTGTGCTCAGAATAGTTCAGCTTTTGGAATACAACTCCAGAGTCAGCCAGCCAGCATGGCTGAGGCATGCTAGGAATTGTAGTCCAAGAACAATTCTCAAGTAAACTTACTGAATTTGTTGTTGTTGCCTACATGAGACTAATGCTAGGCTAGCGAGTTGCAATTTGCATTATGGGCCACAAACACACAGCCTTCAAGTACATTATAATCAGTGTCAACGTATGAAACAGAGCTAAAAAGGGATTTCATCCATTTTGGTTGAAAAGAGCTACCAGGACTTCTTTTTCTGCCCTCCGGTGGCTGGTAGGTACCCAGATACACCATTCTTTGAATGTCTTAAAAATATATTCTTAAAAAGTTACCTCAGGAACTGAACCTCTGGGAAGAGGTCAGCTAGTAACTGAAGGCCCATTGCCATCCTTGCTCCTCTGGCAGGGTTGTCAACTGACCATAGAAGGAAACAACCTCTGCTGCCCAGGAGGACATATTTTCTCCTCTGTCTTTTTTGAGCAACTTGAAGAAGTTGTCTGCTTGGGTGATTTTTTTTTCATATACGGAGGAGATCAGTGCAAATTGAATTGTTGTTAAAGATTCAGGAACAGGATGTTTCAGTATCATCTCCCTCTATTATCTCTCTTTCTCCCTCTCCCTTTCCTACTGTCTAGTGCAGTGGTTCTCCGCCTGTGGGTCCCCAGATGTTCTTGGACTGCAACTCCCAGGCGTCTTCATCACCAGCTGACCTGGCCAGAATTTCTGGGAGTTGCAGTCCAGGAACATCTGGGGACTCACAGGTGGAGAACTACTGGACTAATGTCTAATATGTCTGGACTGGAGGGTCCTCTGGCCCTCCAGATGTTGTTTGATCCCAGTTAAGGGAGCTGTAACTGGAAACTCAAGGACAGGGACTGAGACCGTGTATGCAAAAACATCTAAAGGGGCACACGGTCCTCTCCCACACGCCTTGGGTCGAAAGCGAGTTCTGGCGGCAAGGCTATAGCTCTAGATCAAATTAGGAATATACACACAGAGGTTTGGAAGGATTCGTTGCCGTTTGAAGCACACTTCTTTCTCAGAAGAGGGCTGCATGGGTTAGGGCTAGGGTTAGGGTGGCACATTCCTCTTCTACTATTTTGTTTTCCTTTTTGGCCGGCCCCTGCTCCCATGCCTTTAACAGCCGCTTAATCTGCAGATATCAGGGGGCTCGTCATGCTGATAGCCACGTGTGGATTTCTGCCTCCTCGGTGCTGTTCAGGGCATGAGTGCAGACCGTTCCCCCCACGCCTTCTGCTCAGTTGGTGACTTTTTTTTATTCCCACCAGCCTGTCCTTCTCTCCCACATTCAAAATCCAGGGGTGATTGGTTGGTGCTTCTCCCCAGGCTTGGTTGAAGCCTGTGGGTTTCATGTCATTATATTGTATTTTGCATGTGCACACTGAGAACTCCTACTGTTTCAGGTCCCTGTCTTTTATTTTTTAATCCCAGCTCCGATGCTTTCATAGGCAATACGATGGGCAGAATCTTGACCAATTCAGTCTTGAGTTTAACCTAACAGAATGTGACAGAGAAATGTCCAGCTTGACAGCGGGATGGGGGGTGGGGACAATCTCCTCCTTCCTCTCCTTCCGCTTCAGGCAGGCAAGCAGCAGGAATTAGGATCCCTATTTAATTGGACAAAAAAGGAAGGGAGGCAATATGCGTGGGCATAAGGCTGTTCTCCTTTAGAGAAGATGCTGTGTTGGAAGCCAAGAGAATTCAAAAACACAAAGCATATAAAGGAAAAGGGAAGTTGTCTCAAATGCCTCTCAAATATATCTCAGTTTTTTTAAAGAGCAAAATGAGATGAAAGACCTGCCTTTCTCCTTGGCAGAGCCAAGCAGAGGTGCAGCAGATTGTGGACTACAACTCCCCAAATCCCCAGTGCAAAACAGCCAAAGTAAAGAAGATCCACACTAAAATGTGTATGAGAGAGACCAGTCTCCCTAAAGGGGCTGGTGGCTGGCTTGACATGTAGCTCCTCCGTAATTATTCAGGAAGTGTTGGCTCAGTAGGACCTTGAATGGCAAAGGAAGAAAATTCAGATAAAGTATGAGATCTCACTATTATGCCCTCTAGCAATTAGCCCCAGTCCCTGTTTTTTTCCCTTCCATTTGTGCTTGGCACTGAGCCCGAAGGCATTAGGGTTGGTGCAGCCATACACACACACAATTGGGCTGTTATGTTCTGCCCTTGTTTGTGACTCAGCCCTAAACTTCTCCCCTCCAGTGATGGCCAGGCAGGAAAGACGCTCATGGGGGGAGGACCTGTATTCATTGGGTCAGGTTTATACATCCCCACTTGCCTGTGGCACAGAAGACCAGGCAAACTATGCAAGGGGGTTGGGTTGCAGGAGAGCAGAATTCCATGCCATAATTACGCTGGAGATTGCACTCTCCAGGAACATAAAGCTGCTGAGATCAGACAACTTGATTGTCTTCCTAAATTGGCATTTCAATAGACTTGTTCTAGCACACAGGTGTGTATGTGTGTTGCGTCCTTACAGTTGTGACCGACCCTTCGTGACCTCATATCCATGGAGTTTTCTTGGCAGGAATACTGGAGTGGCTTGCCAGTTCCTCCTCCAGGCGCCTACAGCACCTGCTATTCCCTGGTGGTCTCCCATCCAAGTACTAACCAGGGCCGACCCTGCTTAGCTTCCGAAATCAGGCGAGATCGGATGTGCTTAGGGCATCTAGGCAGCTCAGCACACAAGTCGCAACTAGAGTGTGGTCACTGAATCACTGGGGATTTGGGGATTCATCTCTCCTGCAAGTTCCACTAATTCAAGTTGTGACTTGCTACACTCAGCAACAGGATTTCAGCCATTGCCTCTAGCTTCAAGTGCTGGACAATCAGGGGTAGACGGTTAAAGGAAATGACGGCATGACAGAATCTGTCTACTGTGGCGAGTCAGGGAATCTATGGCCCTCGGGATAGTTAGAACCTCAAGCCTCATGGCTAGGAAAGGGTTTGTGGGAGTTGCCGCCAAAGCCTTTGAGGGAAAAATTCCCCACTTTTGTATTAAAGCCTTCCCCAACCCAACACCGTAAATAGTCACCTAGGCTCCGCCATCCACAGCCAGCCTGTCTTACAGCGGTGCTATCTGGAGATGATGGGAATTGTAGTCCATCATGTTTGGAAAGTTCAGGGCAGGGAGAAGGCTAAGCTGCATTTGAACCGTTGCCCTTTTGGTGAGGGGTGTGTGTCTGTATGTGTGCAGAAGTTTTCCATCGTGCTTGGCCTCCAACGTCCCATGACGTTAGGGACATACTGTACTGTATGTGTTAGTTGCAGCATGGAATCACAATGCCATCATCAGATACTTTTTAATGCACCACTGTCACAGAGCTATTTACAGTCTTGGCACAGGATGCACAAGGGCAAACTTGCAAGTGAGGAGAGGGGAATAAAGACAAAACAATTTTCCCATCTGTTCTTGCACTTCCCATTTTGGCTGTTCTACCCTGGCATTGCTGGTGCTTCAGAAGAAGGGACTGGCACGAGACCAGACACAACAAACATGGAATACCCATGTAAATTAATGGACATACTTTTTAGTGTATTTGTTGAGAGAATAATAAAGAATGGAGTGAAAGGTGCTATTATTTATTTATTTATTTATTTATCCATCCATCCATCCATCTATTTATTTATTTATTTATTTATTTATTTAAAGCATTTCTGTCCTGCCTTACTCTGACAAGTAATGATACAAATTAATAAATCCAAATAACCTCATTGTATAAACAGTTTGCAAAATACGTTGCCATGAAAAAATGGTTAAAAGACAAACAAAAGTTGAGAAAATCTCTAAAGCCAGCAACTGAAACCACGTCAAACATGGACCAAGCATTTAAGCCCCCAAAGCCTTCTTAAAAAGAAAAGTTTGGAGTATCTTATGGACAGACATTAAGACATGGGGCAAAGCAAGCTTCTCTTATGGCAAAAGTTCCAGATTCTGGGCACAGCCATTGAAAAGGGCCTTTCCCTGGTCCCAGTGAAGTGTGCATTTATTATGGGCACCTGTTTTATACCTGTATGCTCTGACAATGATTTTAAAGAGCAAACAAGCCCATATTGGAGAAGTCACTCCTTGAGAAATCCTGTTCCAGAAGGATGAATCTACTGGTCGTTGTTGTTCCAACAAGGGGTTTCCATGATCCTTACATGTTAACCTCTGCTTAACTACCTTTCTGCATCCTTCTGGAACTGATGGTAGTTTCTGAGCATTCTTCAAATGCAACCGAATGTAAAACACACCACACTAATCCAGAGGTGCTGCAATTATGGCATGTGTCAGCGATTTACCCTGTTATTAAAGGAAGGGGTGTCGTTGGCACATTGGGCTAAAGTGCTGAAAGGCGCACCAGGCCACGGCCATCCCCTGGGGAC
Organism: Phrynocephalus versicolor; assembly: GCA_023846285.1. Classification (NCBI taxonomy): domain Eukaryota; kingdom Metazoa; phylum Chordata; class Lepidosauria; order Squamata; family Agamidae; genus Phrynocephalus; species Phrynocephalus versicolor. The sequence goes on along the minus strand of JAHTLZ010003468.1, from coordinate 5,375,048 downwards.
CCAAATGTTTGCAAGAAAACCCAAATGGTGCACTTCCATTGGGCTAGGCTATCCAATGCAGTTGAGCTGCTAGCTATTCCTGACGGAGCTTATTAATCGGGAGTGCCTTTGTTATACTGTACTTTTTATTCACCCATTCGGCTTACTACAACATCCAAGCAGTGGTTCAGGGCACCTACAGATCCCCTGGAATTACAGCAATAAACAGGTGCCATCTATAACCTGGTGAGACTGAAAACCAGCTGCCCAGGTGACGACTCTTTAGTTGCTTCTGGAACGATGAATTAGCATGGGAGAGAAGATGGAACCCAGCGGGACTGGACAAGACAATTAACTAAGCATTGATGACAAATAACCCAACTCCTTGGATCAGCAGCTATACCGTAAAACCACACAGACCTAGCCTGGCATCCTAGTTGAGATACAGTCACAGCACTGTGAGTTCGGAGTGATCTTGATCCCGATGCGTATGACATGTATCATCCACCAAGTTGCCTTAAAGCCATTTCCATGCTCCAGATGTGCCTTAAATTAGATGGAAACTAATTAAGATAATCTGATCTGTATGATTCAGTAAAAACTGGAGCTAGGAAGTTAGCCCATGCTCACAGGTCTAAGTGACCAAGTTGGAAAAACAATAGCTTTCTACGGAGTTTTGAAGTTTGTTCAGCTCCAAAAAGTTTCTTGACCAATGTACTTGATCTCACTGAGGTTCTGTCTGCTGTTCACAATACTCTATGACAACTGTGGTCAAGAAGGTACCGTCATCATAGCCCTTTCTGATAATGAATGGAGTTTTCCCCCCGCCATCTAGTTTTCTGTATGAGTCCTGCAAGGTTCTCACAACAAAGATACTGGGATAGAGCTTCATAGCCAGGTGCCTGGCTATGAAGCTGACCATTTCTAAGCTCTACTAATCAACAGCTTGATAGTCCTTTCCTGTTAACAAACCACCATCACCTTATTTTGCCTGCATTCTCATTAGGTGTGAACCCTACCATCATGAGACAAATGCAGGGGACATACATTTGTATTCCATGTCTGACAACATGGGTTTGATCCACAAAGGCTCACACTTAAATAAAGCTGTTAGTATTTAAAGTGCTATAGCATTTTGTCTTTTATTTCTTTTCTTTTGCAGGCTATTAGGTTGCTGTCCTCCTTTACCACTTCCTTCTTGTTCTCTTCTTTTGTGCCTCACTGCTTTATATCTATTCTACCTGGCAGATTTTCATAATCTATTTATTTAGTTTTGTTCCTCACTCTCCTACCTCTGCAGGAGTTTAGCTTTCAAGAGCCTTTCAAATAAGGATCTTTTTAGAATGGCTGAAAACCCCTGTCAACTCTTAAATGTGAGGGACATAAACTTTCAGGGGAAAAACACACACAACCAAGGGAACCCCCCCCCCCCCAATAGTAGAAGGGGGGAGGCATAAAGATGAATCTACTGTCGAGAAATATTCACTTTTAAACTCTTAAAAGGGGTAAGGAAGGGATGAAAAAAGTAGTATCTGAATCCTTGCTCCCTCTGTTTCAACGTATGGTCTAGTAATGGCCACCCACTAAACCCCCCATGAACCTCAAAAGGGAGAAGAATGTAGAATGCCAATGTTGTCCTAAAAGGTTGAGCAGTAATGCTGCATTCTTTTTCAATTACTTTTCAAATACAATTACTGTACGATTATGATATAACAGATCTAACAGATCTTGGATCTGGTCCACCACTGAAATTAAGAGGACACACACATACACTCAAAAAGCAATTGCAAAAATGTTACAGTTGATACCTTTATAGGCCACTAATAAAAATAATAAAACACAGAACATTGCAAGCTTTGGAGTGTAAATCACTCTTCTTCAAAGCAGGTCCCATAAGTTCAGACATGGTAAAAAATATGTCATTTACCAGGAGGCTACTTTTAAAGTCCTTGGTTAGATGATGTTTTTAAAGTCCCATGGCTGGATGATGTTGCAGCAGCCAGGGCAGGAGTCTCAAAAAGGGAATTCCCTGCAAATGAATTCCTTGCAATGAGCAGGGTCTGTTTTCTAAATATAACTGGATTATCCCCTAAACCGCAACGCTCATCCCTAATTCCAGTTTTTAATCAATCACAACCGCAGCCCACTGTTCTGCCTTAAATAAAGCGGCTTTGCGGGGCTTATTTGGGATTTCGGTGCAGGAGGAGGGTCCGAGCTGTGCTGTGCTTGGCCACTTGCGCCCGGTCCCGATCAGGGCACCATTCAGCCACGTGAACAAGAGTTTTTTTTTTAAATTACTGAGTCGCATAAACAAAACGCTTAAAAGGACGAGGCATCTAGAACGTCTCTTCCACACACAGACACACCGCGTCCCGTCCAAAAGAGCAAATGCTCCCCCCCCATTAAGAGGGCTATTGGTATCGCCCTCTGAGCGAATAGCCGAATAGCGGCCGCCTCACGGGTGGCGGTTAGGAGGATCGGTTGATCGAGAAGGGGAGGGGGAAAAGACGACGCGGAATGTACCGTTTTAATAAGTGTGTGGGGATACTTTAGCTTTATATCGTCTAATAAGGCTCTCGGTTCTCAAGTGATGCCAGTTATGTCTATACCAAATTAAATAATTAATATTTCATCAAACGGGAGGGAAAGAGCTTTAAAATTCCTACGGGGGGTAAAAGTCCCCTCCTCACATCTCTAAAAATGGTACGTCGGCGATGGTACCAAATTGAAGGAAAGAGGGGCGATGGTTTATTGTCGCCTTTCGGCTGAATAAAACTCAGTTCGGTTAAGAAAGGAGTGGTCATTTCCCCCCAACTCCTTTCTCTTTCCCCACTTATATGCGCCAGGCTTGCGGCTGCTCTTTAAGCTCCCCGGCTTTTCTCACCACTTCCCCCCCATTGTCTCAAAAGGATGGTACGCCCCAAAGAGGAGGGGAGAGTGAAGCCCGGCCAAGGGGGTTGGCGTTGGCCAGTCGCAGGGTGGGAGGCGGCCTGGTCGGGGAGGGGTGGCTCTGCGCAGCTGGGAGGGAGGAGCTGAGCCAACCTGGGCTTCGCGGGGTGACCATGGACGGCTGAGGGGTGCCCAGCCCAGAGGCGGCCCGTGCCGGCGGCCATGGCCGAGGATTACTGGGACTCGCAAATAGCAGTAGCCGCCGTTGAGGTAAGAGGCGCTTCCCTCACTTGGGGACTGTGTGTGGGGGGGGGAGGGGGGAATCCAAAATGACCTTTGACCCTGTGCTAGGAATCGACCTCCTCCTCCTCTTCAAGGATGATCGCCGCCACTTTCCCACTAGTTCGCCCGCTTTTCCTGCAAAGGAGCCTCGCTGGCCACGCAGCAGATCGGTTTTGACCTCTCACTAATCCTTCCCTGGCATGAACCCTCTCTCTCCCTTCCTCCGCCCCGCCTTTCCCGTCGTAGATCTGTTTTCTGCCTCATTAATTACTCAGGTCTCTCTCTCCAGTAGGCTGTTTTCTCCTCTGATATTATACTCAAGGAGACCTCAGAATAGTCTCTTGTGCTCATGCTTTTGTCCTGACTGAGTCCCGTTTTCCCTCGTTAGATCTTCTTTGAGACACTTCCTAAACCCATTAGACTTCAGGGAAGATGCATTAAGTCGGAATAGTTCTATGGGAATCCATGCTTCTACTTTTGCAGTGCTCCCCCTCCAATGCTCCATAAACTGCCTGAGATCTGCCATTTTTTTAAAAACCAGCCCGGAGCCAAATCCATCTCCCTGAAATTAGTGGCAGGTTGTGCTGAACTTCCGTAGATCTTCGTTATCAACTTAGTTTGCCTTGCTGAATAAATGCGGTAGGTGTGTGATGCATTGGGATCTACCAGTTACTGTAGCTGCCATGACTTGGAAGTTTCCCACCTCTAGCCTACCTTTCTTTTTGCCCCAAGCTGTTTGTTAGTCTGACCTCATGAGGATTTTGGGGGGGAGTCTGTCTCTAGACACTTCTTGTTTGCTTCACAGCCGATGATTCAGGACCAAATGGGTCCTTCGGAACAGGTATATTTCTGTTTGGACTTGCTGGGCTGATTGTTAATTCTGATCTTGTCGCTAGGTTCTCTTGTGCCTTAGTTGGCCTTTGAATTTGGAAAATTGCTGCCCTTCTAAATCTGCAAATACAGTATGTGATTTCCTTTATGGGATTTTCTGTCATTCTCTTTAATAATTTCCCCATCCAGTTCATTGCTCCCCCACCCCCATAAGTGGTCTCCTGGTCGGTTTCTCATGGCTTGTAGAAGGTGGTTACAAAAAGACAATAGTTCAGTTGGAGCATCCTTGCTTTTCTTGTGACATGTCACATAAAAGAGAAATACACTGTGCTCCCACTTCATCCCCCTTGTGCATAGTGTCTGTTTATTATGTGTTGGGTGGTAGGGTAGGGACCTAAGATGCAGTTGTGTGCTTAGACTCCCAAAAGGGGTGGGGAAAAGGCACATTATAGGAGGAGAAGCTACAGAAAGTGTTCATGGGGAGTCCTTGGGCAGATATCTCTGTTCTGGAATTTGCCACTGCTCCTGTTGGAGGCTGGGAATCAGTTGTTTTGATCACCTTTTGCCCCAGGACTTGGTGTTAGCTATTACCTTCCTCCTCCTCCTCCTCCCCCTCCTCCCCAGGCTGATGATGTAATGGGAGGGGAGGGGGGCTTCCATCTCCTCCCCTTCTTCACGCATTGCTGCGTCTTATATGCAACTAATAAATGCACGGCTAGGCGAATGGCTCCTGTGACGATGCTGGTGGGGTAGGAATGGATCAGGGTTTTGGCTTTTGGGTTGGCTGGCAGAATCAGCTCCCCCCCCCCCCCAAGAACAGTTTGGTGCAGAGGCCTGATGGAGAAGGAAGGGGGGGAATTGAATCATTTCCACGTTTCGGTCTTTTCTGTGTTTGTCCCCTATCCGTGTATTCTGGGGTTCCCTGGATGGCAACCGTTCTCTTCCTGTCGCCCTCTTCTTGCCTGGCTGAAGCTGACCGCTTTGCCTCTCCCATGCCCGGCTCCCCATCCTCGTTTGCCCGTCGTGCAAGCCTTTGCCGATCGCTTATGAAGAAGAAGGGGGTGTGTGCGTCAGGCATGCCGGTGGGGGACCGACACGCTCCTTGGCCACTTGGGTCTTAGCTGAGGCAGCCTTTCCTCTTTGGTACTTATTATTCTTTCCTGCTGGCTTCGGCCTGGGTGAGCAGCTTCTGGCAGTCGGCAGAGCTGGCACCGGTGCCAAGTCTCAGCAGGGCTCTGCAGAAAGAACCGCAATGACATCTTAGTTGTTGAGTTAGTTTTCAGAGCAGGGGGGGAAATGGCTCGGCTGCAGCAAATGAAATCAAGGCAGTGTTTTTCCCTTCTGCGTTTTTCCCTTCTTGAGTCTCTGCTTAGACCCCAATGCATTAAGGAAGGGGTGGAGGCGTTTGTTTTTCTCTTTATTTTATTTTACCTTTTCCTTCCCCCTTAATGCCCTCCACCAACCCTGCCCACCACCACCCCTGATTACCTTTAAGTTCAACATGCTATTTGCTCTGCTGACACTGATATGTGAGTGGAGTTAAATGCGATCAGAACACCACTTAGTCCCACCTCATCAACACGGATCTGTTCCAAGCACCAGTTCAGTCTAGGATCACAGCCTGGATCGCGGGGAGAGATGGGTTGAACCGCTGGGAAAAAATATACTAAGAAGAACCAAGAGCTGTAGGTTGACTCAGAAGAGCCAACTTGCTTGTTTCCGAGGAAGCTTTGGGAAAGTAAGCAATGTGGAAGGGAGGTGATACTTTTCAAAGCACCTTTCGATGTGCAGAATTTTCCTCACAAATCCTTCTAGTGTTTATTTAGAAGAAATGTCTCAGAGACACAGATTGCGCTAAAGGCAGAGCTAGAAGGTCAGCAATTTTGTACTCAAGTCTGCAAAGAATAAGCACCATAGGATTCAGTATGATTTTAATTTTGAGTGGAAAAATATAGGATTGCACAGTTAGTGGCCACTGCAAGCACTTGAGGTCTTAGTCCCAAGTCTCTTGGATCTGTATTCAACATGCAGTCTGCTGGCTTTATGTTCTGTTTCTGTGGAGTGGAGTGATCTTATTCGGGTACCTTTCAAGTGATCATGAGAGAACTCTGCCAGTGGATAGATGGGGGGTCAGATAATAGGATGCTGTCATTTTCCCAGGGCCATCCAGCACATAGTTTTTGAACCCTGGTCCAGGATGTGTGACATATACATGCTGTTTGCACTTTAGGCCAAGCACCTGGAGTAATCCTCATAGCCACTCAGGAGATTTGGGCCATCCAGATGTTAGTTTGCCAATCACATTATTCCACATATCTGGCTGTACTTGTTAGGGATCCTGAGTGGTGCAGATGAACAACATCTAGACCTGTGGGTCCCCAGATGTTCCTGGACTGCAACTCCCAGATACCCCTTCCAGCACAGTGAGTGTTGGAGACTTCTGGGAGTTGCAGTCCAGGAACACTTGGGGACCCACAGGTTGAGAACCACTGATCTAGACAGTCACAGGTTGCCCACTCCTGGCTTTATGGTTGAGCCTAACTGGGTTTTGAACATTCCAATCATTCATAAGAACTGGAGCCTACCAGATGTTCTTTGATGGCAGTGTGAATATCATGGGGTGGTAGCTGTAGCTAAGACTGCAATTCTTATTCACATATATTTCATGGCAAGCCCTATCAAAGTCACTCAGACTCCTACATGAATATGATCTATTCTGTGTGATTTGTACGACATAGCCTTAAATATTTGAATGTCCACTCGATCCTCTGGTGTACTCTGACCTCCCTTCTTCCTGGTTTCTCTTCTTATATCTAAAATAGCTCCTCCATATACTGTGTGTGTGTTTGTACAAGAGCAGGTAAGGAGGTGATGGGGCAAGGAGCTTTAGATTCTCCTCCACACACACACACACACACACACACACACACACACACACACACACAC
>JAHTLZ010003468.1:5353303-5368111 GCA_023846285.1 Phrynocephalus versicolor | reverse complement strand
ACACACACACACACACACACACACACACACACACACACACACACACAAGGACACTGTGTATTCTACAGATCAGTGCTAAATTTAACAATCTGATTCTGAATTTATTCTCTCCTGCCACCTGCATTCTTCCTAAATAAAAGTGTTGGTTTTGAGGTGGGAGAATTACTTTGAAACCCTGTGCAAAAGCCTTGGAATGGGGCATGTGGGCCTCAACAGAATTTTCTGTGTCAGAAGGAGGAACTTAAACGTCCCCAGGTACCTTCTTGTCCCTCCATCCTGCTCAGCTCAAATAACGTTTGGATTGTTTACTTTCCACAAGAGGCTTGCCTTTTCTTGGCACAGACACTAGGATATTTGTGTGTTTAATGTTGATCCTTAAAATAAAATAAAAAACTAGGCCCAAAGAAGTTTAGCTAGAATAAGGTTCATGTTGTTATGAATATGGGTCATTTGTCTCTTGCGGGCTGCTATCTTCCTCCTAAATATTGGTTTGCAAAGACAGAAGACCACAGTGTGCTTGCTAGGGATGTGCTATTCTCTCCCATCTCCTTCTCCAAGAATTCCACAGGCAGAATTTTGTGAATTCCAGGCAACAAACGCACACTTCCAGGCACCTTTGTTCCATTTCCCTCGAGGAAGCCTGAGGCTTCTTCTGGGCCTCATTTCCCGCCCTTATGCATCTTGAGGGAATGCTGTTACAATGCCTCGTGGTGGGTGGGCTTCTTCAGGAGTCTATAGCAGTGACTGCAGTGTAGACTGCAACTCCCAGAGACCCCAGCCAGCACAGTTGGTGCTGAAGGCTTCTGGGAATTGCAATCCAAGAGCACCTGGCTTACCCAAGGCTGGGAACCACTGCATAAAGGGCAATATGACTACCACCCACAGGAGGTATTGCACCCCAAAGCCATTTTTAAGGCTGTGGCTTTTCATTGGCCGTTACCATTGAATGAGATAGTAATGCCATAGCAGAAGGAAATATAATAGCTGTGTCTTTGGTCCTGCTTCTTTGATATGGAATTATGAGCAGACATTAAAGGAACACCAAGCTTGTATGTTTGGTTATAGGTCGTTAGAGCCTTTGGCGGTAGAGCCTGGCTTATAGAATTGGTTATTGGTGGCCTCTCATTTTATCGAACCAGTCATACAGGGAGAAGTCTTGGTGATGTCCTATGTCTGCCATATGTGGGTTGGGGTAGATGGTTCAAACTAAAAGTGTAGATCATGAAGAGAAGGCCTGGTTAAATTGTGTTATCCATAGACTGCTTAATCTTTGCCCCTCAATGTCAACGCGGAGAAAACTGGCAATGCTGTTTGACCAGAAACGGTACAGCAGGAGTACTTCAGCCTTCCCATTCTTGATAAACTCTCACAACCCATCATGCCTCAACTGGTAGAGGGTGCTGAGAGCTGGTGGGATCTGGAATTCTAGATTGAGTACGAACGGGGTCAAATTCTCAAGCACTGGTGGACATCCTTGGACTAGGAGGGGGAGAGGCATTCTCCATGTGCAATATAAGTACTCAGGTTGTCTCTTCTGCATGCTTTTGGTAGGCATATCTTGAGTTATAACTAGAAACGTTGGCACCTTGGGCTTTGCTGTCCTGTCATTTAAGCTGAGGGAGCGTGAGATTGAAGAGGACTGAAGAATAAGGAAGAACACCTGTATCTGAATGTGCAACAGTCTTGCTGATTCCACACTGAGCCCACCTGTTTCACGTTTCCTTCTGTTTGGGGAAGAGTGGCTTATTTTAATATTTTAAATATTAAAATATTTCAAAAGGATCCGAGGCACCTTGAGGTAAGAGGTGCTTCCTCTTCAATAAATAAATAAATAAATAAAAATTTAAAAAATTAAAAAAATTAAAAATTAAAAAAAATTAAAAAGGGGGAGGAGGGCAAAGTACACAGGGCAGTCTTGAAGTTGTTTGAGGCCCAAGCTAATAGTAACTTTTGTGGTTAAAACCAGCACTTTAAAGAAATCATAAAGAAAAAGTGGATAACTAGATGTTGGCATTGCAGAAGAAGCAGATTTAGGGCTGTCCAAGAAAGATGTGGAAGAAGGCGTAGGTTTTGAAGAGAAGTGTGACAGAGGGAGCAGCCTCATGAGGTGGGAGCAGCCTGTCAAGTCATGAGCAACAGCGCAAGCAGCAGGCTAAGGCCCCGGTGTCACAAATAATCCTTGCAGCATATCTTTCTAAAGGAGCCCTGAAGCAATTCCTCATGAGTCACCAGGCTTCCTTCTGGCTACGTTGGACAGGCCCACTCTGTGTGCGTGTACATGCATGTGTGTACAAAGTGAGAAAGCAAGTGAGATACTGACCTTTCCTCTTGCTTAAAGGTGTTGTCGAGTTGCATAAATCACATCCCTTTTATTTAACCCTTTATTTTAACCCCCTCCCACAGGATGGGGACAGGTTATCATGGCTTTGTTGCAAAGCTGGCCAATTCTAGAATTGCCTCTACGTCTGCCCCAGAGCTCCTTCACGTCTGGAGATGTTTCAGAACACAGTTTATGGAATCCTGAAGTTAAAGTTAATCCTGGTGCTGTTCAGGGTTGGGATGCCCAGTGTGATGTAGTGGAGAGAGTGATAAGACTAGGTCTTAGGAGACCTGCGTTCAAATTCCCTTTTCAGACATGGAAACTCATAGGGGGTGGGGGTGGGGTATAACTGGAAAAACCACTCCATAAATATTTGACTTATGTTGAAAACCCTGTTAGGGTTGCTATAGGTTCATTCCATCCAGACAGTAATTGTAGCACATATTACCCCCCCCCCCTTTCTGTTTTGTCTCATTCTCACCTAAGGTCAGTTGGAAGTGCATGGTCAATGAGACCATCTTTGTACCAGGTTTAACCATTAAAAGTAAGAGAAGCGACTAGGGGCTAGTGGTTTTCGGCCTGCCATTTGGTTATGGATTTTTGGTCCCCTAAGAAAAAGGGAATGGCAAACCACTTCTTTGTATTTCCTGCCTAGAAAATCCTGCCAAGGATGACCATAAGTCAAAATTGACAGCACATTGTTATTATTATAATAATTATCGGGTAGCTGTTTGAAAATACTGTCTTTTCTGATTTGTTTGTGCACTTGTTTGTCAGATTATTACAGCGCATGTCAACCAAAAAGCTTCTGGATGTTGAGATTAAACAGAGGGAGGTAGACAACATACATTTTTATTGCAAAACCACCTGGAGCAAGTAGTAGGTTCTTCTTAAGTCATGAAGGCCAAACCCATCTTGGCCCATATCTCTGAGGTCATGGTTATAAACTTACAGATGCTGTTCTGCTGAATTCTATTGCCTTTAAAGAGAGCTCAGCGCTTTTGAGGGGTGGGATTGGACATAGGCCACAAAAAAGGAATGAAAAGATTGAGGACTGATGAAATTTGGATGAAATTCCAAGAGAATAAGGGGGCCGATGATGCTTGTTGTGTTGTAGTGCAGACAGTGTGCTTGAATATGCTTTACTGTCCCTTAACAATTCGATACCCGGACCCTTACTCCTTTTAGGATCTCGAGCAGTGGTCCCCAAACTTTTTCAAGTCATGAGCCCCTTTTATCAAAGCCCAGTGACTTGTTTCCCTCTCTTTGTATTTGCATAAATAGGCCAATTTTTGTCAGTCCCCAGTATGGCAGCACCTTCAATGCTTCTGCTGCTGCTCCCCCCCCCCCCCCGCTGCTCTGCTCTTGTCCCCGACTTCACCATCACCAATTCAGATCTGGGGAGGGAACAAGCTGGGAGGGGGGAGTTAAAGGCAGGGGGAAAAAAAGGCAAATGATTTCAAAGATGGGCAAGGGCAGTGATGGTGAACCTTTTAGAGAACCGAGTGCCCAAACTGCAATTCAAAACCCAGGAATTTTCCACAAAGTACCAATACAGCAATTTAATCTGAATACAGGTGGCTGGGAAGGGACAATGTCGGGTGTCCACAAAAAGGGCCCCGAGTGACACCTTTGGCACCCATGCCATAGGTTCGCCAACACTGGGCTAGGGAATGGAAGGAGCCTGTGGTACTCGGGGACCCCCCCTGCCATTGTTCAGAGAGGATCCCCCTCAGAAATCAACATGATACTTTTGTTATGCCCTCTATAGAAGAGAGGGCTGTTTGTTTTTGTGTCTCCCTCTTGTAGGTTTGTTATGTATGGGTTATTTTTTTCTATTTTTCCCTTTCCTCCCCTTCTTTTTGATGTCATAGTTAAAAAATTCTTTTTTGTGGAAATGGCACTGCAGAGCAATTACATCTTTACTCTGACATTTCTTTTTCTTGTTGTAAAAAATGGCCCTGGCCATCTCTTCTCAGAAAGCAGAGCCCTCTTTCTCTCCCAGAAGGCCTGTTCCACACACGTACATATACACACTAAATTTAATATCCCACTTCAAAAAGTCAAAGAAAAAATTATTTGACAAGGACTGCCTTATACTGTATATATTTATAAGGTGACCTGCATTCCCACAGAAAATGTGTCACAACCACCTTCAGAGTCACAACCCCAAAGTTGGGGAACATTGATATAGAGTTTTAGGCAAATACAGCTCCATGTTGTCAGAAACCTGTTTCTTAAGAAGAAAAAGCAAAAAATTCCCTCCAACAGACCCAATACTCCATGTGTATATTTTACCTCTGAGTTTGTGATGGTGGCATGTTGAATTATGTTTCTTATTACCCAAATAACTCAAAACGTTGGCAGTTATACACTTCAGTAGGCAGGTTTATAATGTTGTTGATAAACAAATGAAACCCATCTGTAATAAACAAGTAATCTGGCGGTAAGTTTCAAATGGCTTCTCTATCTTGTGTCAACTTCATTTGTGTCATTTCAATCAACCTTGATGGGAAATCCAGGAACCTTCGGGCTGGCATTTCCTTTTTGCTGCCCAGATGGACTCTGATCCTACCAGAGACAACCCCAGAATGTTCTCTTAGGACCTGGTGAATTCATGCTAGCACCACAAACCTAGCATGAATGCTTATACCACAGAAGTTTTCTGCGATGCGGTCCTGGAGTTCTTATAGGTGTGCCACAGATGGAGGAGGATGGAGTCTATGTAGAACTTCACTGCATCTATCACTGGGTCCAGGCAGCATTTTGCAAGGCATGAGTTTCATCTCCGGAATCTCTCTGTGTGGTTACTGAAGCTTCTATGATTGGATTTCTACAGGCAACTAAGGCCAGACATGCCCTCGTGTCAAGTAGTTTGGTAGCCACAAAAAGCACATCATGAAGTGGGGTAGTGGTGAGCTCTGCAATGGTTAGTCTGAATGTCCTTGTGGCGTGTTCTTTCACTGGCTGTTCAATGTTGAGCATGCATTTGTAGCTATACATATTATATAAGACCATTGGTACTCTGGTATTACTTAACTCTGGATTTATCCTAATTTTGATCCCTTTACTTATGATGGTTAAGGGAGACTTTTTGTGTGTTCTATTAGAATAACAGAAGAGTTGGCTAGACCCTTGGTTTTCCAACTTTGATCCTCCTACATATTTTGAACTTCAGCTCCCAGAATCCTTGGTTACTGACTGTGTTGGGAGGGCTTCTGGGAGTTGAAGTCCAAAGGAACTGGATTGATGTCACCCATTGAATGAGAGTTAATTTTCAGTCTCCAACTTCACTCCTGCTGAATACAAAGGAATATAGAAGAACCAAGAGTACTTTTATTGTTCTGGATGAACGACAACTTAACCTAACTTTTTTTCCAGTCCGGTTTGAGATACTACCAACTGTTCTAAAAATGGCTGTCATCTTCTGAAAAAACACATAGGGCTTGAGGTTTGGAGGTGGCATGGACCAGACCAGCAGGGTCTGCCTAGAATATCAGGCATGTCCAAACTTCGGTCCTCCAGATGTTTTGGACTACAACTCCCATAGTCCTTTGCCATTGGAAATACAAGCTTGGAATTCTGGAAGTTGTGGTCCAAAACATCTGGAGGGCCGAAGTTTGGACATGCCTGGCTTAGATATTAAAGTAACAACATTGTGAACCCTAGGAGCAATCTCTTGGCTGCTTCTGCTTCTCAAAATGTTGTTTCCTTGAGGAACCGCTATTCCTGTTTGTCTTCTGTAAGCAACTCAGTTTTCTTATACCACAAGCAGAGTTTAGTTGGGCACTTGATACGTTTCTCAGTTGCCATGCCTTTTCATGTGGTGGTGATTGCCTTTTAGTGAAGCAGTCTTTGTCTTTTGGGGGGAGAAGGAGCTTGCTTCCCTGCAGCTCTGCGGAAGTCTAGTAGTGTTGATGAAGGAAACCATTGCTTAGCCAGAGCCTACTAAAACTAAACCTGGGAAACAGATTGCCTCCTCTGCATGGAAAAGGAATTTCTGCGTCCTAATAGATGTCCACTTGTGATTGCTATGGAATCATTCAAGATTGTGGGAGTGCGGAAGAGAAGGAGGGCTGGCCCATGATTTAAGAAAAGCCCAGAGCCCAGGATTATGATCAATATTTAGAGGTGCTTATCTCAGCATGAGATAGCAGCTGTTGCCTGTAGGAGCCAAACATTCCAGGATGTGTGAGGGTGGCTCTTCCATAAGCAAATCTGTCACAAAAGTAAACTCTGTGCATTGACTTTCAGTGCCTTGGGTCCTTTTGGGGAGAAAGGCAGGATAGAAATATTTTAAATGCATGCATGCTTGCTTGCTTGTTTGCTGTTTGGACATGATGAACATCATTGCCGTGGATCACTTTTGTGTATTTTTCCAGCTTTCCTTTTTTCCTGGTCTCAGAAAAGGATCATTCCAAGTGGCCTGCCCATTTGATTTGTCTTCTCTTGAGTCATTTAAAAACAGAGTAGTAATAATCCCCATAATCTTAGAACTGCAGAGCTGGAAGGGACCCTATGGATCACCTAGCCCAGCCCCTGTCAAGGAGGCACATTGAAGAATTGGACTCCCAACTCTGCAGTCAGAGACTGAAACCAGTGAGCTATCCAGCAGTCTCTCTACCACCACCACCACCACCACCACCACCACCACCACCACCATTCTTCCTCTAGTAATTGGCATCTGGAGGTCCTGGTTGAGTGGCCAACATGGAAGCTGCTCAACTTATGCAGTTGAGCGTGGTGGGCATGAATTGAATTTGTTGGCAGGTCTTTGTGGAGAATCTGGATTCTAGCCCTTGACTGTTACCTAGAAAATGCCCCTCCCAGCAGATTCCCTGGGAGGAAATGATGAACTCCACCTTCCAGGGAAGATCCACCTATTGTTCGTATGATTCTTTAATCCTAGTTCAAACCCAAGGAGGTAAACAAAGTTCTGGCTGATGGAAGGGATTGACGAGCTTTGATTCCCCACTTGATTCATCCCCTGCATTATTAGTAAAGTAGGCCCATTCTATGCAGTCAGGCTGGGCGCCAAAAGGTGGCTAGATAGCTTTGTTGGAAGAGGCTGCTGGTAGAGTATCAGGGAGGGGATTATAAATCTCCTCAACTCTCTTCTCCCTCCCTACCTGAGCAACAAATCCTGGTAGGATTGGTTGGCTGCATATCTGCCATACCTTCATACAGCCGAGAGAGACTGAAGTCGGAGAGTTACGCCATGGTCTCAGGTGGCCAAGACTGATAGTTAAGCTAAAAGGCAGAAGGCAGAAGGCTGCTGGATTTCCTTTGGTCTGATCCATGTCCATGTGACGGCTCGGGCAGGGAAGGGTCTGAAGACAAAGGTTTCCCTTTCAGGCCAGAGTTGCTTGAGTTCCAAGAATGAGCCTGTCTTGCCACATTTAGTCCTGCTTTGGGGCCAAACGTAGATGGTTCCGCTTTTGGGATGCCCAGAGCAACGTGGCTGGAGAGTAAACGGGGGCTACAAATGAGCCCACAAGCCTCTGCCACTCCCCCCCCCCGGCTTTCCTGATGGTGTAGCACCCCATCCACTTCTCTTCAGAAAAGTGAGGATCAAAGAGGAGGTTTTTGAATTTTCCATGGCCACGGCGAGGGTGCTGTGGCTGCGGGAAATTCAAAAGTCTGTTCTTCAGTCCTCACTTTCGTGAAGGGTAGCACCCAAAGAATTTGTAACCCGGGGTAGCACTGTATTCAGGTTAAATTGAGCAGGGCAATTCCTCGTAAACTCAGTTCCCTGCCTGTTGATTAGGCTATACTGCAAGCGTATTGTGTGGATGAAAAAAGTGAGTCTGCAATGCTTCACAGTTCAGAAAGCTCTAAAAAGCAAGTACGGTATCCGCAGCTTGCAGCGTCAGAGTAGCTGTTATTGTGTGTGCGGAGAGACTAGAGAGTGAAAGAGGACCCAAAACCAGCAAGGGAGGCAGTAGAGATCTGTTCACTGGAGACAAACTTGGCTCCTGTTTTGGTTTCCATGGTAACTGAAATCTGCCAGGCCTCTAAATCGGCCTTCAGGCAGGACAGTGCTTGCTTCTGTGGGATTCCTGCAGTCTTTTCCTCACCCCTCATTACAATGGTGGCAGCAGGTGTGTTAATTGTATGGCACGTGTGTGAGGAAGAAGCGGTCCACTTAGTGGCGGAAAGAAAAGAGAAGGCCTGCCTAGAGGGGGAGCGTTGGGGCTGGAGCAAAATGTATCCGTGGTGTTAATAGGATTTGGAGAGAGAAGAATGTTTACTGCTCCCACCCAACTTTTCCCAAAGTTGTACAACCCCTTGATTTTGTCTCATAGAACTCAAGTAAGAACCAAAGCAGCATCAGTGAGTGTTTCTGTGTTCCATTTCCTGGCCATGCTAGTCTGGAAATCGGGGAAGTAACTTTTATTCATATAATACAATAATGGGGCAGGGAGAGATTAGGCCTGGTTTACCCCACCCCACCCCCATTTCTTCCCCATTGCCAGCATCTCTTAGAAGCAGAAAATCCTAGACAGGGGCATCAGATGTCTAGGAATGTCCAGGGCAATGAGGTGCATGGACGTTTCCCAGTTGTGTCAGTCTGCTGAGTGATTTCTCTTAAACCCGTCAGATCTTCATAGGTAGTTTGGCATCTTCTAACCATCTGTCTTGACCGGTCCATCTGCAGTTCCTTTTGTGCCCTGCCCCCATGGAAAGAGTCTAGAGAGGGTTGTCAGTGACCAGAAGAGAATGTTGCATGCAGGCATACATCAGTGTACTCCTACCCCCCCAACTTTGTTTGGAGTTTTAATTGTAAGCTACTTTGGGTGCCAGTGTAAGCTGGGAAGCGGGATGGCAACATAATCAGCCATTGTAGGATGACAAGCTTTTGAAGTTGCACAGCCGCCTTGCTTGGCAAAGGGTCGCCTGTAGTTATCCAACATTCTCTACACACACACCCTCAACCAGCCATATTGAAGAATGGTGGCATCGGGGCTCCTTTTTACTAAGTCTGAACACGCTGTCCCAGTGGATGGGGTAAGTACTGTATATCTTGAACGTCCCTTGGTGCATCGTAGAAGGAAAGGGGCTGGTGGAAGACTTGATTGCAAGGAGAGGGAAGCTCAGGTTCATCTCTCTCTTCTTTAACAACCCCCCCTCCCCATTTCTCACCCAGCGTTCAGCCATCCTTTGGCACTTTGCCCTGGGACTCTGGGCAGGGTCGCTCCTCTGCCAAGCTGTTCCCACGGGTATTAATAGAATGACGACTCCAGTTCTTTGCATACCATCCTCCCGTCATCTTACTGCAGTAGGATTCGATTATCTTTTTAACACACGACAGGGCAGAATAGTTTTTAACTGGTGGGTGTCGGGGCTTGAGGAGTTTGGGGACATTAACTTTTGATTCAATGATTCAGTGGCGCCATATCTTCTTCCCACTCCATGACACACACAAAGATTTTTGCTAGTGGACTTTGACAGCCTCTGGCACATGAATCAAGGTGCTATAGTTTCCTGGTATAGAGGATTGCTAAAACAGAGAAATTTTATCAGAATGTAAGGCATTGCCATAGCATCAGACTTGGATTCACTGCTTACTCATGAAAGCCTCCGTCTTTGGGACTGTCTTCCAAATTTGGATAATTTTTGATGAGCAAAAAGATTTTCTTTTTTTGGGAGGTGTTCTTTCTGGGGGTGGGAATTTGTAATTGCAAAATGGATGGACTGAGGGCCACCTGTTTGCTTTAATGGTCTGGGAAGACTTTACCTGAGTCAGAGGAACTGGGGAGAAGGAAACAAACACTTCCAGGGATTAGCAACCAACACAAGCGTTGGGTTTGGAACTTTACACTTAAACTGGTGTTCAGAGCTGTGCTTGAATGTGAATCTGTTTTTTGGAGTTGTTTGACACAATAGGAGGTAGTGTCTACCCAAGACTGTCACTGCTTTCTAGCAACAGCTAGTCCCGTTGCCCAGAATTAAAGAACGCAGGGCTTCCACTGTGGAGGACATCTATTTTAGTGATAAGCCCTTGAGGTGGTTTCCTGTGCTTCTCCATGGCAGGATGGTGTGAAAGCTGTTCCTTCTCTGTCCAGTTTCAATTTTTGTGTGATTTTGTATCTAGGGATTTGTATTAATCTTCATGATTCTAATCCGTACCTCACCTTTCTTAATAATAACTAAAATAGTATAATCTGGAAGTATTTATTTATTTAGAATATTTTTACCTTGCCTTTCTCCTTGGGAAAGGACCCAAGGCGGCTTGCAATAATGAGGGACAACATACAGCCCAGAACATTTAAGACATACTGTATTTAAGATTTAGGACAGGGAATTAGAAAAGGCATCTCACAACATTAAAAGGGAACATTAAAACTAAAAAAAAAAGCACATGAACAGTTAAAAGAAAAAAATTCCATTCTGATGGATGGAAACTAACATGGAAAACACAGGTGTACTTATGAAGTCAGTCAATGCCATCATATATGGTAATGCATCTAAAATGTCACATAATAGTTAGTCCATCATTCAGGGAAAGCTTGCCTGAAGAGGAAGGTCTTTGCCTGCTTCCGGAAAGACAGCAGAGAAAAGGCCATCCTGGCCTGCAGTGGGAGGGAGTTCCAAAGTCTGGGAGCAGCAACAGAGAAGGCTCTTTCATGTGTTCTCATGAGACCGTAGCTGTGAAAGTTGTGGGATGGAGAGAAAGGCCTCTCCTGATGACCTTAGCAACCAAGCTGGTTCATACTTTGAGATTTGATCTTTGAGGTAGCTTGGATCCAGGCCATTGAGTGCTTTGTCATGGCAACTGGACTTTTTTTTCTTTTGTGAGATCAGAACGTTTCGCTACTCATCCAAGCAGCTTCACCATTCTGAGGAAGGTTAGTGGCGAGGCCTCCTATTTATAGTTCACGTTGATTTCGTATCACCCTGGTCTGAATAGGCTCGTTAGGTGGACAATAATGGTACAGTATAAGCTAAAACCATGTGTTCATTTGAAAGAATCTCATTGAACTCCATGATGCTCTTTCTTTACATATTATAGAATTCTGCAGAATTATTATGTGCTGTAATGACCTGGAAAATTGTAATGTATCTGCAGGCTCTTTAGCTTAGTTCAGAAACATAGGAAGACAGCTGTAAATTTTGCTTACATTTGTTTTGTTTTTCCTGTTGCTTTTCCTCCCTGTTTTTATGAGGACTAGAGGCCCACTGCTGGCTGGATAGTTCAGCCCATGGCCGGGAGTGTCAAGTTTGATTCCCACCAGGGTGGATAAGAATCAGTGATTTATTTAAAATAATCAAAAACAAATATCAAATTTTTGAAATTTAAATTGTGATTTAAATCGCAATCCACTTAATTTAAATCAAATTCTCCCTCGATTCCCCACCATACCTCCTTGAGATACCAGCTACCCTGTGTTGCTTTGGACATGCTGCACAGTCCCTGAGTACCAGCAGAAGAAAAGAACGGGAAACCAATAGGTATACCCGGGAAACCCTGAGAAGCATCACAGTACATTAGAATTGACTTGTTATTATTTTGGGCCTTTTGTGAATTTTGCTGGGGAGTTTAGAACATGTTAATCTTGTTTGCTTCAGCCTCTCTGGCTATATCCACCTTTTTTTTTAACATGCCTTTTCGGGCCACTCCCTGTTTCCAACTCTTAATAAGGGCCTCCTGGCCGGCTTTGCCCCTCTTGAGAATTTGAGCAGCCCTAGAAGATGACAGCTAAAGAAGGATGTAGATATTGTCTCAGTAAACAGCAGCAATTCCTAGCCCCCTAGAAATTGCCATGCTAATGATTGTTAGGAAAGGGCTACTGCTGAAAGGGTATGATACTAACGTGGGTTGCAGCCACATTTGCAATACAGTAGGACGCCGGTATCCGCTGGTGATTGGTTCCAGGCCTTCCTGTGGATAATGAAAACCATGGAAAAGAGAGAACGCCCACCCACCCACCCCCAAACTGCTGTTTCCTGACAGTAGCTTGCTTTATGACTGCTGTTTTGAGACAGTAGCTTGCTTTACAGATGCTCTTTGTGACAATAGCTTGCTCTGCAGCTGTTGTTTGTGACAATAGCTTGCTTTGTGGCTGCTGAATTATTTAATTCCCCCCTCCCTGCCTACCGTGGATAACTGAATCAATGGATAATGAAACATTGGATATGGGGGGTCCTACTGTACAGTGCAGCTGCCTAGATGCCCTAAGCACATCCAATCTCACTTGATTTCGGAAGCTAAGCAGGGTCGGGCCTGGTTAGTACTTGGATGGGCGACCACCAGGGAATACCAGGTGCTGTAGGTGCCTGAAGTAGGAACTGGCAAGCCACTCCAGTATTCCTGCCAAGAAAACTCCATGGACATGGAGTCACGAAGAGTAGGTCACGACTGTAACAACACAACGCGCGCGCGCGCGCGCACACACACACACACACACACACACACACACACACACACACTGTACATTAGGAAATTTGGAGTCTGCTGCCATCAGTACGCTGATGACACGCAGCTCTATCTCTCCTTTTCCACCTCTGCAGTTGAAGCTGTCCAGACCCTTGACCAGTGCCTGGATGCAGTCATGGCATGGACCAAGGCTAACAGACTCAAACTCAACCCCGAGAAGACTGAGGTGATGTTTTTCGGGAGTTCCCCGTCTGGCTATGGAGGCCCTCTCCCCAGCATGGAGGGTGTTTCCCTCCAGCTGGTGGACAGCGTTTGGAATCTGGGCGTGGTCCTGGACCCGGCTCTCACCATGGAGGCCCAGGTGGCCGCCTTGTCCAGAACCGCTTTCTTCCACCTTCGTCAAATCGCCCAGATTTGCCCATACCTGGACGGGGACTCTCTGAGAACTGTTGTGCAAGCGTTGGTGATCTCGAGAATAGATTATTGCAACACTCTCTACATGGGGTTGCCCTTGACTCTCCTCCGGTGACTGCAGCGGGTGCAAAATGCGGCGGCCAGACTGGTGGCGGGTGTGCGTCGTTATGACCACATCACCCCGGTTCTGGCTCGCCTGCATTGGCTACCCGTTGCGTCCCAGATTAGATTCAAGGTCCTGGGTTTAGTTTATAAAACCCTCCATGGCCTAGGACCTGACTACCTGGCAGAGCGGATCACCCAGCGGTCAACTTCAGCCCATCCAACGAGGATGTCGCGGGCGCACTCACTTCGGGTGGCCACGCCCAGGGAGGCCCAGAAAACCTCGAATCGGAACCGGGCATTCTCTGTGGCAGGCCTGACCTTGTGGAACCACCTTCCCAGCGAAGTGCGCCTTGCACAGTCCCTGCCGGCCTTTCAGAGGGCCCTAAAGACCTTGCTCTTCCGCAAAGCCTTTGGTGACTTAGTTAAAAAAAATTTTTTTCCTGCCATCTGTCCAGTTTTTCTTTTTAGTTTCACGCCAGGGTTGCATACTTTTTTTTCTTTTAAATTGTTTGTCAATCGTAGTTTTTAGTTATCTGTGTGTATGTCGAGTTGGCGGAATTGATTCAGTTATTGTGAACCGCCCAGAGTTCCTCCGGGAAGATGGGCGGTATAGAAGTTTCATAATAAATAAAATAAATTGTGAGGAGCTCCAGAGGAAACTCTTGACACTGGGGGAGTGGGCAAACCAGTGGCAAATGAGCTTCAACATTAGCAAGTGGAGAGTGATGCATGTTGTGTGTGTGGGGGGGGGGACTCAGTTACATTTATAAACTGATGGGGTCTGAACTCTCTGCAACAAACCAGGAAAGGGACTTTGGTGGACAGCTCTATTAAGGTGTCAGCCCAGTGTGCCGCAGCAGTGAAAAAAGCAAACTCAATTCTAGGGATCATTAGGAAGGGTATAGAAAATAAGTCAGCAAGGGTCATTTTGCCTCTTTATAAATCTATGGTGAGGCCCCATCTGGAGTATTGTGTACAGTTCTGGTCATCTTACCTACAGAAGGATATTATGGAAATGGAAAAAGTGCAGAGGAGGGGAACCAGAATGATGAGGGGACTGGAATACCTTCCTTACCATCTGAGGCTGCAACGGCTGGGCCTCTCTTTACTCTTGAATGGCATCTAAGGGGTGATCTGATTGAAGTTTATAAAATCATACACCGTGTGGACAAAGTAGATAAGGAAAAACTGTTTCCCCTATTGCACAACACTAGAACTAGGGGGCACTCCATGAAACTTTTGGGTGCTAGATCTCAAACAAATAAGAGAAAATACTTTTTCACCCAGAGGATCACTGGTCTGTGGAACTCCCTGCCAGAAGAAGTGGTGACAGCTGTCAGCCTTGACAGCTTTAAGAAAGGATTGGACAAGTTCATGGAGAACAAGAGAATTGGCTATCATTATGGATGCCTAAGGACAACCTCCGGGTTGGAGAAATAGGCAGGATATCTCTCAATGCCATTTGCAGGAAATCGTAAGCAGGTGAAGACACCTGATTGGGAATACCCTGAAGCAAATGGTGAGTCTCTGTGTGAGACAGAATGCTGGACTGGATGGGCTGTGGCCTGTTCCAGCAAAGCTGTTCTTATGC
>JAHTLZ010003468.1:5337443-5349526 GCA_023846285.1 Phrynocephalus versicolor | reverse complement strand
GGCTTAGGGAGCTGGGAATGTTTAGCCTTACAAAAAGAAGGTTGAGAGGGGATCTGATAGCCATGTTTAAATATCTGAAAGGATGTTATATCGAAAAGGGGACAGGTTTTATTTTCCATGGCTTCAGAGACTGGGACTCAGGGCAATGGTTTCAAACTGCAAGAAAAGAGATTCCATTTGAACATTAGGAAGAACTTCCTGACAGTTAGAGCTATTTACTAGTGGAATATCCTGCCACAAAGGAGGGTGGTGGAATCTCCTTCTTTGGAGGTTTTTAAGCAGAGGCTGGATGTCCATCTGTTGGGAGCACCGTGATGGGGGTTCCAGTCTAACTCCCTGCCATGCAGGATCCCTCAGCCATCTTTGGGCTGGAGGACAAATCTAATTGGAGCCAATGTAAAAAAGTGGCTCTCACAGAGGTCACAAGCTGCAGACAGTGAGGCATGACCATTGACAGCTACCATCTCTATTGCATCCTTAGTTGCTCTTGCTTTATTTGGATTTTCTCCTGGCCTGTTTTTCTATTTTAACTTGGTTATTATGCTGTCCTGGCGTACAGAGGCAAAGAAGGGCAAGGAGAGATAAATGTACTACAGTACTCCTAGGGGTGAACCAGAGCACTGGCTTTTGAGTAAATTTACTTGCAGGCAGCCTGAAAGCTTCCTGTTTGAAAGTATGGCTCTCTTTTGACATGTCTGGTTCCTTCAGATTTATTGATAGTGTTCCTTGAGAATGACATCCAGTTATTTCAACATCCAGTGCGCCAACCAAGGCCCAGCTTTGCTTCAACAAATGTTAGAAATGAATTTCCAGTAAAGAACCCTATTTGGAGACCATTCTGGGAGTGTTATGATGCTTGAGGCGGTGGGGAAAGAGCAGCTGGAAGACACAATAACCTTTACATTTGACAACATAAGGATGAAGAATATCCAGCCGAAGGCAGCAAAATCACTGCCAAGTTAGCGTCCTTCTGGGTGCTTTATTTGGAACCTGCTATTTTAGAAGGTGTTTCAGAAATGTTTGGTAGGAAGCGGTGCTGTTGCAGGCATGGAAAAATAAAATGCATGGGAAAATTCTGTAGATGCATGCTCTAACACCAGAAAGAGCAAAAGAGGAAATCCTAGGCACAAAAGAAGGAGGAAAAGAAACACAGGCTGTTCTGAGCACCTAGTAGAAAGTTAACCTTCCTGTGAGAAAGCTTTCCTTATTTTTAAAAAGTGGGCTGACTAACCCGGTGGTTTAGGTCTCTGGCTGCAGAGCCAGAAGTTCGGACTTTGGATTCTGTGCCTCCTTGGGAGGTCCTGATCTCAATCATCCATTGGGCCTGCTCCAACTCTGCAGCTCTAAGAGTATTATGAATTTCCAGTGTGGTGTGAACTATATACGTTGGTTCTGACCTGATGGCACAGAATACACACAAGCCTTTAAATCCAAGGAGAGAGAGAGGTGTCTGAATAAGATTTCCAGAGAGTGTGAGCCTCAGTGACATGGATAGTGCATAGTCCTTTCCCATGTCACGGGAAAAGCAAGCTTTGTTTTGAGAATAGAAGAGAATAATCTGTACCCCAAAGGGTAAAAAGTATGCCACTGGGGCACAAAGGGTGGGTGGAAAGGTTCCAATCCCCTGATATAAGTCTGAAGAATTGGTAGTAGAGCTGCTGTCAATTCTGAATTTTCCATGGTGTAATAGTAACCAAAACCAAATATGTTCATCCCCCCCACCCCCGGCTTCCCTAGTTGTGGAAGGCAAGAAAGCTTGGGGAAAGGAATTTGAGGTGCATTTGGGTTAAAAGAGTGTTAGCTCAGCTTTGGAACTTAGAACACAGTTGTGGTTTGTGCATATGGACTGAGGGCATCCTCTTTCCCTATATCAGGTATGTGTCTCCTCCTCCTCACATTTTTCTTCACTAGAGCCCTGCCAACCCACCACCCTGGCAAACATGTTCTCTTTCCTGGGACTGTAGTCCTGTGAGAGATAAAGGAGTAGGGAGTGTCTAGCGGAGAATCCTCAACATCACCTTTCCGAAACTTCAATTCCCAGGATTCCTTGGGTACATCTCTTAAGACTGTAGGATGCTCTTCACTTGGGCATGAACATGGACCGCAGCCACTTCTCCACAAATAGAAAATGAGCACATCCAGGAACAAATGTGGAGGCTAACCATATCTTTGCAGTGCTAATACTGTAGCTAGTTTTCCAACTGCACAGGGGTCTTTCTGCATAAAGAAGGATTTAAATCAGTGGTTCTCAACCTGTGGGTCCCCAGGTGTTCCTGGACTGCAACTCCCAGAAATCCCTTCCAGCACAGCGAGTGGTGGAGGCTTCTGGGAGTTGCAGTCCAGGAACATCTGGGGACCCACAGGTTGAGAACCACTGATTTAAATGGTTCAGTTCCTCCCTAGCAATCCACAGGGATCCAGTTTATTTTACCAAGTGTAGTTGCATATGGGAATATATCTTGAGATGGCTTTAAAGTAAAGCATTAGACAAATCCATAGGTATTGATGAAGGATAGCTCTCTCAAACAGGATGGGGAAATGGGAGTTTATATTGCTGATCAGCAGATACCAAGGACACACCGGAGAGGACCCGCCACAGCCTTTGTGCATTATCTTACTTTGAGATATCGGAGGCCAGGTGCTGAACCGGATGGACCTTGGTTGGAATTAGCAATGCAGCTCTCCTGTTCACCTCTCTGCCAAAGTAGATTAAGAAGGGAGTTCCTTTTGGCCAGTGTTGACCTTTAATTGTCTGGGACCTGGACTTTTTTACTTTGATGGGAACTAATGTTCCCCAGGATATTGCTCCCTCCTCCCCCCACACCCATCCCAAACAAGAAGGAAATCCAGTATTTTGTGAAGGGTGGAAATGCAGCTGCTTGCTTGCAGACCCTGTCTCACACAGTCTTGTGGTCTTTGGAAGAGTGTGCCAGGCCTCATACGCTTCTTTTTATCTGCTGAGGAGGAGATTGGCAGGTACAGAAGGTGCCCTTTCAGTGCTGTTGCAGGCCTCATTGGTGGAGTAGCAGAAACAATGGTGGCACCAGAACTTCATGATAAGGAAGAACTGTACCCCGTACTTCCCTGCTCCTTCTGAGCTTAGTTGCAGTCCTCCTAGCGGCACGGTCAGAAGCAGAATTTTCCAGGGACAGTATTGTGTTGCCAGCTGTCCATGTTGGAATGAAAGGCATATGGGGATGCATAGGAGCCAGTAACTCTACAAAAGACCCCCTCCTTATTTGTTGACGTGGACTGCTCTAGCTGCCTGCGTTTTGGACCTTCTTTTGGGGGTGCTGATTTTTGGAGCTGATAACAAGCATCTGTGCCACTATTCTGTTGGCCAGGTATGATTGCTATTTTTCTTCTGCTGCCATGGGAGTTCTGTGGGAAGAGAGAGAATGAAGGGAGTCTTGTGTGCATGGTGAGTAGTTTGAAAGGAGAGTGTGGTCCATTTGTCTCAATGTTTAGACTTCCCTAATAGTTTAACAGTGCCTGCATCCAATGTCCAACTTAACTCCCAACCACTGTGAATGTATGCCTGAAACTGAGTTTATATTCTGTGCTCTTGGAAGATTTTGTCTTACAGAGGTTAGTGGTAAAATAAGTCCTGTATTCTGAGACCAATGGGGGTAGGCAGTGGGGAAAAGGCCAAAGAAGCCACCTCCCCACATACAGCTCTGAGCTTTCTGGTTTCCCACCCTGAATTCAGCAGGATTCAGGAACAGAAGGTTTCTCTGCCGGTTTGCTGCTAATTCCAATGCCTGCTGAGTTGTTCAGTGAACAGCCAAAGAGCCAAAAGGCTGGATCCGCTTATCAGAAGATTAGCCTGACCAGATGTTGTTCTGATAACAGAAGGGAAGAATGCGGATCTGATCTGCAGCACAGGACTCTGAGTTTGCTTCTCCGTGTGAGAGTTGTGCAGGGGGAGGTGGCATAGTGTATCCTTCCTTAATCTGGTGCCCTTCCAGATGTGTCAGACTGCAACGCTCAGAAGCCTCCATCCAGCTGTGTGCATGGGAGCTGAAAACTAACTCTCTGGTACTGTACTGGGAATGGAAACTGGTTTCAGGAAGGCTGGCTGTTGCTTTTCCTTTAATGCATGCCTGAAATGTAGATGCCATCGCTGCAGCTCTGTGGATATATTTGGCCTTGGTCAGTAGCTGTGGCTTGCTATTTTCCTGGGCCCGACTAGTGTTGAGAAGATTAGGTATAAATAGGAAATTTACTGTGCCTGAGCTTTGCTCCTTTACTTGTGTGGAAGCAGTTATGGCCTGCGGCTGTGCTGCAGATGCAAAGTCTCTTTTAATTTGCATTCAAGATTGTCATGTTTTGTTTTTCCTTCACTGGAATAAGGAAGGCAGGGTTATAACAATGCTTCTTGGAGGCACTTTAAAGAAGTGTGCCAAAGCAACCAAGAGGTAAGGTAAGTGCCTGGTGCCTTGGCGTGTTAATAATTAAGATCCACACTCTACCTTAGCTCTGCTGGCCAGTTACTATCCTGAAGCAGCCAAGCTGTGCATCTGGGGACTGGTGTGTTGTCACAATGCTGGAAGGCAGTGATTTTTCTCTGGGAGTTGGCCAGAAACAGGTAAGAAGACCAAGGCCAACGTACAGCTGGGCCTCAATGCATCTTTGCTGTGGTTTTCTCTCCCCTTCTCCACTGCCATCTCCACTGGACAGCTTTCACAACATGGTGTCCTCCCAATGTGCTCTATTACCCATCATTGCCTCACATCATTAATTGCATAGAAGCCATCTGGGGAAGATGCAAGTTCTAGTTCAGCGCCCCTGGAGGCCTGAAATTGGAGTAATAAATGGGCTGAGGCAAGCTTTCCACCAGAATGTGCAGCTCCGGGTTTGGGGTTCGGCAACTGGGTGTCTTCTCAGAGAGCTCCATGTTGAGTTCTAGCTCTGATGCTTTGTGTGGGCTGTGTGAGCTTTGAGGCAGATAACCTTGGCTCAGGATTGTTACTGGACCTGAGGGATTGTTCAGTCACTTTCGGTTTACATCCCCGATGCCAGAGAATGGGCAGGCATTTGTCCAAAGAATGGGCATTGGTAGCCAATGACCTCTGGGTTTGAGCTGTGCTTTTCATTTTCTCACATTAGTTAGGTCGCATCACATGTCACATCGAGACTAGAATCGGGTGGTCTCTAATGCAAGCGCATCCCAAAGTGTGGGTGGATTTTCCTCTGGGAAGTGGATGAGGATGGATCTGAGGGGGCTACTCTGGTCCAGACTTTTGCTGAAGTAGGGTAGACGAGAGCTTGTAGACTTAGAAGCTATGATCTTGAGAAGTTTAGGTGGCTGTCCTCCCTACGTTCAGGACAATCAAAGAGGGCTCCACATTCTATCACTGTCGTGTAGCTTCGCGCGGTTTTCTGAGCCCAGGAAAGCTCTGCTTGCTTGCCAAGTGACCAACCAACATCTCTGGGCATCGGCCTGGCACCTTCCTTGTATTTTGGAGCACATGCCCCATCAGTGCTGGCCCCACTGGGTGTAGCTGATGGGAAAAGCCAATCTGAAATACTTAAAAGATGCAGAGCTACAGCAGCCCTACCTGGCTGCCTTGGCTCACCTGCACTTTTATGTCATTCCTGGCTTCTCTCCATTCCACTCCCGCCTCCCAGTCTGCTCCCCCCACTTACCCAGACCAAAGCCACATGGCCTGGAGCTATTCCATAATAACACCTTGCTCTCTGCCAACAAGGCCCAACCACGTTCAATCTTGTTTGCAGTTGGTGTCCATTTAGTGTGGTTCCAGGAGTACGGTAGGAGAAAGCAATGGCATTGGCCCTTCAGGCTGGCTCACTGGCAAGGGCCACGCTGAACATTTGCTTAGGTGGCTTCGTTCATTCCATCTGTAACCCCCGTGTTCTACTGGGGAGCTCACCATACGGGGCTGGGGTCCCACTCTCTTCCAGTTGTTTTGTGGCTTTTCAGAACTTGCAGCCCCAACTGGTCTAGTCCAAACTTGGCCCAGTCCTCTCTGGGATGTTAAAATCATTTCCAGCATTTTTCTTTAGTGAAAGCATTCCTGGGCTGCTTCCAGTACTTCCTCAGCATTCTGGATTTGCCTTGGAGTCGTAGCTGGGGGACCTCCAGATTTTTGTATGCAAGCCGAATGCGCTTTTCAAGAGGCAAAAACTGACATTCTGGAAAGATTTTCTTCAGCCTTCTGAAGACCGAGGGAGGGGGGGAGTCTTATCATGACCCTGCATGTAGATAACAGTGGCCTTGCTGCCAAAGAGTGGTGAGATGTGTTTCTTTTATTTTAAAACCACAAAGGCCGATGCCAAATATACCGCAGCATCATGTCCTTTACAGCATAAAATAAACAACAAAAAACAAAGTTCCAGCTTATGTTTTTAGGAATGAGGAGGACAACAGAAGGAGGGGAAAGGGTAATGGTGTGAATATAAGCACATGCAAATATGCATACTTAAGAGCAATTCGACTTAAGAGTGGAAAACTGTTGGCATTTTAACTGCCGCCTTACAAATTTTAGATATGGTCTGCTCAAATTAAAATTTTATTTTTCTTTCTTTATAAAAAAACTTTTTTTTTCAATTTTGTAGATAGGTAGCCCAACTTAAGAGTAGTTCGACTTAAGAGCATGCATTCGGAATGAATTAAATTCATAAACTGAGGTACTGCTATACTTGGGTTTCATTGTATCAGGATTTCAGAACTAAGGGTTGAAACAGAGGGCTTCCTAGGAGAATTTATGTGACAGAGAGGATTTAAAAGGTGGAGGAAATTGATAGGTGTTCTTAGAAGCACTTCCTGACATAAAGAGCAGCAGCGGAGAGTAGGGTGATGCTGACAAAGCTGGAGAAAGTTGGTTTTTTCGATTCCCTTCTCCCAAAATACCCTGACCTACATAGTCGACGGCTCTGTCGGCAGGGATATTCCAGGAATCGTAGCCTTTAAAGCGTGCCTTCTTCTATCTCTGGTGGAGCAGTTTTAATGGGGCAGAAGATTTCCGAGAGGATGACTGAGTGGGAGGCATAAAAGCCTCGGGAATATAAATGGGAACTAAGGACAGAAGGTTGAGGGAAGGGAGACAATTTAGAGCCAACTGAATTATCTCAACCATTGACCTGCCAGATATTTTGGATGTCAACTCCCAGAAGTCCCAGCCAATATGCCCAATGATCAGGGTTTTGGGGGATGGATCTAAAACACCCAGAAGGCCAAGGATTAAGACCCCCTCATTATATTATACGTAGGCAACATTCTGTATTAGCTCTCTGTTTGCCTGCTTGTACCCTGGGGCGGCATGACAGTGGCAATAGGTATAGACCAGCATTGATGAAGGAGAGAAGATGATATCGGATCCCCTTGCTGGCCATTCTCTTAATTTGGACTAGAAAATACCTTGATCTAGGAGGGTGTATAAAAATCAATGATTATTTTTAAAGGGAACCACATTGATTTTAAAAAACATGGATTTAAATCACCTTTTAAATTTGTTTAAATCAATGTTTCATTTAAAAGGTAAAAAATCATTTTTAAAAAAATTAAAATTGTGATTTAAATCAAATCCACCCTGTGATCTAGCTGGGCTTATTGGTCTTGGGTGAGCTAGGTCACTGTGTCAGGAAGCTGCCACAGTCTAGTGGTAGAGCGCACACTCTGCAGAGTTTCGATTCAGTCCCTGACATGTTCAAGGTGAGCTTGGGAAGCCTCTGGTTTAAAAAAACCACAGGGAGTCCCTGCCGTTTATGGCAGACCAAGGACATTCCAGACATGGAGGCCTCTCAGTTCCATTGGCTGTTCTGGCTGGTGCTGCTGACAGGAGCGGTGAGGCTGCAGTCTCCGGAGGGCTACACATCTCCCAGCCCTGCAAAACAAACCCCCTGTGAGGGAGCCTCGGCTTGGCTCCGTACAAATGCCGCTGCCTCCGTGTTTATGGGGGCTGGGCAGGAGTGGGAAAGGAGCCGTGCCGCCTCTTGTTTGTCAGAGTGCCAACCGAGTTGATTCCCCACCATCGTGTCCCAAAGGCCCGTGATGCGAAGTGACAGGCCGAAGTGAGGAATGTCATCTTGGCTCCCAGTGCGCATCCACCGCTCATTGCCCGCCTCACGGCCCCAGGCCCTCTCCGCTTGTCACATCTTGGCGGCTCTCCCTGTACTTGGCCTGACTGGGTGTGTGTGTGTGTGTGTGTGCAGGGGCATCAGAGCTGCTATAGGGGTTGGGGAAGCTCCGGTAGAGGCCACCAACCCTTCAGACCCCAACCCTGTTGCAGAAAGGGGTGTTCTGGAAAGTGTGTGTGTCTGGGGGTGGGGTCAGCTCATCCCTAGACTTTTGGATGAACACTAATACGGCAGCTGTGGAAAAAGGAGAGTTTTTCCCCCCGATCAGTAGGAAAGGAGTCAAAAGAGTTAAGTAGATCATTCCGCAAGGCAATGAATGAACCTACAGTAATGAGGAGACACCCTCAGCACACACCCCTGTGTCACAATGCATAGCCCTTGCAAACAGAGCCAGAGTTTCCTTTTGGGGACATAGGCAGTGGCTTTTTCTGAGTCAGAGCCTTTGTATGTCTAGCTCAATGATGGGGAACCTTTTAGAGAACCAAATGCCCAAACTGTGATTCAAAACCCACTAATTTTTCGCAAAGTGCCAATAGAACCATTTATCCTGAACACAGGTGGCTGTGAAAGGGCGATGTCGGGTGCCCATAGAAAGAACATAAGAACATAAGAAGAGCCATGCTGGATTAGGCCAAAGGCCCATCTAGTCCAGCTTCCGGTATCTCACAGTGGCCCCACCAGATGCCCATGGGAGCGCATGAGACTAGATATCTGTCTTCTGCAACCACTCCCCTGCATCTGGCCCTTGAAGTACCGTGGTTGTAAGCCTGGAGATTACACATCTCCATCATTGTTTGTAACTCGTGATGGACTTTTCCTCCAGGAATCTGTCCAATCCTCTTTTGAAGGCATCCAGGCTAGATGCCATGTGGCAGGGAGTTCCACAGACTAACAACACGCTGGGGAAAAATATTTTCTTTTGTCTGTTCTCACTCTCCCAATCCAGTTTGAGTGGATGTCCCCCTAGTTTTGGTATTTTGTGAGAGGGAGAAGAGTGTCCCTCTATCTACTTGACTCACGCCCTGCATTATTTTGTACGTCTCAATCATATCCCCCCTCAGGCACCTTTTTTCCAGACTAAAGAGTCCCAAATGTTTTAGCCTTTCCTCATAAGGGAGGTGCCCCAGCCCGGTAATCATTTTAATCACTCTCCTCTGCACCTTTTCCAGTTCCACTATGTCCTTTCTGAGATGTGGTTACCAGAATTGTACACCAGTGCCACCTTTGGCACCCGTGCCATAGGTTTGCCAACGCTGGTCTAGCTGATCCACACTGACTACCATCCACATTGACCACCGTCTGCAGGGGTTTGGTCAGGTTTCCTTCCTTGCCTTACCAGGGACTCGGCTCCCTTAGTTTGTGCATTGCCACCGAGCCGTAGTCCTTCCCTCCTTCCAGTCAGCCTTGGTGGCACCGTATGTCGCCGTTCCAGGTTGGCCACCTGCAATGTATGGGCTTACCAGACAAACACCAGACTTTGAAAGCTGTAAGACGATAACTTTATTCCATATACGATGACTGCAACTCCAGCGAGAGACGCAGGCTTACAACTCACACACCCTAAAATACACATGGAACACACCTTCTCCCACCAACCAATCTACCACCCGTTTTATAATTAAAGGGGACTCACCTTTATGTGGGATAATTTCCCCCACTCTGTTTTGCCTGGTCAGTTCTCATCGGCCAAGACATACCACCACCCTCCGCCAATTCATTGTGATGGGTAGAGGTTGGGGGTCCCTGTCTGTTTCTCACCGTTCCTTCCTCCCATCCTGCAAATTTCCAAAGCTTTTAGTCACCTCAGTGTTTTGCAGCAAAATCACACACGCAGAGAGGAGGAAGTAGACGGCACAAGACACAACATCCCCATGACTCCATTGGCCAAGAATCTGCCAAGAGCCCTTCCCAGCCCTGCCTTTTTGGGGACTTTCCAAGGCTCTGGCCCTGCTGAAGCTTCCTTCCCAAGGCAGTGTTTACAACAAGAAAATGCGGAGGTCCTCTGCAAAAGATATACTCGATGCCAGGTGAATGTATGTACAGTTGCTGGAGTTACACTTTTAACAACCAGTGTTGGATAGGCGACTTTTATTATCTCAATGTGGAAAATACCAGTTTCCGCTCATCAGTGATAGAACCCTGTGTCGTGAAGTCAGTTGTGACTTGTGGAGACTCTTTGCAGGGTTTTCCAGGTAGAGACTACTCAGAAGTGGTTTCCCATTCCCTTGTTCTGTGGGCGCCCTGGGACTTTGCAGCTTCCCCAAGGGCACACAGGCTGGCTCTACTCATTGGAGGCACAGTGTGGAATCGAACTCCCAGCCTCTGGCTCCACAGCCAGACCCCTCAAACCACTGCAGTTCAAGACTCGGGGACAGGCCAGGCTAGTCTTTGGCAGTCAGATGGCAGTCAGGCTGAATCAACTCAGCTCTCCTAGATTTGTCTATTTGCTGCCTGTTTATAGCTGATGAGAGGGTAGGTGCACGAAATGGAGGACAGACCTTCTGGACCTTTAATAGCACCATGGGAGCAACAGCAGCAGCAGCAGCAGCAGCAGCAGCAGCAGCAACAACAACAACAACAACAACAACAACAGCAGCAGCAGCAGCAGCAGCAGCAGCAGCATAATAAGCAATACGTGATAAAATTCTTCTCCGGATCTCTTAAAGGTGCAGGAGCCTTGCCCTTGTTTGTTATGCAGCTGCCCTGCCTGACAGCTAGGCCTTCTGTACTCCACAGACTGCATTATTTTTGATGGTGGGTTATGTTAGTCTTGGTGAGTCACCAGTTGGGCAAGTCTCCCTGAGCAAAAAGCAGTAGAGGCATCTAAAGGATTCCTGTCCTGCACAGAGTGCGTAGTAATCGGCTGAAGTATTGTAAGCAAACTACCCCAAGGCCGCCTCCTGCTGTGGGGTGGGCTAGCAGTGGTCCCTCTCTCAGGGGCAGATACAAGCCAGATCTTTCACACCTGGGTTTTTAAAGCAGGGTTTGGATTCCTATCTGGCAGCTGTAATGCCACGGCTAGGCGGTTTCCTTGCACATTCCAAGTCTTTGTGCTAAATTTAATCCCCACCATTCATTAAAGGAAGGCAGTCCGGAGGGAAATGAAAGCAAGGCATACCCGGAAATACAGCATGGGGCCAAACCAGCCCTATTTGAGCCTCAGACAAAATTGTCATTCCTCTCGTTGCTGTAGCATGGATGGGTACGGGAGGTATGGACACACCCCCTCCCGATTATGTGCCAGGAATGGATTGTGCTCATTGCAGTGCTAGACCAATAGATTTGGGGCAAAAAGAATTTCCCAGCTTTGACTGGGGAGGAGGGAGAGAAGCTTTAGCCACAGCCTTGCACCCTCTTGTGACTCAAAAGGAGCTGGAATGACTCTGTGCATGACAGGAACTGCCAGGAAGAACAAGTACCTTGAGCAGGTGGACATGTTTTTCTGGGTGGGGTCTTAATCTGTTACTTTCCCACCATTTCTGCCCCACTAGCTGTTACTTGGCCCAGCAGCAAATTGAATAGAAAAATGGTCATGAACCTTTGGCACTCCAGATGTTTTGGACCACAACTCCCATAATTCCAAGCCTGTATTGCCAATAGCAAAGGACTGTGGCAGTTGTGGTCCAAAACATATGTTGGGGGAGTGGGAAATGGTTTTATGACGTTTTAGTGAAATAACAGCAATGTATGGAAGTTGGGTGGTATTGATCATATGAGTCAGTTGCCTCCCAGCAGTTATCAATAAAACTGCAGAGGAATCTTCAGCTTAGTAATGTCACTCCAGATTGTTGTAGCAAGACAAGGGACACGGTTATTTAAGCAGTTATACTGCTTAAGCAGTATAATGGAAATGATTTCTCAGGATAAACATCCTCCTGGCCCAAAGGCTGATTTTAACTTTGTTTAGGAACAGTCTTTTTGTGTTTAGTCAACTTGATAATTCTGTGTTTGAAGTTTGAAATTAAACACAGTAACAACTATTG
>JAHTLZ010003468.1:5316738-5337403 GCA_023846285.1 Phrynocephalus versicolor | reverse complement strand
ATAAACTATAATATATATTGGGGGGGTTGTCACTGTCAAATGTTGCATCAGAAAAGGATAGATGCATTTTGCTTAGATTGGAGTGGGGAAATTTGGTCCTCCACTGCCTGCTGGTCCCAGCGGATTGTAGGACAAAAATGCCACAGTTCCACAATGCGCACTGTCTTTACTCTTCCTTGGCTTGATTTTGGGAAGCCGTTGCTGACATGTGGGTTTTATGAGGGCGACCCCTCCCTCGTTATTGCTTGCATTGATTTTGAAAGTACAGGAAGGAGAGGTTTACATTTTTCAAAAGAATGAAAGAGCTCACTTTGCCTTATGTTGGGATTGGGTTCAGTGTAAAACCAGGTAACACCCCCCACCCTGCAGTATCCCCATACCTGCCTACAAGAGAGAGCAGTTTTGAACGTTCTTGAACTGCAGATCTTGGCAGCCATTGACTGGCATACTGGGTTCTCACAGAAAGCAGAGGCCATTGGCAGAGGCAGGACAGGAGGCGAGGAAGCATAGAATGATTTGAGGCCACTACTCAAATCTTTGGTTATAAGCCTCTAATCACCACATCATTTTACATCTCTTAAGAAATACTGTTAAAAACAGCATGTAAACAGGCTGTTAAAGGCCTCGTCTCAAGAGCTCCTCATGGTATTGAATCAGGAGCCACAGCGAAGGAATGCCGGCTTTTTCAGTTTACTTTGTGATTTTCCTCCTCTCTATTGATTCTTTACATTCAGGCTTCGAATTGATTTTTGTCAGAGAAAAAAAAGATTGTATTGCAATCTTCTGCACAGCCTTACAGGTTACAGATCAGGATTGGGATGTTACCGTTGACTTCGTTCTGCTAGGGTTCGTTGCTACTGTATGCCTTGTGAACAATCACCCAGGCGTTCTTATACTCTGGGTAACCTTTTCATGTCCTTTCTCTCTACTCCATCCCACCCCAGCAGTGACCCCCTGCCGTTGCCTCACCATGGATCGGATGAAAAAGATCAAGAGGCAGCTGTCCATGACGCTGCGGGGGAGCCGCACAGTGGAGAAGAACCTCAACGAACCCATCAACATAGAGGAAAACAACAGCAGTGATAACGGTGAGTTCTCCCACTGTGCGAAAGCAGAGGAGAAGGCTAGGAGGGTTCTAGCTGATGGGCTTAAAGTGAGTTCTAAAAGCTGCTTCGAACAAGTACCCTGTGAAAAGGCAGCATGCACGCAGCAGCACAGTAACACGCAAGAGGCCAAAAGCCATGGCGGCCAGCCTTCCGATTACTTTGCAAAGTCGCCTTATCGGGTGATCCCGTGGGAAATTCAACCCAATGTCATTTAGACGAAGAGGTTTTTATGTCTGCAAAGAAAGAATGGGGCACAGATCCGAAGGCAGTGGCATGGCATCAGGCCACCACTGAGATGGCCCTCTTTCCGGTGCATCTCGGCTCTAACAGATCTCAATGGCATGAGTTTGAGACTGACACGCTGTAAATCTCAGTCTCTAGGCAGAATTAGGTTCAGAACAGTGGTCCTTCAGGTGGCTTGGTCCCAAGCCGTCTGCAAGCCAGTTAAGAGTGGCACTTTGAGCTGGAACCAGGAACATACCTGCAGCCAGTGCAAGTAGGCACAGCCATGCTGATGGCTCCTATCATCGCTCAGATGACTATTTCATGTACCAGCTGGAATGTCCAGACGATCTTGGGGTTGGTTTGTTCTGTATGCCCAGAAAGTGCATTGAAATGGCCAGAAACACAGAATGTTATTTGCTTCCATGTGGCCAGGAATGTATTAGAGAATGTAACGCTGGGTATGGAATCTGACACATGCCTTGAAAACCTGGACAGCGGGCGGGCAACCTAACCCTGAACTTAGAGGGCCTCTCCTTTGTCATGCCAATTCACAAATTTTTTTCTTTTTAAAAGGTTCTTTTTTAAAACTGGGAAAAACACCAAACCTTTATGAAGTGACCCTATGCAAATGTCTGCAGATATGATATGAATTGACCAGAAAACACAAATCTCTCTGTATTTTGTGGGGAAGAAATTTCAGATTAAAAAAAAAACAAACAGAATGTGGAAAAAGGACAAATGCCAGATATCCATCTATTCAGGTTGAAGGGCTTTGAGACCTTAACCATTGCAATGTCTGGAACTGCGTCCCTATGTCCTTAATTATATTTGTACTGATGAATTAGGATTTCTGTCTCTCTTTTTTTTTCTGAGAGGCTGGTCATGTTTAGCTACTGAATGGGATAGCAGGAAAACTGGCCCTCTCCATGTGGAAATAACTAGACTAGACACTGAATATAACCAGTAGAGATAACTAAAATCTGTTTTCCACAGTCCGTCATTTGGGGTTGGTGGGTTGGTTTAGAATTACCTACATTTGTAACTTGCATATTGAATTCAGGAAGAACTTGAGGCTTAATTTTCTTTTTAGTTTATGTAGGAGAAAGAGAAATGGATATATTTCCCTACTCTTACCCTTAATACTAGCTTGCATGTGTGCAGTGATGCTGACTCACTCTTTCATAAAAATGCAAGATGTGCTTATATGGCAGAATAAGGGCAAGATCCGCCTTGTCCAATGTTATTTACAAGAATTTCAGCAACCTGAAGGTGCTGGAGCTAGAAATTGGCCGTAGTCCATCCATAGACTGCTGCAGCCTGGCTTCTGCCAGAGAACGGCCTTTTCCCTTCCATTGTGCCATCTAGGCTACCCCGCCCAGCCTGGCTTAGTCAAAAGGCTCCTCCTTCCATTTATGGTGAAAGACTTTTTGCAGAAATACAAAATGTCCCCAAATATGCATGTACACATGCATTTAATATGCCACCTTTCCTTCTATCACAGATCAGATACTTGATATGAAAATGAAATGCATGTTTTAAAGCAAAGCAATGGGTGCTGCTTAATACTGCTCCCTAGTGCCTAAAGGTCTTTCTGGGTGGTTTAGAATTTAATTATGCCGGCTACTCATCCCCCCCCCCACACACAAACACCCCAAGGAGGCTGGGTACTCAGTTTATTGACCTCAGAAGGATGGAAAGTTGTGTCAGTCTTGAGCCAGTATCAAACTCGCGTTGTGAACAGAGTCATCACTGCAGTACTGCAGTTTAATCAGTGTGCTGCAAGGCTCCTTTAAGTAAGGGTGGGCAAATTACTGTATAGCCCTCCGGATGTTGTTGGTCTACACGTCTGAGTGTTCTCTTCATTTGCCAGTGCGAGCTGATGAGAGTCGTAGTCTAGCAACAGCTGGAGGACCATACTTTGTCAAAGGGGTCATGGTGGAAGGGAAGGAGGACTAGGACCTATCAAGCAGGGTTATTCTGCAACTCCTCTTGACAAGGCTGGGTAACCAGCAGCACGGAGATTCTTTCCCCCAGTTTATGAACAGCAGAGAATAAGGGAGTAGCTCTCTTCCATTCAGGAGGTGGAGAGGAAGGGATGGGCAAGTGTGTCTGTCATACTGAGCCCTGGCACGTTCAGAGTTCATAGAAATGGGCATGAACCACTGGTTTGATTGTCAGCCTAAGAGCTGTTTGGTGCTTCCCAGCGCTGCCTCCTCTGTGGAGCAGCCAATTGGAGGCACCACCTGGCTTCCCTGTCCACCTCCTCTGGACTCTGCTTCTGAGTGACCACTTACTGGAGGAGGTGGGAGTGGGAAGCTGCAAACACCTATTCAGCCGATAAACTCAGTACGAACTGCCAAACTGGTGGTTCGTGCCCATCTCTGTTCTTAGGTAATATGGGCATCCCCAGTAGGACATCAAGGGGGCCATCTCCACCCTGATTACCCATATTCCCATATTCTGTGGCTTCAGTATGTTAAAAGCATCTTTTCCTTGAAAAGATGGGATATTGAAGACTAAGGGAAGACTCCAGAAGACCCTTGTGTAGCAGTACGCAGCTGGTTGTACTTTCCTACGTTCAGCTTGCTTCTGAAGCGATGAGGGCTAGAAACACAATCCTTTGTTTTCAAGAGTGAAAGAAGGGATTCTGAGAAACCTAATAGACAGCCTGGAGGTTACACTACAGAAGTCACACATTGTGATCCGAAGCCACGCAGCAAAGGGATTTTTTTCCCCAAGGGAGGGGATACTGTAAGTGCCCCGATGTCATTACAGTGCTAGCTGAAGGACATTTCCATGAGGGGATCAGATCTGAGGGTCGCATCTTGGCGTTCCTTGTAAATACTGTAAGTGTCCGACTTCCCAAAGTCACTTGGGTGAGGGCTGAAGAGTGTTCTGCTCAGGTAAGTCCTTCCTCTCCCCTTCCTACCCTTTTGCCGACAATTATTTTCAGTTTAATTTCCATTCTGCTTTGATTTTTGTTTGGTTTTTCTTTCTTTCATATTTCTCTTAATTTCTTTCCTGTTTTTTCCCCCTTCTTCTGTGTCTGTGTGTACCTGTTTTATTTCTTCCTTCCTTCCTCACACTGTGGCGGCGTGACTCCCTTTGGCTTGTCCTGCCACCCGCTTGTGTCTTTCCTTGGTGGGCGTTTTTCTTTTGTTGGGTGTACTTGAGATTCCCGCTCCTCTCCCCTTCATCACCCCTCTCTTCCTGTTTCTAATCGCTCGCCTGTCTTCCATCAACCCTCATTTGTGGTTGGATGCGGGTGGGGATGCTGTTCCCACCCTGGGTCTCCATTTGGCCCTATTCTTGGCTGGTTTTGTGGGATCCCACCCGGCCTGCCTTCCCTTCCTCTTCCCTTCCTATGGATGTTGTGTTCCCGCCTTCCCCAAATGCCACGTGCCTGTCTGCTTGTCTCCCTCTGCCTCCGTCTCTCCTTGGATCTCCGGTCTCCCTCCCCTCCCCCTGGTCTGTCTGTCCATTTGTCCTTCCGTGGGCTTCCTTCACCCCTCCCCTCTCCTCCCCTTGACCTCCCCTTCCCTCCCCACTCCCCCAGGCCCCACCGTGAAGAGTGTGCGCCCCAGCACCTCCCGCAGCGTTCACGCCTTGCTGCACCACTATGCGGGCTCTCTTCGCCGGCCCCGCCTGGCCATCAGCCGCAGCCTGAGCACTCACCTCAACCGCACCGCCCGACTAGGTGACTATCTCTCGCGGCTCTCCCCGCCACAGGCTGCTCGGAGGGGCTTCCTTCTCCTGGGACGGGGCTTTGCAGACTCGCCACTGGCCAGGAAGAGAGAGACCACCGAGAGTCCTCCTTTACTGGTTCACACACACGTTGGCCCTCTCTTTGTGTGGGGTTGGCCTTGGAGGTGGGAATCCCTGCCGCAGAAAAATCAGGTAGCCCCGAGTCCTGGATTCTCCATTCCTGCCTCCGACAGGATGTGAGTAAGAGCGCTGGAAACCAGGTCGTCTAGTTTTTATTCCCAGAAGGCTTTGCCTCACGGGTGAATGCCACACTCTTTTGAATCTGAAGACCTGTTGCTTTCAAAAGGATGTGCCCAAAGCCCTGTGTGACAATGAAGACCCAGTGTCTGCAACAGGTGGCCAAATGGTGGCCCTCCAGGTGTGGTTGGGAGCGCAGTGTCCGCCTGCCCTACGTGGTCTGGCGAATGGTGAAGGGAGCGGCAATCCATCACCGAGCTTGAAAAGCAACATGTTGCAAGTAACACGTGTTGCCTGTAACTCGTTGATTTTGCAGGTAATGGTAGCACCAGTATTGGTACTTGAAAAGAGTAACACCAGTTAAGTTCCTTTTTCTAAGGTAACACATATGGGTTGTTTTTGTTGTGGCCATTTTAAAATACATGTTTAAAAGTACAGTACAGGATTTACCCATGTATGAGACTGTATTTTTGTCTAAAATTGTTAGACTGAAAAGCAAGGGTTGTTGTATGCACGGAACTAAGCCGAGGAGAAAACTGTGTGGTTGTGAAACTGTAATTTTGGGTTGGAGTGGGAGTCGTCTTATCTATGGGGGGGTGTCTTATAGACAGAAAAATACAGGTAATTAAAACTTATTTAAAATTAATTAAAAAAGGAACAGATTGCTAACATGTTACTGCTATGGCAGTCTTTAAGTAATGGGCAACAAGTAACATTAATGGGTGCTAATAAGGAGTACTTTTTCCTATTTGAAACACTGATCCAGCCAGTTCTGGAGACTCGCTCACACACAGGAAGACGCCTTATGCGGGGTTAGACCACCAGCCCAGTTTTGTCTACTCTGGCTGGCAGGATTTTTCTGGAGTTTCAAGAAGAATTCTTTCCTATACTGTATATGATATTCCTTTGGTGCTCTCCCATCTAAATAGTAGCCAGACCTGACCTGCTTGGTTTTTGAAATCTGACTGGTGGGTTCATGCTGTTGTGATGGTGTGGAGGAAGGGATCCCTTCCCATCATGTCCTACAGCAGGGGTTCCCAAACAAGAGGTCTCGTATAAACATGGACTCCTCAGAAATCTCTGAATATTCATCATGAATCCCCTGGAGCCCTGCCTCTTAGCAGTGTTAGCTAGGCCTTCTGGGAAGTGTAGTCCAAGAAAATCAGGGTACCCATATTAGGGATCTATTAGCCCCCAAAGTCCATAGTAATTGGCGGGAGTTCAGTGCCTGCCTCGTTTATGCATTAGTCCTGTCGTCTTACTATTCCGTAAGGAAGAGTAATGATTAAAAAAGGAGATACAGTATTTAAAAATCTAAGGCACACACGTGTGGGCTGTAACTCTTAGCTGTTAACCCACAAAGTTGTTCTTTTTCAAATATTAGGCTGTTATGGAGCTTTTTATATGAACATGGGGTATAGAAATAAGGAACACAGATAATAAACACCCAGGTTCCTTGCAATAACTTTCTTGCATTGATGGGGGAAAATTCTGTTAGGTGGGGTACCTTACAGAGGTTAGGCCAGGGGTGGTTACGTGTCTTCGTCCTACAACTCCCATTGCTCTGGGAGGCCAGCATTGCTAATCCCTCAGCTAGATCACCAAGCTGCCCTGACACTTGCAACAGAATCAAGTGGTTGTGCAGCTAGAGACCGTAGGTGTACAATCCAGTATTTGAATGTTCCATTATGGAAAAAGTCTTTCTTAATAGAAAACTGGTATATTTCCCTGCTGATGATGAGAGGAGTGTTCTGTCCCTCGGTTTGACCAGCTGTGCTGGTTTTCTGTTTGTGGGGAGACTCTAATGTAGTGGCACAAATATAAACATTAAAATTTAAAAAAATAAAATGATAATCTCCCACCATGCAGTCTGAGATGATGCTCTGTTACTGCCGTACATACACACCAGATCCGATTCTTGCTGGTGGGAGGCAGGTATGGGAACAATATGATCTGAACATGGGCAGACCACTGCACATGCAATGCCTGCAGAGTGGTTTTGAACCAAATGGGGGGTTTATTTCCCCCCACCAAGCCCTGCTTTACAGGGACTAGAGGGGATTGAATGGGGAAAAGGAAAACACTCATTCTCCTTTCCTCTTGTTTCGCCGACTTCTTTCCTGATGCAGAAATTGTCCATGAGGACCTCAAGATGGGCTCAGACGGCGAGAGCGACCAGGCATCAGGGACATCTTCTGACGAGGTGCAGTCTCCAGTCCGAGTACGCATGCGCAACAACCCGACACGCAAAATCTCCACTGAGGTGCGAATGTTAGAGATGGTGGTGAGAGAAAGATCAGGGCTGTTCTTCCAGTGGGGCAGAGGCGGTCTCATCTTTAGGGCAAGTCTTGCCCTAGATCGGTGTCTTTTTAGCCCATTTCCCAGCCCATTCCCGTGGCCATGCTTTCTGTAGATTCTGGGAGTTGTCGCCCAAATAAGTCAAGATGTCTGAGCTTGGCTTTTCAAAGAGGATCTTGGAAGTGTTGGGTGAGAAATGCATAGAGAATGCTCACTTCACCTTCTCGGTTCACCAGAAAAAGATGGCGGAGCATTAGGAATCTGCAGCAGGGGACCAGGAGAGAAATTACTGCAGAATCATTGACATACTTTGCAGCATTTTTGATGCTGCACAGGCTCACTCAGCTGCCAATTGTGGTCCTTTGTGGCCTCTTTCAAGCCCAAGGTACATGGCTCTGCTTGTGACAGCAGGGAAGGTAATTCACACAAGCGGCACTGATGTATTTCCTTTCAAAGCCTTGGCAAGCTGGTTTATTTTTCAAAATCACTTTGAGTCTTCTGAACACAAGAAGAGAACAGTCCTGGGAAATCCCCTTGGAAAAAAAGGATCCTCTTGAATGGGCCTTGCAACAGAACAGACTATGAGAAAGAAGCTGATCCTCATCTCATCTCTTCTGTGGGTCATTAGTTAGTTGGAGGGCTTTAATCATTCATAAAGATGATGGAGATGTGTAATCTCCAGGCTTTAAAACCAGGGTACTTCAAGGACCAGATGCAGGGGAGTGGTATCAAGAGACAGATACCTAGTCTCGTGCACTCCCGGATGCATCTGGTGGGGCCACTGTGAGATACAGGAAGCTAGACTAGATGGGCCTTTGGCCTGATCCAACATAGCTCTTCTTATGTTCTTAAGAACTTAGAAGGACTAGCTGCGTCCCCCAGAAGCTGGGCCAAATTCGGTCTTGTTTAGCTGTCAGTCTTGATTGCCATTATGGACCAAAAATCTCATGCAGGCAGGTCAGTGACTTGTCAGCGGCTATTTCTCTGTCTGCCTGCGTTTGCCATGCTGTTCAGATTCTGGTGGCACCAGCAAAAAGGGGGTTCATTTTGTCCGTGGCCAGCTGACAGAACAGAAACAACCTGCTCC
This sequence comes from Phrynocephalus versicolor, assembly GCA_023846285.1. Lineage (NCBI taxonomy): Eukaryota > Metazoa > Chordata > Lepidosauria > Squamata > Agamidae > Phrynocephalus > Phrynocephalus versicolor. The sequence continues at coordinate 5,328,745 of JAHTLZ010003468.1, read as the reverse complement.
AACTCTCATTTGTATCCTTAGATTCCCCACCCCATTCACCCCTGCCACTACCCTTTAACCTGCTTTTCCTTGGTGGGACTCTCTTAAAAACAAGCAGGGACGAGAAAAAAATGTGTGCAGACCTTCTGGGGAGTTTAATTAAAAGGCTGACCTTTCCCCTAGGACATTAACAAGCGCCTGTCACTCCCTGCTGACATCCGCCTGCCAGAAGGCTACCTGGAGAAACTGACCCTCAACAGCCCCCTCTTTGACAAGCCACTGAGCAGACGGTTACGGAGAGTCTCTTTGGTAAGTCTCACTCCCGCTGACCCAGTTCCGCTGCCTCCGGGGCTGGCAGCGAGAAATGCCGATCGGCAGCTCCCTGGAAGATCATGCCACCGACCATGTGCTGTGCTTTCTCTTCCAGTCCGAGATTGGTTTTGGGAAGCTTGAGACGTACGTGAAGCTGGACAAGCTGGGAGAGGTGAGCCGTGTGCCCTCTGTTTGGGTTGTTATGGTTTTACCCCGCCTCTCCTCCAGTTACTTTCAGATGTCATACATCAGTGGTTCTCAACCTGTGGGTCACCAGATGATCCTGGACTGCAACTCCCAGAAGTCTTCATCACTAGTTGAGCTGGCCAGGATTTCTGGGAGTTGCAGTCCAGGAACATCTGGGGACCCACAGGTTGAGAACCACTGTCATACATGAACATCCCCCTCCCAATCTCTCTCCTTTCCTTAACCACCGTGGTCCTGTTGGGTGTGGCGGAAAGAGCACGACTACCCTAAGGTTGCCCAGTTGGCTTCATGATTCAGCCAAGCCTAACACTTGCATCTGTCACGTGCCACTCCATCCACCCTGCTTATGACATCACAGACAGGAAGGCAGGGCTTTGGGCGGGAGTTCAGTGCATGCCCAAGTCGCCTGTGGAAGACGAACGTCGGGATCACCTATCTCAGAAAGGGAGAACCAGGATGGGAGAAAGACTTGGGGTGATCCACCTACCTGCTCCTTCTGGCTAACGTGGGGAGGAGTCCCCAATAATCTGATTGCCAGCTTGATGTGGGATAGGAAGTTAGGAGCAGGGAGGTAAACAGGCGCAGATGTTGGGTGTTGAACGAGCTTCATCTGGGTGTATCTGCCCTTCCAGGGAACATACGCCACTGTTTATAAGGGCAAGAGTAAACTCACTGACAACCTGGTGGCCTTGAAGGAGATCCGTCTGGAGCATGAAGAGGGAGCCCCTTGCACAGCCATCCGGGAAGGTAGGTTGAGCTCTGCTTGTAATTTATGGGGACCTCCCAACAAACCTGTCCTTTTTGGCTTTGAATGGGAAAAGTTGTGCATTATTTTCTGTCACACACAAGAAAATATATTTCTTTTTAAAAATATATATGGAAAGGGCTTATTTAATTGGAAGGAGAATTTCTAAATTTTTTGACCTTTAAGTCCTAATATTATTGTAATTAATAGCTGTTGTGAGTTTTTTGGGCTGTTTGGTCATGTTCCCGCAAAACTCACAGATCCTGGCCATGAAAGCCTTCGAGAATACATTATTGTAATTGTTGTTGCTGTTCTTTCTCTTGTCTTTTATTGGCTTGGAACAGTCATAGTCTTAAAGGCAACAAAGAGATATGTTTTGCATAAATAGATAGAAACAAAGTATTGTTATCCCTGTTCCTATTTTTATGTTTTTTTTTTTAAATTGCAACTGGTATTATGGGTGTGAAGGTTGGGACTTGGGTGTCTTATTATGTACCCCACCCACATTCGTGTTTATCAAAGACTGGGCTTTATAGAAGTTTATTAGAATAAATAGAGTTTCAGCCATTTAGAAGAACTCCTGGGCACTGGAGGGTAGAGAAATTGCAAGCCAAATAGCCGTGGCCCCACACAGAACTGTTACATGCTGAAAAAATTGTTGAAAATAAAGACCAAGGGACTAAATCTATTTGCCCATCCCTTTTAGAGTTACGGTATAGCCACTGAATCCATGAGACGTGCAGTTTGCTAAAGCCATATTGATTTCAGGACACATGCTCTACGTGGGACTTAATGACTGGATCAAGGCCAGGATTCCTTCAGTGATGAAGCAAAATGTCTGAAAGTTGGAAAGGCAGAGAAGTTCAAGTTGATTAGAGCAAAAGACTTACCAGTGAAGCACGAGGGTGTGGCTACAGTCCTTCCCATCCAGACCCCTACGCCCCCTCTCCATGTACAAGTGGTACCTCGTATAAAGGAATTAATTCGTTCCAAATGCAATTCTGTTAAGCCAATTTTTCTTTATACTGTACAAATTCCCCATAGGAATGCATTGAAAATGGAGTAATCCCTAATCGCGACCAAGATGGCAATTCTGTTAAGCAAATTTCCCCCATCTCTGAAATTTTTTATGTTGTACGGATTTTATGTTATACAAACCATTTGTTACACGAGGGTCCACTGTATGTGGACGGGGCCTGCAGATGAGACTACTGAGAGCGCGAGAAAGGAGGCAGAAGCAGATGTCTGGGCATTTACACCCATTTACAGGACCCATTTACAGGAATACTGTACCCATTTACAGGAATTCTGTACGCGTGTTCCCAGTGGGGCGGGGGTGGGGTGGGGAGGCCTGCCTCTGTCTTTTGTTGTAGTCCCTCCACATCTGTCAGCACCCATCATACTGTTCACGGAATTACTTAGTGGACCAGAACAGCAAATCATACAGAGACACAGGAGGTAGCCTCTTCCCTGGGGGTCCCTTGGTTTTTGCGGGAGCTTCCAGTTGCCCTCTCTTTTTAAAAAACCAGTGTGGTTGTAATTTGCTTGATGCACAAAGTGTATAAACTTGCCTTAAACAGGTAGAGGTGCTTCTGGTGGAAACACTCACCATGTGTTTGTCTGTCTCTTTTTCTTGCAGTTTCACTTCTAAAAGATTTGAAACATGCCAACATCGTGACTCTGCATGACATCATCCACACAGAGAAATCCCTCACGCTTGTCTTTGAGTATTTAGTAAGTCGTGCGGCGAGTGGGAGAGGGAGATACAAGGCACTAGGATTTGTTTTCACTTATGAGCTGAACTTCAGTTCCCAAAAGAGAACGAAATAACCTAAACCCTCTGGCTTGAATCCTATCACATGTATTTGCCATTGAAATAAAAAGGGGGAGAGTTGTGTGGCCATTACAAAATACAAATGCAAGACTAGGCGACAGGTGATACCTTTATAAAAAGGTAAATGTCCCCCCCCGCACATGCGTGCCAATCCTTTCTGACTCTAGGGGCGGCGCTCATCTCTGTTTTCAAGCCAAAAAGCCAGTGTTGTGCAAGTCCGTGGCCATGTGGCCGGCATGGCTGCACAGAACATTGTTTATACCTTTATAGGCCACTAATAAAAATAATTTTAAAAATCACTGCAAGCTTTTGAGTGCAATACCCACTTTTTCAAAGCATGTCCAGCCAAGGCAAAATATGTGGTTTGCCAGGAAATTATTCTTAGATGTCAGGTTCTTGGCAAGATGATTTTTGCCAGGCATGTCTGTCTTGGATGAGGCAGGAAGCAACAGGGCTGTTGTAAAGCTGCATCTGAAGTCAGGGACTGGGTTCCACGCCCCAGTCCTTCGAACAAAAGGGACAGAGGTCACACCTCAACTAAGAAACTACCTGGCATTTTTTCATCTTGCCACGAACTAAGAACTAACTCCTGGCAACTCCATCTTTTGCTGTGTTTGAACTTTTGGTACCGCTCTGAGGAAGAGGGTTTTGCCCTCAAAATATTAGCAGTTTATTTTGTTATTTTACTAGTAGCCTAAAGGTACCACCTGTTCTACTTTTGTAATTGAAAAGTTAGGCTTCCTAACATTTGACAGTGAGGAGAGATTTATCATCTGAAGCCACTGAACATTGTGTCCTCCTTTGAAGCTCCTTCCAAGTGCCGGGCCAGTACAGGAAGGAGAGCTCTCTTGAGTACTTCTCTCACAACCTGGTCCAGTTATGTCTGACCTACAGGGAGGGGTTGGTTGGGGATATGAGATGGGACCCCAAAGGCTTTCCAGGTGGGAAAGATCATTGTGCTGGCTTTGGTGTGATGGAGCCATTGTGTCGAGTCCCTGGGCTTAGCCGCCCCCTGTGAATCCTGCACCAGCTTGGGAACAGTTAATCTCACAGCATTAATGATGAACCGTGTGGAAGACTGGAGCCTTTAATTTTAAATCCACAAATAAGTTTGATTTCGCTGCACATCCCTTAGAAAGAGAGAAAAGATGACAGTCCTTTGCATTTCTTTTTTGACAGGATAAAGACCTGAAACAGTATCTCGATGATTGTGGCAATGTAATAAATATGCATAATGTGAAGGTAAGGTCAGAGTCCCTTCCAGTTGTCTGTCTGTCTGGGTTTATGGCAGTGTGTCAGCATCCATTTTACTGATGCATACTGCTGGCAAATGTATAGGCTCACAATGAAATTCCTTCGGAAGATTTGATGCTCTCGTTTCCGTGAGCTGCAATCCAATAGTCGGTCGCAACTACAGTAAGCCTGTACATCAGTGGGAATTTGGTGAGCCATCTGCTGTGTAAGTTCCTTTGATTCAGGGCATCTCTTCTAGTTCTGACTGACTACTTCTTTCAGTCATTTTGTTGTCGTTACGTGTGTGTTCAGCTTTATACATGTGCAAACAATCTCCATTTCCACCCTTGACTGCCTGCTATCCTGAGATTTGTTTTTAATACAGTATATTCACCTTACTGATAAAAATGTAAATGAGTTGAATCCATTAGTTCATCCCAGTTAGAACAGTCTCATCACATCAATAACATTTTTTCATCAATAGCACTTTTATAAGGGCCCTCTTGACAATTCCCTTCAGCCAGTTTGATCTTGAGACTGACAATTGAGTTAACCTGTTAAATCCATAAAAATATGAAATGAATAAATAGAAATATGTACACACACACACACACATTCCTCAGTATACTCCTGATGGCTTGACCCTGCCCCTCTGACATAATCCAGCTGGCACCTGCACTTTGTTTGGCTTAAACAACCCATTGCCAGTGCTAAAGTTTTACCTCAGATTTCCTCATGCCTTGTACGCCGGCACTGTGGAAGCAGTTTGTGTTAGCATTTCTCTCACACACCTCCCAAAGTTCAGTGGAGACTTAATGCTTGCACTGTCTTCAGGGCTGGTTAAACATTGGTCCAACCAAAAACAGAATTAATTTTTTGAAGCTCCTCAGAAGAATTGAGAACTTATTCCGCTATTAGCTTCTGTGAGGGAATCACATGGAGTCCTGTTATTATCTTAGAACAGGCATGTCCAAACTTCGGCCCTCAAGTTGTTTTGGACCGCAACTCCCACAGCCCTTTGCCATTGGCAATCTAAGCTTAGAATTCTGGGAACTGTGGTCCAAAATATCAGGAGGTCTGAAGTTTGGACATGCCTGTCTTAGAAATACAGAGCTAGAACGGACCCTGTGGATCATGGACTCTGCCCCCCTCCCCCAAGAAGGCATAGTGCGGAATTGAACTCCCAACTTTGGGTGCCACAGTCAGACCCCTGGATCCCTGTGCTATACTATGAAAAATAGCAGACGAACTCTGGACAAAATATTGCAGCACTTTAAAAATTAACCAATTTGTTCCAGTGTGAGCTTGTGTGGCTCAAAATGCACCACTTTAGTCATGATGCTTCTTTTGTCTCCATACATAATTCCTCCCCTTAGCCCTTTAATTTTAACTAACATGCAGTGACAGACTTACACAATTACTTCTTTGGGAACTTATCTCAGCCTAGATATCCACTCCCCAAAAGAGCCACCCTGGGACAGGGTGGCATTGCATCAGGGGTCCAGATTCCTACATCCTTCAAAAGTGGTGTGGACCAGGATGCTAAAACAAGGAGCAGTCCAGTGTAGTTTATTTTGTTCTGTTTTAAGTAGTTAATCATGTCCTGTGTTTCTGTCCTGGATGACCTTCAAACTGGTTTTGAACCGAATTAAGAAAAAAGCTGATGAGTGGTCAAAGAAAATCCCTGGCACCTTTGAAAAAAGCATGCGGGCAATCAGATACATTTGCACCAGTTAGTTTGTTCTGAACACAGTGGGTTGGGTGCAGATGACTGTTGCTCGGCAAGCAGGCTCATTGGAAATAGTGGTTAGCCCTTATTTTCTTGCACCTTTGGTTTCAATGGGTCTGCTGCAGCTCTGGTTAAATGTGGATCTTGCCTCTTCTCCTAGTTCATGGGGATGATAGAAATGCCTTGTGGGAGCATCTGGAATCTCAGTACAGTATATACCAGTGGTGGCGAACCTTCGGCACTCCAGATGTTTTGGACCACAATTACCACAGTCCTTTGTCATTGGCAATCTAGGCTTGGAATTCTGGGAGTTGTGATCCAAAACACCTGGAGTGCTGAAGGTTTGCCACTACTGGTATATATAATAGCACTTATTTTAGGGTTGGGAGCAGCGGTCTGTGGTTGCAGAAGCTCATCTAGATAACTTCATTTCCACTTCTAGTTGTTCCTGTTCCAGCTGCTACGTGGCCTCGCCTACTGCCACCGACAGAAGGTGCTGCACCGAGACCTCAAGCCCCAGAACTTGCTAATTAACGAGAGAGGGGAACTCAAACTAGCAGATTTTGGTGAGTTCTGATTGGCTCTCCTTCCTTTTCTCCATAAAAGACCCCCTAGACTTTTAAAATAAATAGTAAGATATTTTTGTTCTTTGCCCCCCCCCCCCCGCTCCAAATTCTCCTAGGTTTGGCCCGGGCAAAATCCATTCCCACCAAGACTTACTCAAATGAGGTAGTGACCCTTTGGTACCGGCCGCCCGATATCTTGCTGGGCTCAACGGAATACTCCACACAGATTGACATGTGGTAAGGATTCGTGACTTCTTACTGGGCTTCCGGCTTGGGACCGTATTTGGAGGGCACTCTACTCCATGGATGCCATTTCCATTATTTTTATGGTTCCCCAATGTATATCAAGACTTACTCATCATGCTGTCAAAACACAAGCCTTTCTTGACAATTTAGATTCACCAAGAAGTTTAAATTCTTTGATTGAAAGCAGTTCCTTTAAATGCTTCTGGTGTGTTTGTCAGTGATCTTCTAAGAAGGGAGTGTGGGAACCTTTCTTTCTAGGTATGTTTTTCGTAGGAAACTTCAGTGAGCGCACACTCCCCTGGCTACCAACGTGGCATATCTGGAAGGAAGTGACCTTCTATTTCCCTTCACCTTTGCTTTGAGGCAGGGCCAAAGGGCAACTGCATCCTGTTAGAATCAATGTTTTCATAAATGCTCCAGTGTACACTTATGAACTTAGACAAGAGAAAATAAAACAAGCCTTCTGAGATCGACGCAGGCAGTCTGTCGATGTGTCTGATCAGCTGGCTGAAAAGGCATCTCTCTGTCTCTCTCTCCGTGTGTGTGTGTGTGCGTGTGTGTTTTTCCGTCCTTTCTGTAATCAAGATCAGTTCCAATGAACTCCCACAAGGGAGTACAGCCTCTTTCCTACTTAGTTCATCATTTTAAGCAAAACTGAAGTATTTTATTCAATAATCAACATGTGAGCCTCATGACTCGCAGTGGTTAAACTGGTGTACTGCAGCTAAAACTGCTCAGGACTTGGGGTTCAATTCCAGGTAGCAGGCTGAAAGTTTACTCAGCCTTCCATTCTTCGGGGGTCAGTAAAATGAGTACCCAGCTTGTCTGTGGAAGGGTGTAATGTGTAGTCTGGCTGCCATTTTTGTTGCCCCCCCAACCCACCTCTGACCACCACCTTATTTATTTATTTATCTAAATTCTTTTTAATCCGTCTTAATTCTGCATAAAAAGGACTGAAGGGGACTTCCAAAATTAAAAGACAGTATTTCAGCTAACAACAGTGAGTTTACAGTACTAAAATGATCAAATGAATACAATACTAGGGGGTAAAAACACAAGCAACAGCAAAACACATCCAGTGCAGTATTGTACATTTTAATTTCTTTAAAAATCCCGCCTGGCAGCCATTCATCTGGGGAAAGCTTGCCTGAAGAGAAAGGTCTTCTGCTGCTCCCTTTTCCACAAAAAAAAGGGGGGGGGGAAGAAGAAAAAGAATTGCAGGTCCTGGAAGCATCCAGGATTACTGAGTTACCTTTTAAGTCGCTCACTAGGTTCCCATACAGTACATAACAAACACATCAAAATAAATTTCCTTCTTTCCGTCTGTCCACCCTGCAGTTTGTTTGTAGTTTTAGAAAGTAGTTTTGAAACAGAGCACAAAACAATTGCCAGAAGAATGAGGAGACTTTAACAGGGCTGGAAGGAGATGTTGGGGGCTCTAGATTTTAAAGCACCAGCAATATGATCCTTGCTCTACTTGGCTTGCCACCAACAACGCCGGCGCTTCTCTCCCTGCAGGGGAGTGGGCTGCATTTTCTACGAGATGTCCACAGGACGGCCTCTCTTCCCAGGCTCCACCGTAGAGGAGCAGCTGCACTTCATTTTTCGGATACTGGGTAAGGAGAGGCGGGTCCCTCGCTGAGAAAATGGTTGGGGTTAAAGAAGTTGGGAGGGCGGCAGGAGAGCCCTGCTTGAGGGGTGCACAGTGAACACGGCGAATGTGGATCCAGTAGCAATTGGTCACTCAATCAGCCACAAAACAAAGCAAATGCAATATTTTAACAAACAACACGGAGACCCTTGCTTCCTCTTTAGTGTCATTCAAAGTCTCTCACAACCCTCTTGACCTAAGGACTAGGCTATAGGCCAGTGGTGGCGAACCTTCAGCACTCCAGATGTTTTGGACCACAACTCCCACAGCCCTTTGTCACTGGCAGTACAGGCTTGGAATTCTGGGAGTTGTAGTCCAAAACATCTGGAGTGCCGAAGGTTCGCCACCACTGCTATAGGTCAGGGGTGTCTGACTTTGAACAGCCTGCAGCCTACCTGATGGTCCCCAATGTCCCCTGTGGTCAACCTTCACAGTGACGGTGGCACGGGCAGCTCGAGGACCCCCCAGGAGGGCCAAAGGGACACTGGGTGGTTTCTCCTGCCATTTCTGCTGCCTCACCCTGGGAGCCCAGGGACAAAATTAGTTTTTGCATCCCCTATACCCCCACACACGCACACACACACACACCTCTCCCTCGCTCAGGCGTGCACTCAGGGCCCTCTGCTCCCTGTCGCGAATGGAGCCGAGCAGATGCAAGGCCAGCAGGAAATCAGCGCTCGGGAGCTGCCGCACCTCCTTCCTGGCCCAGCCGCCCTGCAGCTGTGGCGGCGGAGGGGTGCAGGCTGAGCCCCGTTCCCTGGCCACCGCCCCAGGCTGCTCTGCCGACTCAGCCGGGAGCCCATTGCAGGTTGCCCAGCGTGGTGGCAGTGCCGCCACCGCTGCTCCCCCTTCAGGCACCGACACTGTGGCACGGCAAGGGTGAGGGTAGGTGGTTTCCCTCCCTCCAAGTGGGTTGGGGGGGGGCTAAGCCATGCAGTGGTTGGCCCAGTGCGGATTGCTCTCTGGCTGGCGCTGCCCAGGCCGAGCCTGTGGGCCCCGGGGTGCTCCTGCAGGCCGCAGTGCATGGGACACAGTGCCTGGGCACCTCCTCTCCAACCCGGTGCCCCTCCCCAGCCAGACTGCTTTGGAACTTCCACCACCACCACCACCACCCCGTCTCGCAGGTGGACCCCGTGGAGGCTGAGCAGGGCACTGGCGCCCTATGATTGCTGTGCCCTCTGTCGCCTTCCCCGCTCCCAGCGGTGGGTCGTCCCCACCGCTGGCCACCCCTCCCAGCTCGCCAAGCAGCTCCCCGAGTCTGCCACCAGCAGGGCCCAGGCTGCAGCCCCCCAGGCGGCCCAGCACCAGCCCAGGCTCCCCCCAACACACTGCCACAGGTGGCACGGGTGCCTAAGGAGACCTAAGGAGTTTCCAAAAGTAGGTTGTAGGTCAGTAAAAATGAAAAAGTGAAAGCAAGACGAGCCCCCGTCCTCTTGCTTACAGTGTAAAAAAGACATGATGCCGAAGGAAGGAAGGAAGGAAGAGGAGAGGAGAGGAGCGGAACAAACTGATAGACTAATACTTAAAATTAACAGATTTCTTATAATGACCAGCAGTGATGGAAAGCTCTTCACAGAGAGAAGAGACGGAAGATGCTGATCTCTTAGTAGCGTTGGTGAACGAGTGGAATTTCCCACCTTGTCCTCCGCTGCAGCCTAGCTCCTGCTGGACAGTGGGCTAGGAGGGCTCGTTTGGAGACTCTCAAAGTGTCCCACTTCTGCCACTTGGCATAGCGCTGGGACTTCCCTGTTCTCAGGCCTTCTCCTTTCCCAATCTCTGCTCTTCTTCTTCACCAGGGACGCCTAACGAAGAGACGTGGCCTGGAATCCTGTCCAATGAAGAATTCCGAGCCTATAATTACCCCAAATACCGTCCTGAGGCCCTGATTAACCATGCCCCCAGGTACTCCTCAGGATGTGGGTGGATGGCCTGCGCCAATCTCTAAGGGACAGGAATTCAGGATTTTTGCAACGGAACAGAGGATAAAGCCCGCTGCAACCTCAGGAAATACTTCTGAGAACCCAGCAGCTATTCTCTACCCTTGCAGCAGTAAGGGCTACAGAAACTTGGTTTTAAGAAACAGACATATAGTGCAGCCAAATCCACTAGTTTTTCTGTCCCCCTGCCTTCCTCTGCAGTCCTGACCAGCACGGGTAGGGAGGGCAGCATAAGGCTGCAAGGCAAGGGACTAGCCACTGCTAGCCCAGGGCTCTTCTCATTCCCTCTGGGGAGATATCCCCACCTGGCTCTGGTTCTGGTGACTTTCCTCCTTCGGTCACGTCCGGGCTACTCCTTCCAGAGCTGAGAGGGAGCCCAACAAGGGGCTCTTGGACCCTCTTCTCCTTGAAATGCTGGCTCTCTCGGGGTTGTTTTAGGGGCTTCCTTTGCCGAGTCCCATGCTTGAGTTCAGAGGCAGGAGCAGGAAGCTGAGCGGCCGGAGGTGAGGGATCTGCCCACCCTCTCCTCCCAGTCTCACTGGGGGAGGGGGGGGAGGAGGTTATGAAAAAGCTTGGGCTTGGATTTTGGCTTCTAACATTGCCGGCCTTTTGCTCCAGGTTTGGATTTGGGGGTGGGGGTGCGGGCTTTGAAGAAAAGAGCTTAGTGGCCCTTGGTTAGGAAGTGCCAGGATCTTGGGAGATGGTTCAACAGCAATAGCCATCCCGAAATGCAGAGCTGCAATTTCTCCTGAGACGTCACCAGCCTGAGCTTCCATTTCTCTCTCTCTCTCTCTCTCTCTCTCTCTCTGCTCTTACAGGCTGGACAGCGACGGGGCGGACCTCCTAGGGAAGCTGCTGCAGGTGAGGGCTTGTTTCTCCATCCTTGGCACGCAGGCCGGGGCTCCAGGGTTCTCTTTCTCTCCTCAGGACCACGCCCATTTCCTTCCCAGGCTCGGAGAAGCAAAAGGCCTTGCCTCGCTTGCTGCACAAAGGCGGCAGCCGCGACCTCTCTTTTCCAAGGGGCTTCAGAAGTGCTGCTAATTGACCAAAAAAAAAAAAAAAAAAGGAACCAGGCGATCCTTGCAGCGAAACGAAAGCAATCCAGTCGAGCTGGCCATGGGTCGGACGTTTTGCACCGTAGCAAATGTGTTATTTTTTTCCCAAAGGCCCCATGGAAGTTTCCATTTGACAGGCACAGCCATCGAGCTGCTCTTTTGAAATCACCGCCGGGGGGCAGTTGCACCTCCCAGTTGGCCTGGAAGTGGGGAAGTCTGGGTTCTTTCCTTCTTTCTTTATTTACTTAAACAACTTAGATGCCACCCACTACCCAAAGATCTCTGGGCGGCTTGCAATTAAAATGAACAGTTAAAACAGTTAAGACATTAAAAAGGCAACGGACAATTAAAAACAATAAAACATTTAAACACAAAACACTAAAATTGCCACCAGGACCCACAATGTATGTTATGGCAGTTAAAAAACTTCAGAAACAGGAAGGTTTTTACCTGGTGCCGAAATGTCATCAGTAGAGATGGGCACGACTTAGCGGTATTCCCGTTTCCGTTTCC
>JAHTLZ010003468.1:5297608-5312577 GCA_023846285.1 Phrynocephalus versicolor | reverse complement strand
CTCTCTCTCTCTCTCTCTCTCTCTCTCTCTCTCTCTCTCTCTCTCTCAGCCTCACTCCCCATCCCCCAAAGATGGGAATAACAGTACCACTGTACCTTACAGGGGTAGTTTTTGAAGAGTTCCCAAGATAATGTATGCAAAATCTTCATTTGTATTCTGTGTGCCCTGTAATTTAAGGGAGTTCACAGGATCCTGGACACCCTGGGCCTTACCATGAGGTACAGAAAAGAAGGGTCCGAAGGGGAAAGAAGGCCTCATATCATGTGGGAGTTGGCCGGGGCCAGAGGGGAGAGGGTAAGCAGGAGCACAGTCCGTCCTGCCTGTAACTCTTGGGCCTTCCCCCCCCCCCGTAGTGAATGGGCAGAACGGACGACCCAGCCTGCTGCTGTGAAAGCCACCGATCCAGGTTGCTGGGGGACGCAGAATGGAAGCCGGATGGATGCCCTGCCCTGCAGACGTCTCCACTGACCGCCTCTTCGAATCAAACTGTGGAGTGTGGACTCTTGCTTGGGGCTCTGCCAGGGTGGGGGGTGGGGGTGGGGGTGGGGGTGGGGGTGGAGTGGGGTCACAGTACCTCCGGAGGAGGAGAAGCACCACCTGCCTCTGGCATCTGGGCAGCCAGGCACTGACCGATGCCATCTGCTGCTGGGACAGACTCTCTTTATCTCTCTCTCCCCCCCTCCTTTCACACATGGTGTTCTGTTTTATTTTTTAAGTTTTATTTTTTCAATGCAATATTATAAATATTATATTTGCAAATATCTATAAAGAGAGACACCCCTTGCCGTAGAATCTCTCTCCCTCCCTCCCCCCTCTTTCTTTCTCTCTGGTTGTGGGCAGTGTACGGTATTAACTGCAAGGGAGCCAGGCTCCCCACTCCAATCCGGATGGGGGCAGGAAAGAGAGAAAATAGAAAGCAGAAGGAAATGGGGGCTACTGGATCTGTATAGCTCCCTGCCTCAGCACCCTGTATATCTGGAGGCAAGGAGGCACCGATAAGATTTTTTAAAAAAGATGGTTGGATCTTTATTTCATACAAAATATCCCCCCCCCCAATTGCCATTGCATTTCTGTGAACTTTTGGGGGTGGCCCTCAGTTTCCTTTATGTGGACACTTATTTAAGAATCAGGGGATCAGGTTTCTTCAGAAGTCTCTGGGGAAATGGGATCTTAATTTTCCGCCCCCCCCCCCCAAAAAAATTCTCTCTTCTCTGGAGTCATTTTTCTGGTATGTTTCCTGCTGCAGGGAGTTCCCCTGTTTCCCAGGTTACTTTGGGTCAGATTTGTGGCCCTCCACGTTCTTCTGCTCACACCAAAGCCAGATTTCTAAAAAAAAAAAAAATTGTCTCTTGGGCAGTGTCTTCCTCAAGTCTTTATTTGGGTCTCACTCAGGCTCCTTCCTGCCGCCTCACACCCCTTGCCGATGCACATTTGGCCCGTGCTGTCAGTCTCAGCCGAGTTACTCCAATCAATCAGCCATGCCTTTGCATTACTTGCTTAGTACTCAGGGTTTGCACTTATTATTCCTTTGCCTTCAGAGGCTGAATGCTCTGGGAACAGACATGCAAGCCCGTGTAGGGGACGTTCCTGGTGGATCATGCCTTCCGCACACACACAACTGCCCTGCCTTTCTCACATGTTGTTTTGTTTCACGTTTTGTAAATCCAGACTGCCGTTCTTAGCGGTACCCCGTTAGACGTTTTCTGTTGATGGTGTAGTTGTTGCCAATCCCGTTCACTGGTCTTTCAAGCCAATATTCATCTTGTAGATGTCTTGGTCTTGGTTCACTTTGTCACACAGGCCAGTGCATCAGCCTCCACACTCTTCCATCACTATGACCTTTGCTAGGACATCTTGACTTGGTCACTTCTCAGTCTTTCCTCAGAGGGCTGCATTCCTGAACCCCTTCTCTGCCCTGTGTCCAAAGTAAATCCCACGGCTGTTGTGGGGTTAGTCAGCCTCTAGCTCAGCCCTCAGGGGGCTTATTGTACCTGAGCACTGTTTCAAGGGTGAATCAGCTCTTGACTCAGCCAAAGTTAAGCTTTCAAACTGGTTCCTCTCCAGGCCTCCCTCAAATAGTTGGCCCTGATTGCTTAATCTGTCCCATTGGTCCCATTGTGAGGGGGTTGGGTCTTTATTTCATACAAAATGGCTGTTCTTGTCTCATTATTAAGTTTTTTGGCACGTGGAAGCCATCCCCTCCTGCCACCCTTCTAGCCATCATCTTTTATGCTAGTCCTTCCCACACGCATTTTCCAGGTGAAGGGAGAAACCAGCCATTGTGGCCAGCGGATGGTGGTGGTTGTGTTCCAGCCCATCTGAAGGAGGGCCAAGTCAGGGAAGACTGACTTAGGGCATAGAAATTATTGGGGAAACCTTTTTGGGGCATGGGGTCACCAGGGACACTGGTTCCCTTTCCTCATAACTCTTATTACCAAGAGGTGCCTCACAGAAAAAAAAGCATTTGCTGACAGAACTTGCCCCTAGCTTTGATAGTCCATGTGACTGATTCTTCCCTCAAACAGCTACGACTCTTCCTTTTCGCTCAAGGCACACAACTAAAGGATATAGATCTTCCTCCTACCTTATTTCTACCCACATGTGTCTAGACAAAATGGCGCCCAACCTTCCAAATCCCTTTGATGGCAACCTATATATTGGGCTGTGCCATTTTGTCTGCAGACACACACCCATATTTTGTGAGTGTACTGTATATATGTACATATGTAACCATTTTTATATGCAGCATGAAGCGCTTGTAAGGTTCAGAAATCCTCTCCCCTCCCCCCATCAACAAGAGCCATAATATTTGTTGTTGTTGTTATTACTACTACTGTTATAAAATCCTCGGGCAACTTGTAGGATTTCTGAAGGCACCTCTTCTACAGAGGACATGCAGATCTGTGGGCTGCCTTAAGCTCTGGGGGAAAAGAACTGGCAGCACAGGAACCCTGTGGGCCCAGACACTTTGATGTGCCTGGCCGTAGAGTAAAAAATGTGCCCAAGGGGTGACCAATGCCAAAGGAGAGCCACTGTGAAGAAGCTGAGGAAGGAACCAATTTACCAAGGGGTCCTAAAAAGCAGGAAAGAGTGTCTTGTTCTCTTCTGTTAGAGAACAGCCACTGCCTGGATGGACTCCCACCCCCCATCCCAATACACCAGACTCCTACTCCAGCTCCTGTCTCTTCTGCTCACAGCTCTGATCTTCTAGCCCCACTGTCTGCCACCACTTTTACTTGTCTCCTCTCTAGGCTGCACCTTAAGAGGGAGCAGCTTGTGTTAGGCAGACCAGTTTCTTGATCCCATCCAACCCGAGATGTGCTGTACCTACCCAAACGGGTCTCTTGAAGTGCTCTGGGCTTGGCTTGCTGGGGCAAAAGATCTCCCTGCCTCACAACCTGCCTGCCATCAGTGGCTCTTGGGGTGTGCGTGTCTTTCAGCTCCAGTTCTTGCCAGAGCTTTCCGTGTAGGGTTGTTTGTGTTCTGTTCTTCCTTTTCTGCATTCTGTTATGCAGACCTAATACTTAACTATGGTTTACTTCATCATCATGGTTAGGGGCTTTAACTCTGGTTTAGAGTTCAGCGGCTCGGTGAACCCCTAGTTTAGTTTGCCAAGTTAAGTCACACTCCCAGAGAGCCTGTATCAGGAGGACACCAGAAGAACTGGAGTAAAATAAGGAAACTGCAATAATCATGGTTTATCCAGTCCAGATGTAATGGTTGACCACAGGTAACAATCTCTCATTTGAACGTCCCATTTCAAAACATCTTTCAAATCTTTGTTTGCAGCTAATCTTTACCCAGGATTCAGGTAATGACACAACACTTGGCCATGATTCAGAATAATAAACCATGGTTAATTAAGTGCTATGTCTGAATAAGGATTGCAGGAGCTCCTGTGACAATGTAGCTGGAATAGTGAAGGAAAACTTGCCCACATAGGTGCTGCTGCTCCGGAGTCTGATCTGGTTTGGCTTGTGAAACTGCAGTGAGTTCTCGTGTCCAGGGAAAAGGTAGCAAAAGTGGGCGAAAGAAATACCTCTGTTCTGCAAGTGGAAACGGGCTTGTTCATGAGTTATTGGGGGTTCTCTTAAGACGCGGCAGGAATCACAGTTGGGGAGGGTGTTGAGGTGTAGATACTGTACAGGGAATGTGGAGTTCTCAGAAGCGGCAGGAAGAGAAAGGCCATATAATGGTTAAACTAGTTTGTTTGTAGCCTAGGTGGATCCATACTTGAGGGAGGAGATCATAGCAGAGGTGAGAGGGAAACCGAAGATGGCCTGTTTGACTTCGAATGTACAGAGGATCTGGGTTTCCTTTTTGAGGGAAATGGGAATTGTCTCAGATTTGTTTCTGGGCTGGAGGGGATCCATCCACCAAACCTTTTGCGCAACACACAAACTCTGGAATGGACAAGACATTTGGCATATGGAATGGACACGTCTCCATGTGCTCCCCCACCCCTCGCCACTGCCTTTTCTTCCACCATTAATGGCATAATGGCATAACTGTGGAGTTCAATTATCCCATTCTGGAAAAGGAAACTATTATTCCTGTTTGTGACATGAGTTGAGGGGGGGGGAGCCCGCTTCTATTTGAAATATCAGAAATGATGACTGCAAAGGGAAAAAAAAGTCCCCAGGGAAGGAAACCAGGAAGAATTGCCTCCCCCAGATGCTCCCTCCAGCCCTGGTGGGGTTAGCAAGTGCTCCATATCCAAATGTATGGAATTGAGTAAAAGTTTCCAACAACTTTTTGAGTGTTTGATGTTTCTCTGTTGGCTTTGGGAGACCAAAGCTTTTGCTGCCTTGACTGGACTCCCATGTGGTTCCTGGTGGTGGTGCTTTCTCCAGGTCCAGGTCCATTCCTTCCTGTGAAAAAGGCAGAGAAGCTGCCCAGAAGTGACATCTATATGCGAAGTCCCATGCAGGATTCTTTTCACATCAAGGGGTCTTTGGTTAGTAAGCTACAATTGACTACTCAGAAAGTTTATTCTGTTGGTCAGTCCTGCCACAATTGTTCATGAAATAGCAGGCCACAGTCTGCCTGCCTTCCTGAGCCATCCCAACAGGAGACAAAAAAGGGCTTTAAAATAGAATTGTTTTACCCAGCTAACCAAGGGATGGAAGATGACAATGTAATTTCTCTTGGGATATAGCATGGGACATTGGAAAAAGAATGAACTTATTTCTCTAGGACCAGATGCAGAAGTGGAAACCTAAACATTGACTGTACTTAAGATTTTGGTGCAAAGACCACCAGCTTTTTCTTTTCTTGGGAAACTCACTGGTGTAAGTGTACTGTACAGAGGGACCGTAGATCACACTATGATGTATGGAGACCCCTTTCTCCATACATCATAGCATGTCTAATTGTCAGCTCTCACAATCTCTTCCTATTTGCTGTGCTGGGTGGAAATTCTTGGCCTGGGAGTTCAAAACATGGAAGGCTAGGAGTTCTCCAACCCTGTTTTATGATTTGGTCCCATTTGGTTTGTAGGCATAAGTCTCAGTCAATTCAGAGGGACCTCTCTAAGTGAACACATAAGGATGGGATCGTTGAATGTAAGGAGAATGCATTTGTTGAGGAGGGCAGGATTGGAAAGAGAGACCCTCTGCCTGTAAGCCAGAAGTCAACTCTGGGGATCTGGTTGGGTCCTCTTGGCTTGCACGAGAAGAGACTGAAGGTCACAAGGCAAGGAGAACCTAGGACTGATCAGATGGTCTTCAGCTCTCAGTAACACAAGCCAGTGCCATCCAACAACATCTGAAACACCACGCAGGCTTCACCCATGTGATAAGCTGAACTGAAAATGCTGGCCAAGTATATAATCAGTTTTTTTTTTAAAAAAAATCAATTCCCAGAATTCTGTCTACTCATTTCAACTTACTGCAACAGTGCAGTGTATCTGGGAAGCAGACCCAACAGTAGGAGGCCCAAACAGGAACTGCCTGTTGTTAGGATTCCATGAGATGCCAGATTTACTGAGGAATGATAAGGTATGGAACGGAGTGGAAGACTAGAAGCATTTTATGTGCTGTCATCCTTTGGAGCAGAGGTCAGACATCAGGCCTGTGAGAGCAACATTGTTTGTGTTGTCTTTACTGGGCAACCGGTGTCCCCAAGCTGGCAGCAGTTACTAAATGAGGGCAGTCTTGACTGAAACCCATTAGTCATGCATTGGGAGGGCTTTTTTTGGAGTGGTAGAACAGTATTAGGATCATTTTGCAGATGCTGAAGTCTGTAAAGACAAAAGGTAATTGTCCCAGCTAATGAGTTCTTGGTAGAGGTGAGGTGAGAGCAAAACCTGGGATGCACTGGCCAAGCACAGAGGCGAGTGGGGGTGGTCAGCCACATTACCCTGTCTCCAACCCATTTCTTCATAGTTCCAAACCATAAATCATCTTATGCAGAAGATTTTGAGTGGGGTTGTTATTGTCTCCAGGTTCAGGATCAGAAACAAACCTGGTTGAAACCCTGGAAAGACTCATAATACCTTTCATTATGGAGAATGTGCAGCTTTTGGCTACCTTCAAAATCTCTTGGTAAGTGATAGTTCAGGTTCCCCCTCTGCTAGGCAAGGAGCTAAGAGGAAAGCTGGAAGGAGATATGAAGGGGAAAGAGAAAAGTATGGGGGAATCAGAGGAGGAGAGTAAGTTTGCTTCTAGCTCTGGTTTGCCAGTGGATTCAGCCCCACCCAGGACAGGTATGTGGGCCTTGGCAGTTTAATCCCCAAGGTAATGCAGTTCTTGGTAAAACAGAAGTGTAGTAATTTATGGTAATTACGTTAGTGGCAAGCTAATAATGTGAGTTAGCAGCTGTAAATTAGGAGTAATCACTCTGAACCCTAATGGTGCAGTGAAAGGAAAAATCTGATTGCTTCAAGAAATCCCTTTAGGATGAACCAGAGAACTGGGTTACTTGGAAGTCATTTAATAGGCTACAGACTGGAGTTAGCAGAATCAAGGTGAATCTAAGAAATTGCACCCTTTGGACTGGCAGTCCACTGTGGGTGCAGAGACAAAGAGGCAACTCCACACCCAAGGCAGTGCACTCTATGCCCCTTGAAACACACTATAAAAGATGTGGCACTAGCTACCCCAAATTTTCTTAATATTGTCTACTGTTGGGCAAAAAAAATCTGATATCTTATGCTGTGGTTTTTCTGACATAGATAAAGGTCTATAGTACAAAATGCCCTCTTTCTCTGGACCCTTCACATTATGGGGTAAACTTGTGGCCAACAACTGGTGGTAAAATTTGCAATGGAGCAATATGTCTTATGAGTAAAAGGTTTGATTGACAGTTAAAGAAACATGCAGGTTCAAAGGCACAAATGTATATTAAATCCATAATTTAAGAGTGTACAAAAGGGGATAATTTCCTGCTGAAACTTCATCTGCACCATTTTAAGGGAAATCATTTGTAACCATAACAAGTGAAATACAGAAATGGCGTTTTTGTAAGCAAGACCTGTCTTACATTTCTTGAGCCATGGGGTGTTTTGTGTTTTCATTCCTGAATCAATACCATTTACTATCTGTAGTCGCTGGCGTCTTTATTCCAGTTCACAGAAAGGGTGGGGGTAGGGTGTCACTTTATTTTTATTTTGTTCAGGATTTTCATTGTCATAACCCTAGTTCAACAGAACTTTGACTAGGCAGACCTTCAAAAACAACCGTTTCCCCCATCAGAAGAGGGAGTGGGTTACTCCTTCAAACATCCATTAAAATAGCCTTCTCCTTTCTTCAAACTACATCAGCCCACCCAGCCACTCCCAAAATGGCGCCTCTGTGACTGCCGCCTAAGCCGTCAGGGCTCAACTTCCGCCAGTACCACAAGGCCGCCCCGATTTAAGCCACCCGACGCAGATTGCTCCCTTAGTAAATATGGCGACGCCAGCGTCAAAGGGTGCGTACCCTGCCAGTTAACATTCCGCTCCTAAATAGCAGAGAGCGTCTCCCTGATATTTTTATTTCACGTTGGCCAATAAGGCAAAGGGATCATCACTTGGTGAGGCGCTTTTTTTTCTAAAAAAGAAGGGCCGCAGGCGTCCAGGAGGAAGGAGCCACTACGAAACCAACGGTCAGTTTCCCTCCGCGTGGCGGGAGGAACCTATAAATATAGAGGGCCGAGGGGCCACACTCGACATGGTGCCTCTTGGCCCGCCCTTCTCACCGCCCCTTGCCATACCTAAGTTGGCCGGGCGGAAGCGGGTGGGCGGGGCCGCCGGGGAGCCGGGAGTGGGAAATAAGGTGTCCCCGCTTCTCGTTTCCGGGCTCGCCGTGGGGCGAAGGCGCAGCGGGTGGGCGATGGCGGAGCAGCAGCAGCAGCGACGGCAGCAGCAGCAGCAGCAGCAGCAAGAGGGGCTGCCGGGGCTGGAGGCCCAGAAGCGGCAGGTCGAGGGAGAGGAGCCCGGCCAGCTGGGGCTGAAGCGGCCGCTGAGAGCGGGGGAAAAATGGTAAGCGTGGGGCGGGGGGGGCGCCCTCGAGGCGGGGAGGGAAGTGGAGTTAGGGTTAGGGTTGGAGGGCTATGGGGCTGGCTGGCTGCCTGTGGGGCGGGCGGGTCGCTTTCGGGGTCCCGCTGGAGCCACAGAACACAAAGGGTTAGTCCTCTTGGCATCCCGCGGGCTCGGTTACCCGGAGTGACCTTCTGACGGCCTCCTTCCCAGAGCCCCCGCACAAGCCCATTTTTAAAATCCGAATTAGGACCCCTCGCCCAGAATTTATTCGGCGAGAGGGGGAAAAAAGGGGGGGGAGGAATTGGCTGAGTAGTTCTCTTCCAAGCGTCTCCCCTGCCTTTCTTGGGAATCAAGGATGCAACCTGTCAAAAAAGAAGATCTGATGGTCCACGCGGAGCCCCCTGCACCCCTTTTGCTCAATGCATTATGGAGAGCTTCTGCCGTTCCCCAGTATAATAAAATGAGTCTCCTTGGTGGGATTGTTAAAAATCGGCCGTCAGGTCACCTGGCGCTTGACCCTACATCGGGACCAAAAAAGCAGGCATGGGTCCCGATGGATTCATTCGGCTTTGATTCATTCTGTTGCCTTCAGTAGGACTTAACTCTGAAGGAAGTACAGTAAAGAACTGTGTTCTGTGGCTGCCATCCTGTATATATTTATTTAGTAGGAATGAACAACCAATCCTTAAGTCTGTGAAGATTCTCTCAGTCATCCAGGTGAGTTTATCTGGAAGTTGAGTCATGGCAACTGGACATTTTCTTGAGACATACAAAGTTTCGCTGCTCATCCAAACAGCTTGGTCAGTCACCACTACTTAATGTCATGGGGTTTCCTGATGAGTAGAATTGCTTCCATTATGAATTGCTTCCTTTCCTTGCTCTCTGGCATGTACATTAGTTCTGCATTCTCATAGCCTTTTAATTTTTGTTTCATTTAGTTAAAAAGTTGTATGAAGACAGGCATTATACACTTTCAGTGCTGGTAGACATATAGATTGCTATTTGCTAGTACTTCAGTTCCTTTCTGTAAATAGATTGCTCACTGTATTAACCCTTAAGGAGACAGTTGTTCCTTATTGTACTCATTAACCACCCAGAGTGACCTCGCTGCCAGATAGGTGGTATAAAAATCCAATAAACAAACAAATAAATAAATAGGCATGGAACTATTTTCTGCATGACACACATTACCATTGTGCACTACTGTAGTTACTTTTAAAATAAGATTTTGACTTCTTCAGCATGCCTCCAAACTTGTGTACTAAATTTTGCATTGTTGCAATATTTCTAGAGAGAAATGTGGCTTGGAAAAAATCAGTTATTTCCTAAATGGTAGCCTTTCTTCTCTGGGTTGAGGTGGTTTTCATCACCCGCCTCTGAGTCTACCTTCACATTTCTGAGTGGTCTTGTTGCCTGTCACACAGAAATTTAGTAGCTGCAGCTTTGCTGGGTAAGTGTAGGAGAGATCTTTGTTTTATTCTTCTCCACTTATTGAAAAGAAACTAGAGCCCTGGGTTTCCTGTAAATGGAAACTTATTTTTTTTTTAGAAAAGTGGCTCATTCTAGGCATGCTGAGATGCTATGCACGTGTTCCATGACCACAATGCCACAGTAGTAAGTACATTTCAGTTATTTGAGAACTGGGCAGGGCTAGAGATTTAGTTTGTTTCTCAGCTGTACCTCCGAATCAAAACTACACACTGCTGTTTTATCCATTTTGCCCCAATGTCTGGCTTTCTTTTGTGTACCCTTGATTTTAGGTTTTACTGTTGATCAGGTAGGTATGTTCCCCTTTGTGGGGTTACTTCAATCTACCCAGTTGTTTGAACCCCCCGCCCCCCGGGTCCAACCCTTAGTCAGGGAAACTTTAAAAAAAAGGTGTGCTTTCCTTCCATTGGCTCCTTGGACCTGCTGCATGGGACCTTGCAGGTGTATTTGGATTCTGGTGGTGACGGGGGAGCAGGCATCCCAGCAAGGAACTATTTTGTCCTTGTGTTGTCATTCTTACAAGGTTTGGCCAGGTATCTGGTGTGATCTTGTGCAGGTTGAGGTGGCAAGCAGTCCCATCAAGTCAAGTCTTGATTCCAAATAGAGACACACAAGGCCGCAGCCTAAATGAGATGGAGATAGCAGTTCTTTTTTTCTGGAGAGCCACAGATAGCCAAATTACTTATTATACTTCCCAGCTTCTGTTGCACAGTCAAGACACTTGTGGTGTGTGGTGACCTTAACAGGGCTTTCAAGGTGTGTGCGATGCTTAGTGACCATTGCCCACCCCTCGGTGTATTCCCATGGTAAAGTGAAGATTTGGACCCAGAACCCTTGGGTTGTAGTCCAAACTGTCCACCACACCACTCTGGCTCTCAAGCTTCTAGTGCATAACTTAAAAAGGTTTTCCACCACACTGCCTCCACTTTGTCCTTCAGCTCCTTTTCCTTCCCTCCATTTCACGTAAGCTCAGCCTTGCAGTTTCTCCTTGTTTGTCTCTCTCCCTGTGGGATGAAGACGGTCTCTGTTGGAGTGTTGACTTGCACAGATCCCTCCTTGGCTCCCAGTTTCATTTCCGCCGCCCCCTCCCTTCCTTCTTATTGTTCTCTTCCCTACCCCCCTTAAGTTGGTAGGAGGAGCCACACCACAAGAGTCTGGCAAATGAAAGGGATTAGTTTCTTTTACATCACTTATCAGGGGCACAGAACTGATTTGACCGACCTCTCCTGACCTTTGCATCCCAAAGACTGATCTGGCGTGGCGGGGAGGATTGATATTCAGGGGGGATGATTCTTTTCTTGGTTTCTCTTGGTTGGAAAGTATTTTGTGGGTGGGGGGGCTTTCTGTAGTCGTTTCTCTTCCTCAGATGCGGGACCGAATCCTGCTAGCCCGGCTGTCTCTGAAATCATGAGGAAGAGGAAGCAACGCAATGTGAAATCTAGCAGGCTGGCCCACAAAGTGGGCATGCAAGTGGCATCTTTGTGACTGCAATTACTAAGATGCTGCTTGCATTCCTCCTTGTGGCCGCCTTGTGGCTCGCTGGTAAGCAAGTGAGCAGGAACAACAAGGAGCAACTCATGACTCCCAGGCTACAGATGACTTAGATTGTACTTACAGTGGTGTCAGTTCCCCCAGCAATTCTGGCGTTTCCATATCTTGTGTCAGTCCTTCATGGCGCATTAGCGGCGGAAAAGGAAGAGGGAAGAGCCCCACCACCCTCACATGGTCTATGCCCCCCCTTTTTTTAGTTCTTTGGTGTAGTTTACATCACACAGTGTGTATTATGCATTCACCCACAGAGCTTATTAAAATGCCTGCAGCAGGCTGTCAGACTGCCAGGGCTGAGGTGGGAGGGCCAGGCTGAGGCTGCTCCCAGGTTGCTCTTTGCCCTTCGGTCTGGCTCTTTTCAAGGCAATAGTAGCCTGAAGTCTGCTTGTTTCTCTGGAAAGTCTTCTGAGAGGGTCCCTGCTGCTCACAAGGGCCTACACTGATCAAGCCTTGGTGCCAAGGTGTCATCTGTAAGGTCAAGCCACTAGCAGGGTAGAATGCAAGTATCCTTTCTGTGGGTCACCTTTTTGTCAGTGTCTTCATGTACATCTTCCACAATGCATTGATTTCAAAGCGTGTCAGAGGAACATTCATTCATTCACTCACTCATTCATTCATTCCCTGTCCTCCTTCTTAAAATACTATATCAATAAGTACAGCAATAACATAACTATAATATCATAATGTTGCAATTCCTGCAAATCATTTCAAGAATGTTAAAGAATATTATCCATCGGTTGGTGAACTCTAACCACCTAAAGCTGGCGACATTCTCCAAAGCACTGGTTTTCTTCCAGAAATTTAAACATTCCACACTTCTTTCATGAGGCTTCTGTGTAACACCTTTCCTCATTGGGAAGCATTGGGAATTATGGGACAAGAGGGGGAAGCCTTACTGAAAAATCATGCCAGTGCTCTCGTCATCTCAGCAGTGGTGGTGATATTTGGTACTTAGAGACTTCCTCCTCCTATCCCGTTGCTCTCAAGGCTTCTTGGTGACAAAAAAGATTACCGGGTAGCTCCTGGAGCTTTGGGAGAGAAGTGTGTATTTTCTGAAGAATTGCCACTGGAATGTGCACTGTATTTTCACCAAGATTTATTAATCTCAAAATTGCTAGTTGTTATTGTAAGAAAACAGTGTAAGCCAAAACTAGTGCTTTTGATCATGGTGTTGGTTTTCTTGAAAGAAGAAGACCATTGGGGGAACAGGGTGGAGAGAGAATTCCACCTTGCTCTTGTTTGGATGCTACCTTACAGGGCAATGCAAGGACTAGATTTGATCTTCTTCCTCCCTTGCCCAGGTATTTGCTGGAAAATCACTGGTACAAGCAGTGGAGAGCATACGTAGAATCCGGAGACCAGAATTCCAGCTCCTTCCCCGGGCGGATCAACAACGCTGAGCTCTTTCAAGGTACTGCTTCCTTGGCAATCTTTGTTAGGTTTATCAGTTCTTCCCTAGCCTTTCACTTAAAGCAAAACAAAGTGTTCTATGTCTTATGAAGAATGGCTTAGGGAACTGGGAATGTTTAGCCTTTCAAAAAGAAGACTGAGAGGGGATATGATAGCTATGTTTAAATATTTGAAAGGATGTCATATTGAAGAGGGAACAGGTTTGTTTTCCATGGCTTCAGAGACCAGGACTCGGGGCAATGGTTTCAAACTACAGGAAAAGAGATTCCATTTGAACATTCGGAAGAACTTCATGACAGTTAGAGCTGTTCGGCAGTGGAATATGCTGCCACGGAGGGTGGTGGAGTCTCCTTCTTTGACGGTTTTTAAGCAGAGGCTGGATGGCCATCTGTCGGAAATATTGTGAAGGGGTTCCTGCATGGCAGGGGGTTGGACTAGATGGCCCATGAGATCTCTTCCAACTCTATGATTCTATGTAGTCGCTGGGCGGTTTACAGTGTTTTAATTACAGTAATGCAGGCTACACATTGCCCCCCTTCAACCTGGGTACTCATTTTACCAACCTCAGAAGGATGGAAGGCTGAGTGAACCTTGAGCCTGCTACCTGGGGTTGAACCCCAGGTCGTGAGCACAGTTTTACCTGCAGTGCAGGCATTTAACCACTGCACCACAGGGCTGGGGTGGTTACTTATATGAGAAAGAAAGTGTTATCCCTTTGGCTTTTCTCTCGGACGCTCAGTGTCCATTGGGCCTCGTGCAGACCTGCAGGGATGTTGGCAAGGCTGGCTATCCCAAGTCCCAGGTTCGAGTCTAAGACTTGGGGTCCAAGTCCCAAGTCCTTTTGCCCTGCTCTTCACTGTCCTCTCTCCAGCCCCCCCTTGGGCTGCCTCCTCCCTGACCCCCCCCAGCAGCCACCATCCTCAAAGGGGAGCAGGCCAGCCTTCCCTTCCAGGATCCCCCACTGCTGGTCCACTCTCACAACCACAGCCAATGCGCAGCTGAACGGCTGGTACCCTGAGTAGAGTCAGCAGCCGGTCTCTGGGGGGATCCCCACTGCCGCCACTGGGCAAGTAAGTGGGGGCACATTGTCCCCCCCCACACACCATGCCCCCTGCCATGCCCTGCTGCCGCTGTCTCCCCACAAGGTTTGGGAACTCTATCCTCTAGCTGGCAGATCAAGTGGGAAGTCTGGTCGTGGTCGTGGATTCGGATCTGTCCCTGGAGGTGCAGGTGGCAGCCGTCTCCAAGTCGGCCTTTTCCCATCTTCGGCTGATCGCCCAGATTCGCCCATACCTGGATGAGGCTTCCCTGAGAACAGTTGTGTAGGTGCTTGTGGTCTTGATAGATTATTGGCACACTCTCTATGTGGGGCTTCCCTTGGCCCTTATTCGGAGAATGCAGTGGCTAGACTGGTGGTGGGTGCGGGAAGGGACGACCTTATCACCCCAGTGCCAGCCCCCTTTATTGGTTGCTCCTTGCTTTCCAAATGAGGTTCAAGGTACTGGCTTTGACTTTCGAAACTCTCCCCGGCTTGGGACTTGAATGCCTGGCGGAGCGAATCTCCTTAAGATCAGATCTGGGCTGACCCACCAGAGCATCGCAGGCGTTCTCACTCTGGGTGGCCGTGTGTAGAGAAGCCCGAAAAATGATCACTAGGAGTTGGCCTTTCTCAGTGGTTGTCCCAAAATTATGGAATCAACTTCAGAGTGAGATCCCCCTCGCAGAGTCCCTGCCTGCCTTTAAGAAAGCAGTCAAAATGCTGCTTTTTATTGGTGACCATCAAGGTGTGTGTGTGTGTGTGTGTGTGTGTGTGTGTGTGTGTGTGGTGTTGTTGTTGTTGTTGTTGTTGTTGTTGTTGTTGTTGTTGTTGTGGTTTTTTTTGGACCAGTAAAATTAGACTGCCTGCCAGTTTTGTTATTAATGTATTTTTATTATGATGATTATGATTTCCCCCACACACTTTTATTCTTATTGTATTATTGTAAACAGCCTGGAGTTCTGGTTAGAAGATGGGTGATAGATAGATAGATAGATAGATAGATAGATAGATAGATAGATAGAT
>JAHTLZ010003468.1:5266659-5291905 GCA_023846285.1 Phrynocephalus versicolor | reverse complement strand
TGGCCCCACCAGGTGCCTCTGGGAGCTCACGAGACGACAAGTTCCCTGTCTCCTGATGCCACTCCCCTTGCCTCTGGGGTGCGGAGGTACCTCCTCCGGGTTATGGTCAACCACACGCCTTCTCTTTCAGTGTCTCAGCAACGTGCCTCCTCTGACTGAGTATTTCCTCCACAATCGCTACCTGGAGGAGCTGAACTTCAGCAACCCTCTGGGCATGAAGGGTGAAATTGCGGAGGCTTATGCTGACCTCATCAAGCAAATATGGTCCGGCCACCACCGCTCCATCGTGCCCCGTATATTCAAGGTGAGCTTGTCTTCCCTCCGCTTCTCCCGTGGCCCCCTCTCTCCCCCCCGGGGGGGGCGGGTTCCAGGTTGCGCTCCACATCACCACGTTGTGTTCTCTCTCCATGCAGACCAAAGTGGGCCACTTTGCTTCCCAGTTTCTCGGCTACCAGCAGCACGATTCCCAGGAGCTTCTGTCCTTCCTGCTCGATGGGTTACACGAGGACCTCAACCGGATCAAGAAGAAGGAGTACATAGAGCTGAAGGACGCAGCAGGACGGCCGGATGAGGTGAGGATGTCCAAAACTCCTACGAAATGGAAGGGAGCCCCTCCGATCAGGGTGGAAAGCCAGTTTTACATAAGCGGTAGAAAGATGTGTGCGCTCCCACCTGTTTGGTCCATGAGCCACTGGTGCCATTTTATTTGGAGTGTCCAGTCCAGAACTTCAAACTTGGTGCCTTCCGGGTCTTTTTGGACTGTAGCTTTAGATTTTATTTTATTTTTGTACCATGGGTTGTACAGTCTGACGCTAATGGGGCCTCGTGGGGCAGTGATTAAAAAACTGTTGTACTGCATGCCAAAACTGTGCTCATGACCTGGGGTTCAATCCCAGGTAGCGGGCTCAAGGTTCACTCAGCCTTCCATCCTTCCAAGGTCATTGAAATGAGTTACCAGCTTGCTGGGAAGGGAGGCAATGTGCAGTCTGCGTAATTGATTTGTCAATATCCCAGCAAGTGTTTTAAACACTTAGGCAGGCATGTCCAAACTTCAACCTTCCTGATGTTTTGGACCACAACTCCCAGAATTCTAAGCTTAGATTGCCAATGACAAAGGAGTGTGGGAAGTTGTGGTCCAAAACTTCTGGAGGGCTGAAGTTTGGACAGGCCTGCACTAGGGGGTGCAGTAGTATATAAGCAGAAAGGGTCCTTTTGACCTTTTAGCTGCTAATTTCCAGGCCCCAAAAGCCTCGTCTATTAGGCCAGGCCTGTTTTGTGGGTTCTCAGGGGCTGGAGCCCCTGGGTGGCAGGCAGCGTGTGAAAAGTGGGGAAGAGAGGCTCCCCTTCATGGCTTCCTTCCCCCACCTTCCAGGAAGTGGCGGAGGAAGCGTGGCGCAACCACAAACACCGCAACAACTCCATCATCGTGGACATCTTCCATGGGCTCTTCAAGTCGACGCTGGTGTGCCCCGAATGTGGCAAGGTTTCTGTGACCTTTGATCCCTTCTGCTACCTCAGCGCCCCGTTACCGATCAGCAAGGACCGGGTGATGGAGGTGTTCTTTGTCTCCATGGACCCCAGCAGGAAACTGGAACAGGTAAGAGGAAAGGCCTTCTGGGAAAAAGGAGTCTGGAGCTGACAGGAAAGGCAGGGCATCAACCCCCACCCCCACCCCCAAGCCCCACTGTCGCACAGTGGATCTTGAAGGAGAAGACGGGGACTCACAAGCTGAGGGAGGATCTCTGGGAAGGGTGGGGAAGGGCGTCCATTTTGAAACCTGAACAGCTGCTGTCAGGTGGCATAGAAGACCAG
This sequence comes from Phrynocephalus versicolor, assembly GCA_023846285.1. NCBI lineage: Eukaryota > Metazoa > Chordata > Lepidosauria > Squamata > Agamidae > Phrynocephalus > Phrynocephalus versicolor. The sequence continues at coordinate 5,290,093 of JAHTLZ010003468.1, read as the reverse complement.
ACCAAGCTAGAGGAAGATATTCTCTGACTTGGAATCTGGTCATTTGTGGGGATGCTGTGCTCTTGTGCAGGCAGGCAGGCAGGCAAGGGATCGAAAGAAGGATGTAGAAGAGATGGCAGAACAAGGCTGGCAGTTCTCTCTGGGCTGCAGATGGAGGGGGGCAAGATAGTCAGCGGCAACTTGTCCGATTGTCCCCAAGACCGTAATTACTGTTTCCAATGGATTCCATCCCAGAGCGAGGTTTCAGTTCAACCTGGATGTTGGGCTTCGTTTGAGGTCGGCTCCAGTCAGATTTGAACCTCCTCCTCCTGTTTTTTCCTCTTTGCAGCACAGGCTGATTGTCCCAAAAACTGGGAAAGTGCTGGATCTCTGCCGTGCCCTGTCCAAGCACACGGGAGTGCCTCTGGAGCGGGTATGTTTTTGCACGGAGCGGGAACTGGCCCGGAAGCAGCCCTCCTTCCCACAAATTGAAGGCTCCTCTTCCAAGTCCCTGTAATGTTTTATTCTCTCTTCCTCCCCCCCCCCCACCAGATGATGGTGGCTGATGTTTTTAGCCACCGTTTCTACAAGATCTACCAGATGGAGGAATCGCTCAGCTGCATCCTGGACCGAGATGACATCTTCATGTGAGTCTGGGAGCAGAGGCCATAATGGGTATATAGAGGCAGAGGAGAAAGCTGCCCCACCTCACCCGGGGGTGGGTGGGTTGGTGTTGGTTGGACTGCAGCTCCTCTTCCCATGTCTGTGAATGATGGGAATGATAGTCCCGCACCCCTGCCTTGGCAAGTTTATGTAACCCTTACATTAAGGGATGGGGTGGCAGAGGAGCCTTGTGGCCCAGTGGTTGAATTGCTGCATTGCAGCCAAAACTTTGCTCACAATCTGAGTTGAATGTCAGGTAGCCAATTTGAGGTTCACTCAACCTTCCATCCTTCCAGAGTCGGGAAAATGAGTACCCAGCTTGCCGGGGGACCACAGTGAATAGCCTGCATAATTAAATTGTAAACTGCCCAGAAAGTGCATTAAGTGCTATGAAGCAGTATATAAGCAGTATGCTTATCCCCCCCCACACACACACACTTTGGTGCAGGGGTGGAGATAGGTGATTCAGCCAGGTGTTTAAATCAACACATATTATCCTTTCCATAAGACAGTTATGTTGCCATTGTGCATTTGCTTGTGCTTGCTGGGCATAATGGTTGTCCCTAAATTTTGCTGTCTTTCTGGTGGTTGTCCTTGACTGTACTGTCTTTGTGTGTTTGAATAGCAAATTTCTCTATCCTCCTCTGGGATCTGTGAATGTGAAGAAGAAACTTGCTCCCTTCTTTTTTGACTCAAAGCTTGATTCTCTTCTGTTGCCAGATATGAAGTGTCTGTGTCCGCACTGGAGGATCTATCCGCAGCAGATGCTGTGGTGCTGCCTGTTTACCTTCGGGAGCGGACCCAGGGCCGGGACTACAGCGACACTTACTATGGGGTGGTCCTCTTTGGTCACCCGCTCCTGGTATCTGTGCCACGGGATCAACTCTCCTGGGATGCTTTATACCAGCTCCTACTGCATCGGCTCTCGTGAGTCACCTTGAGGGAAGATTGGCATCAACTGGGCAATCTATGTTCATGCCAGTTCGTTAAGGCAGCAACACAGGTGGTGTTACTTCCCTCCCTCCCCTTGCCTCCTCTGGCTCAACCAGAAACTCACCAGGTCCAGCATGCTTGCTTCGTCCACCTCCTCGGCTGATCTTCCAGTCCCGGCAACAGTTCAGGCTTCTCTGCCCCTGGCCTTGTGGCTGATCTTCCACTCAGACAAAAGATTGGGGCAGAGAAGTCTGTGCTCTTGTTCATGACTGGGAGATTAGTCCAGGAGGTAGAAAAAGCAAGTAAGATGGACCTGTTGAGTGGCTGATATGCTGAGGAGGTGGGGCTTGGGAGTAGCAGCACTTTTGCTGCTTCCTTTCTGAACTGGCAAAAATTGGGAAGAATCTAGTCATATCCCTCTCTAACCTTGAGTTCTGCCCAAACCCAGATCTTTTAGCCACCCCACCTACCGTGCAGTGATGTGGGCTGTATACTGTCTGCTTGCTCATCTCTGCGTCTCCTGATTCTCACATCAGCTTTGGGATCATCAAGACAGACAACCAGTGGCAAAGTGCAGGGTGCCAGATGCATGCCAGCACAATATCCACAGCAAAGGGTATTCCTGTTACCAGGTACCAAGCTTTTCGGCACCAAGTTAGGAGAATGTTGATCCTTGTCAAATATGCTGAAGCACCATATATTTTGCTCTATAAGTCACACCTGACCATAGGCCTTACCTAGTTTTTAGAGTTGGAAAACAAGAAAAAACTATTTAGCCTAAGGTTTCATGGCGGGGGAACCCTGGCTGCAAAAGGGGAGGTGTAGGGAGAGGCTCCCTAGAGGAAGCCTCTTTGCAAAAGAGGTGATTGGGACTGGGGAATCCAGGCCGCAAAACGGGAGGGGAGAGGCTCCCTGGAGGAGACCGCTTTGCAAATGAGGTGACTGGAACTGTGGAATCCTGGCTGCAGCCAGGGATGGGAGAGGCTCCGTGCAGGTAACTTCTCTCTAAATGAAAAACTATAATGTACATGTAGTGGGGACTACTGTATTCGCTCTATAAGACGCACAGAAAATTTCCCTTACTTTTGAGGGGGCAGGGAAAGTGTGTCTAATTATAGAGTGGGAAATAAAGTACTTTGCCCAAAACACAGGAAGCCCTTAAAGCCACCCAGGAACCAAACAATCAACTAAGTCTTTCTACAAAAGGCAAACTGAGCTTGATGTTGGGATTAGTGAATGCTGCTCCCAAGCCTGCCTTCTCAGCAATATCAATCACTCCCCAGGCCCAGTTTGCTTGCTTTTTCCACCTCCCGGGCTAATCCCAGACCCGAACAAAAGCATAGAATTCTCTGCCCTGCCCTTTTGTCTGAGTGGGCCATCAGCCCCAAGAGCGGGGGCAGAGAAGCCTGAGCTGTTGCCGGGACTGGAAGATCAGCCGAGGAGGTGGCTGGAGCAAGCATGCTGGACCGGGTGAGTGTCTGATTAAGCCAGTGCATCCTGTCTCTTTCTGACACTTCCCGTTCTTTGTAGTGCTGCTAGAAGAGAGTGCATGTACCCCCAAAGTTGAGTGTGACCCCCTCCCCCATCTCTTTTATAGCCGCTACGTGACACAGCCGGACTCAGAAGAGGAGGAGGAGGATCAGAGTGAAGAGGAGGAAGATCTCTACAGTAAGAAGCACAATGGCCTGAGTGAAGGTAAACCTGGTGGGCAGGAGGATCTCAGTGGAAGGTGGGGCCTCTGTTGAGAATTCGTCTTCCATATCTTTCTACTCTCTTTCCTCCTCCATGCAAAGGGGAAGAAGAGGAGGAAGAGGAGGAGGAGGAAGACGAAGAGGAGGAGGAGGAAGAGGAGGAAACTACAGCAGAAGGCTCTACTAGCCAGGAGCCCAGCTCAGAGGCGGAGGAGAATCCCTCCGATGCCTCCGTGGGAGAGGAAGGTGCCGGGGCGGAGGGCAAGCGGAGCCCAAACCCGTCCCCTCATCGGCCATCCCAGCCCCCCTGCGCCGCCCCTTCGGGCAGCCCCAGCCCTCCGACGGCCAACCAAGCCAAGCGCAAGTGCCGCCTGCCTCAGAAACGGCGGAAGCTGCTCTTCACCCTCCAGCCGGTCAACGCAAACGGGACCAGCGACCGAATGGCAGGCCAGGACGAGAGCAACGCCGTCTCCTTCCACGGTGAGCCTTGGCCCTCAAGAGGCTTGCCTTGGCCTTCCCCAAAGCCTGTCGCTGGAGCCTCCTTACCCCGACCCCCCCCCGGCCCGGTCTCTAGTGGAGGGTGAGGGGACCCTCCTGGAGGAGAAATGGGGGGGGGGTTCTGGCAAGTGAAGTGAAATTAGAAGGGGGGGAAATGATGGCAGGGCTCTGTGGTGGCCTTGGGGAAGGTGGTGGTGGCACTTGTTGGCCGCCCCTGAGCTAACGGGACTCTCTCAAACACTGCGGTGGGTGCTGTAGGGAACCCTTGCCCTCAGTCCTCCCAGTGGGTTTTCAGTCTCTTTTCCATGAATTTCTCAGCTTGAAAGGGGCACCTGTCGTGTGGTGTGGAAAGCAGCATTCACTGCCCATCGCCAGCTCCTCCTCCTTCTTGGTTGCTCCCATCTCTGCAAAAGAGATCATCAAAGCAACCAAGGAGGAGCTGGCCATCACGCCTCCCTTCCCAACTGCCCGAGCTGGCCGAAGTTGCACTGTTCCCTGGGAACTTGGCTCAGCTGTTGGCCAGTTCAGGAACTGTTCCCCCCAAACATTTCCTGGCTGGTAAAGCCAGTGCCAGTCTCACCGTTCAGTGTTGTGGTCAGTGGATGCAGAGAGACCCTGGGAGGGAATGACAGCTTTGGGATCCCTTAACGAATAAAATAAAAGCAAGCACAGTTTGCATTACAATTACTGAGCTGAATATGACTTATGTTTAGGTTTAGGCAATATCCCATGGACACAAAGACCCCCTCCCCCCAAAAAAAAGATACAAGCATTGTCCCATTTGATCTGTGACCTGACAAACTGGCTAATGAGGAGACCAGTTAGACCAAAATTGTTACTTTCTGTGCACCTCGTGGCGCAGTGGTTACATTCCTGTACTGCAGGTAAAACTGTGCTCACGACTTGGGGTTGAATCCCAGGTAGCCGGCTCAAGGTTCACTCAGCCTTCCATCCTTCCGAGGTCGGTAAAATAAGTACCCAGCTTGCTGGGTGTGGCAATGTGTGGCTGCATATTTATACATTGTAAAACTGCCCAGAGAGTGATTTAAGCATTATGGGGTGGTATATAAGCAGAACACTTTGCTTTATGTCTAGAGAATTTTTGGACTACCCACCTTCATGTTGACTTCACTTGAGCTCTTCTCTTGTGCAATTCTGTGACTCGTCTTACCCAGAGATGCCTGCCTGCTCAAGGTCTTGGCTTGTGAAGCACTGTGCTGGTGGTGGTGGTGGTGGTGGTGGGGAATTCGTCAGTAGAAACCAGGGATAGATGAAAGGTCCCCCTTTTGTTAGAGCCATCAGATTATATTTGTTCAGAGTCCTTCTGGCCCTGTGAGGACCTGCAAAAGTGTCCACCTTAAGGATCGAACCCTTAAGGGTCTCGTAGGTTAAGAAGAAAAGTGAGCGCCACCTGGACCCTAAAGATCCATGCTGCTGCCGAGGGGAAGGGTCAGACGGGGACCTCCATATCTGCTGGCCAGCCGTGTCTGCCCTTTCCGAGGAAGCCCTTCGCGCTCTGCTCCCTGGCCGCTCAGCGTTCCCCTCTTGCTCACCTTCATGGTTCTCTCCTTTTGCTCAGCCCAACCGTACATCGCTATGGACTGGGACTCTGAAATGAAGAAGCGGTACTACAACGAGGGGGAGGCCGAGGTGAGTTTGCCTGTCTGTCTCCTGACCTCCCCCCCCTCTCCCCACCCCCCACCCCCACCCCAAGGAGAAAAAATCCCCAAAACCCTCAAGCGGGGGTGTGCCTCTTCCCTAGAGCTACGTCAAGCACGACTGCATGGGCTACACGCTGAAGAAGAACCCCGTCCGGCTGCAGGAGTGCATCGAGCTGTTCACGACGGTGGAGACCCTGGAGGACGAGAACCCCTGGTGAGAGCCGGGGAGGTCTTGTTTCCACAGGCGGAGGAGCCGCCGAGAAAAGAGCAGCCTTGAGCAGGCCAAGAGGGGAAAGCAGACGGAAGGCGTCGTGCCGGATCCCTCCGTGGTACCAGCCTGCCGGTGCCTGCCTGGGTTCTCTGTCGAAACAGCCGCCTTTATCTCTCGCCTAGAAGGACTAGTTCTTCACATGTGTGAGCCAAACCCTTGCCTGCCGTTTGATGGGGGAAAACTCAGCTTTCGATCCGGAAAAAGGCCAAGGGGGTGGGTGGGCAGGAACTATAGGCAGACTTGGAGGAGGGTGTGTGTGTGTGTGTGCTTGCTGGCAGATAATGAAGATGGCGGCCCACCAAGGCAGACCTTCCAGTGATTCTTAGGATCTTCTGGTCTTTTTACTTTTGCGCTTGGTACACTAGATAAGCTGGTGGACTAAGACTCAGGAGGGCTGGCTTCAGATCCGTGCTCAACCATTGAAACTGACTGGATTGTGCCACTGAAAAAGCCATGCCTCAAATGTATTGTGTGCCTTCGAAAAAACACTACAGTGGTACTTCGACTTGGTGGGCAGAGCACGGACCCGTTGAGCTTCACCCAGTCCGGGAGGCTTGCAAGGGAAGCGGTGGTGGCGGCACCCCGCTGCCACCACTTGCCTTTCAAACTGTCCGGGCTGGGCGAACGTGCATCCGCCCCAGGAGATCTCTGGGATGGATGCATCTCCCCACAGCCCTGGCGCCTTGAAATTTAAGCACTTCCCTCCGGGTAAGCGTTTACACGGAGGTAAGCGCTTCCCTTGCAAGGCACCTGGGCTGGCTGAAGATCCATGGTCACCATGATCTTTACCCAGCCCAGGCACCTTGGAAGGGAAGCACTTAACCCAGAGGTATGTGCTTCCCTTGCAAGGCACCTAGACTGCCCCAAGTTCCCAGGGAACAGTGCAACTTCGGCCAGCTCGGGCGGTTTGGAAGGGAGGCATGATGGCTAGCTCCTCCTTGGTTGCTTGGATGATCTCTTTTGCAGAGATGGAAACAACCAAGAAGAAGGAGGAGCTGGCGATGGGCAGTAAATGCTGCTCTCCACACCACACGACCGGTGCCTTTGACAGGCCGGACCTGTCCAAGTCAGCTGTCATGCGGAGCAGAGAGCAGTGTTTGTAAGCCAAAATATTCGGAAGCAACCGCAAGTCAAGGTACAGCACTGTATTAGGGTCACTTGTTAAATTGGATGTGACTTGGCATACTGGGTCAAGTATTTTTGTTGTTGTTGTGTCGTTCACTCTTTGTGACCCCATGGACCAGAGCTCGCCAGGCCTTCCTATCTTCCACTGCTTCCCGGAGTTTTGTCAAGTATTACTAGGGTTTATTTTGAACTGCAGAATGGCATTGGTATAGCTCTCTCTAGCGCTAGTGTTTGACACCCTTTTCTAAAAAAATGTAAATTAACCCATCTGTCCTGTAAAACTGCACCTTCTCCCAAGGGTTGGATATCATGGGGATGATCAGTAGGCATAATGCTGATATTTGAATGGCGGCTGTCTGGATCCCGTTGTTAAACATCTGGTAGAAGACCACCGTCTTACCCTGGCATTGCACGGTTGTACATTGCTGGCCACCATCCTGGTCTCTTTCCTTCTCCCATGTGGCAGCCCTCCACTTCCACCTCTAAGATCTGGCGCAGAATTCCTCCTTAGGATCAAACTCAGGTTCGCTGCTAGTCCTTATGGAAGGGTGCCTTCTTTTCCAGGTATTGCCCCACCTGCAAGAAGCACCAGTTGGCCACCAAGAAACTGGACTTATGGTCCCTGCCGGAGATCCTGATTATTCACCTCAAGCGCTTCTCCTATACCAAATTCTCACGGGAGAAACTTGACACCCTTGTGGAGTTTCCCATCCGGTAAGCCAAGAGACCAAAAGGGTGGGTGCTGGTAGCCTGAGAGTCAAGCGGCAAGATGGCACGTGGCCAGCTGGGGAACCGGGTTGTGTGTGTGTGTCTTGTGCCACTGAGATGTATGCCAGAGAATACCCAGCAGGAGGGCACTTCCTGTGAGCAAAAAAGATGAGTTCATTTTCGGAAGTCTAGAGGCCCAAAAGTTGTCCAATGTCTGCATCCCTTGCTCAGGTATATATTTGAAATACACCGCCTCCCGAAACTGTTTTGAGATACACTCTGAACGGAGTCTGTTGTCCTTAATTCCCCATCGCCCCACCAGGCACCTTCTCTGCCCAGAACAACTGGCTGATTTTCTGCTCCTCGTTAACATCATTCTCAAACATCATCTTGTCCCGGTTGGGCTAAGCCTTCTGCGTTGATGACTGAGAAAAGCGCTTTGCTGGCTGTAGAAGTAGACAGCCAAGGGGAGTGCTCTAAAAGGTGGTATAGGCAGGCCTGCACCACCTGTCAATCACGGGGAACCGGTAGCCCATAGTGCCGTCCCCACCAGCCTCCCAACACGCCAGGCCTCGCTTGCCCTTCCCGTCTGCGGCGGCGGTGGCGGCAGGGCCTCCTGGCGGCCTTGCTCACCCTTCACTGCTGGGTTCCTTGGTAGTGCTGGTGGCGGCGGCAGCAGCAGCCATGGGGCCTCCCGGTGGCCTCGCTCACCCTTCCCGTCCGCGATAATACAAATAAAATAAAATAAATTAATTTTTTTTCCCACTGGAAGTTTGGTCCAGATTTTACCCTTCCTACCTTCCACCACTGCCATGCCATACCCTCGCTCGGCTCCTCCTCCTACTCAGGAGTACCAGTGAAGTGTGTGTGTGTGTGTGTGTGTGTGTGTGTGTGTGCGCGCGTGCGTGCGTGCGTGCGTGCGTGTGCGCGATTCTGAAATTAGCCTGCGGAGAATGTGCGGCGCTTCAGGAAGTGGACCGTGGGAACATCCGGCGGCTGGAAGTCGCCCGCGGGGCTCTTCAAAGTAGGACAGCCCTGGTTTATAGCACCAAAAGTGGATCGCCATGTTGTAGGATATTTAAGAGCCTGAGCAGACGCCGGGAAGAAACTGGTTTAGCACTGCAAGATGGGTGGAAGGTTTACTGTGTAGCATCACAGCCCAAATGTAAAGTTACAACCCTGAGAGACATATTGAGATGCTTGTCATCAGTCATGGGCCATTCGTGTTTGTTTTCTAAGGGGGTGGGGTGGGGGGAAGGGAAATGAATACGAATGGCCTGTGTCTAGTTACAGTCTTGGCTACAAAGATAAGGAAAGCACCACTGGGGTGGGAGTGACGGTATTTTTAGCCATGATGATAATGCAATCTCTCTTCCACAGGGACCTTGATTTTTCTGATTTTATCATCAAGCCACGAAAAGACACTGATCCTGCGGTGTATAAATATGACCTCATTGCTGTGTCAAACCACTATGGTGGCCTTCGCGATGGGCACTGTAGGTATTATTGGGAGATCGAATTGAATGGGGATCGGGTGGGCAGAACAGTCAGAAGCTCTGTGTTCTGAGGAGGCCAGCAGATAGATGGCTCTGGGGATTGTCACTAAAAAACCACCTGCTATCTAGATTAACAAATTTTTTGAGGGGAAGGGGAATGGCCATAAGCACAGCACGAAAGAAATATAGGCCCAAATTTGGGTGCTATAAGGCATATAATGGACCTTATAAGGTGATGTGGGAAGAAGTTTCCAGTCTGTGGCCCCTTTCAAATATCCGGGGTTGGGGGGAGGAATATGACCTCCCTTGAAAAGGGCTGATGTAAATTGTACAGATTTTGGGAAACTACCCTTTAAAACTAAAATAAAATAAAATAAAAATAAAAATCCAAATATTTAAACAAATCTTGTTTAGCTCTTTACTTAGCCCTGTTTATTGGTTCTCTTCAGTTAAAACAAACCACCTCCTATGGATGGTTCACATCAAGGGACAGAACTATGAACTCATAGAAACTGGGAGAATCTGTCATCAGTAAATGTTTGAACACTTCCCCATTCTTTAGCCTTCTTGAGCCTCCAAGACAACTGATTGCCAAAACTTTGAATTGTCTTGATGAATGAATCTAAAGGCAATTCTCTTGCTTATCAATTGGTGAGAGAGGTTTCCTCTCTCCTGTTAGTCTCAGTTAGCAGCTGCCTTTGGGACAAAGAGTTTCTGTAAAAATTTCAATATAGGCCCAAATCCTGTTGCATAACACCATGCATCACACTCAAGTTAGGCTCATAGAAATAAATGGGACTTACACAGGAGTTGATTCACCAAATCCCTGTTGAGTCAGTGGGCCTACTCAACTGCAATTCCCTACACTTAGCAAGAGGATTTTAGCCCAAGTGTGAAATGCCTGGCTTTGCAGGCATTGCCATCTTTGAGGTGGGGGGGAGGCACATAAAGCTGCCTCTCTGCCATGCGAAGCCTAGTTTTTGGTTATCAGAGTAGACATTAGTTGGTCCTGGCATTTCAAAAGCCCGCCTAGCCTCCTGCAGTTGCCTCTGGGCAGCAAGTGTCCGGCCAGCACTGGAAGGATATGAAGCTGTTCTTTATAGTGATCTGACTTTTCTTTGACACCTTCCAGACACTACTTTTGCCCGGAACAAGGACAGTGGAACCTGGTTTTCTTTTGACGACAGCAGCGTCTCTGCCGTTTCAGAGGCCGAAATTGAGGTAAGAGGAAAGCTGCGGCCTCTGGATGATTTCTGCCCCGTGTATTTGGGGCAGGAATATCCAATCTGCTTTGCTTGTGGGTCTGTCAATGTTAGTAGTGCTGCACCCTGGGTTGTATTTGTGTGACATGAAAACGGGACTCAAACCAGAGAAGGACGCGCCTGCCAATGGGGTTTGTTTCACCGACGAGGAGGAAGTGGAATTCAGTTGTTGAGCATTGCAGCATGAACCCCTTTGTCTGTGTTGGAGGACTCTTGGAGGTGGTCTTGAGATGACCCAAGGAGGAGATAAGAGTGTCTGCTATGGCGAGTCTTTATCGTTAGCTAGGAAGGCTGGACCTCTCAAGAAAACGGCATAAGGCCCAAGCTTGTGTCTTCTTCTTCTTCTGCAGCATCTCCTTGGGTTTCAAAGAGATCCAGGCTCCCCCTCCTGCCAGAGGTGGGTCTTAAGGCTCATAAGCCTCACCCTCCGGCTCTTCTAAACTACGGGCTCTCATTTTCTTTTCTTGCAGTCCAAAGCTGCCTACGTCCTGTTCTACCAGCGCCAGGACAAAATCCGCCACCCGGTCCCCTCTGCCACACCCATGAGCACGGCAACTAGCCAGGACCGGAAGGACTACGGGGCCTGCTATGACGCCCATCCCAGAGAGCAAGCCAGCCGGGAATTCATGGACGTGGACTGACCGCCGCCCTGCATGCCTTCCTCTGTTTGGAGCAGGAGAGGGCAGGGAAAGAAAGCCATGCATTTTTTTCCGTATTCCTCAGACTGAAGCTGGCGGCTGGATTCTTTTCCAGCAGTGGCTTTCCCCTCCCACTTCTCAGGCCTTGGAGCAGAGAGAAAGGAGGGTTACTGCAGAGGCCTGATTATCCCACCCCACCCCGTCCCTTTGTCCCCCCCCTGCTCTCTCTGTTGCCCAAAGTGCAGGTCCCTTGCTTTGCACAGTTTCCCTGCTCTAAGGAGGGAAGGCTTGCTTCTTTTCCCCTTTCAAAGGCCAGTGTCTTGCACCAGCATTTTATAAGATGCAAGGGGGGGGGTCCTTTGTTCCACCCCCATCAACACCTTTTTATATTTCAAAAGTGGGGAGCTTTTCTCAGGGTCAAGTCCCTCCCCTCTGGGAAAGGGGCAGCGTTAAGCTTATCAGGCCAGTGAGCCTCGCGGTGTGTGCTGCCTGCCTGCCTGCCTGCAGCTGTTCACCCTCCCTTTCCACTCCAGCCTCCGAAGAACCGCCCCTGCCTCTCTCTCGGTCCGCCATCACAACCGCCTGTGCTTTGGAGGATTTTTAGGAAGATATTCGACAGGACACACCTTTCTCCTCCTCACCCATGAATTGATTTCACTGCAGGGCACGGGTTCGAGGGCCCTTGCTTTCTTTCCTGCTCACTGACCTCCCAAGTGCCTCCTTTTTTTGTATTCCTGCCTCCAGCCAGAGCAATAATTCCACTGTCATCCCACCACAATCCTCTTCCTTGCTCACAGCCAGCAGCTCCTCGCATTCCCGACAGACAGGCGTTTCCTGGGCTTCTTGGTCCTGAGGTTTCTGGTGACCGGGAGCAGCAGCTGCAAGCCACCGGGCTAGTAGATGACGCTTCCAGGTTTTGATTCTAAGCCCATTTGGGATGCCATGTCTCCTTGGGCCTGTGCCGTCCTCGTGGTGCCCTGATTCAGGAGCAGAGGAGGGACTTCCTTGCTCTCTGTCACTATCGATCCTGGAGGTTTCCCCACCCACCCAACCCCCAATTTCCTGACGCATTCTGGGGACCTGCCCAGGGGTGTATTGGCAGTTCTTCCTCTCTGATGAGCATCGCTGCTGCTGCTGCTGCTTCTTCCAGGCTCAGGGATTGCGCTAGTTTGTAAAATAGGTTTCTGTATGCAATGGGGGGGGGCATCACCAGAGGCAGTGTCAGCCAAGCACAGTGGCATTTGCTGCCTGCAGAAGCACATAATGTATTTTCTTACTTCAAAAGAGTTTGGGAAGGACATTCCTCCACTTGATGAACCGGGGCTTTATTTTCTTTTTTGAAGTTTTGTTCGTTTGCAGAAGAAAATATTTTTTTGCATGTGGCAACACTTGTACATAAAAGTAACTTCTTTTAAATTACAGGTGGAGTCTGTTTTACCCCTTGTATGAATTCCTTGTGGGAAGTGTACTCCCCCCCCCAGCCCGTCTCGTCTTGGCTTGGTTCCTCTGGGAACCAGGCTCCAAACCCTCTAAAAGTGAATTCTTCTCTGTTTTACTCCCATCTTGCAAAACGAAGGTCATTTACTCTGCCTAGGAGTGCCTTGGCTCTGGGCCGTCCAGCTGCTGCACGAGAGGGTATTCTTTAGAACCATGGTTCTCAGCCTTGGAAACCCAGGTGTCCTTGGACTACAACTCCCAGAGGTCCTGGCCAGCGTAGCTGAAGACTTCAGGTGTTTTACCCCGAGAACATCTGGAGAGCCAAGGCTGGGAACCACTCCTTTAGAACTCTTTAAGTATTTTGAAATGGGACTCTGACAGGAGATGCCGGCAAGGGCCTTTTGAAAGACAAGTCCCAAAACCTCTGGACCAAATTTCTCTGCCCTCTCCTGCTGCTGTGACATCTTGCCTCTGCAGGAGAGAGCAAGACTTTTCTCTCCTATAATTAGATCAACAGTTCCAACTTCCAACAAGCAGGGACTGGGATGAAGACATCGGGAAAAGAGCAGTTCTTTTCTTAGTAAAGCACAGGAGCCCTCTTGTGGGAAGAATTCCTTCCGGACACATGAGCAAAACGAAGTTCAAGCAAGCTGCAGAACAGCAGCACTTGGGCAGAGACTTGGAACGGGGTGGTGGGTTCAGCCTGCTAGCAAGGGGCCCCTTGAGGATGCTGAGCTTCTGCAGGTCCCAGGTCCGCTTCGAGGACCATGATGCCCTAGGAAGGGATCTAGAGACTTGTCTTCTCTTTCTTTAAATGAGGGGTAGCCCTGATGCCGACACAGCTGAAGGGCATTTTCTTTACAGTTTTAATGTTTGACTGGGGCGTCCCCTTCTTATGGGGGAACACAGCGCCCTGATGCTGCTGCCAAAGGGAAAAACATGGCCCCAACTTCTTGGGGTTTTCACCAGTGGGCTGCAAACTAACTAAACGGCCTGGCCATTGGGCAGAGGGGTATGTGTGGGAAGATGATCCAGAAGGAAAGCCCAGATGGGAGAGTCGGCTTCAACATGGATTCTTACGATTACAAAAGCCAGAGGACTTGGATGGATTCTGCTTCAGGGCTTCCTGATCTTTATATAGGAAACAGTTAAACGAGTGTTCTAAGACTGGGCAGTCTCTCAATTTCCATTCTAAGTTTAAAATTGTTGTCCTTTCCTGCCTATGTCTAGGGATGTTTATTATTAAGGGTGGCATTCCTTTAGGGTACTGTGTTTTTTTAATGGGGGGGGGTGGAGACTAACAGTATCTAAAAATCTTGTCTCTCATTGCCACCAGCTGTGGAGGACACAAAGAGCAGGTCTTGAAAAGGAAAGCAAGAGTAACTGCATGTACTTCCATTTAATAACCAAACAGGTCTGCAATCTACATTCAGTTTTGCATCCGAGGCCTCTTGCCCTGTTGTTGTTTTCACCCCTCTGACCAGAATGAGAATAGCCGCTATCCCTCGCTGGCTCCTACCCACTCTCAATGCTTTAGCCGCTAAGCTCTAGTTCATCGGGTGCTACTGCCAGGTGCTCTACGGTCCATCCATGGACACTGCCTCTCCTGCCCCCTGCTATAGCCTTTTGCCTCTACAGACGAAAAGCCAATCCACACTTTTCACACACCATGCATAACGGGGTGGCCCTCTGCCCTGGGCAGCTTCCCAGGGAATGGGGCAGCACCCGCAGGCGCTGCGTGGCTCCACCGAGGCTTGTTAGGATCCACAGCTCCTACGGCTGAGGTCAGTCGGGCCCAAACATCCCTTCCAGCTCGAGGTCCTGCGAAATCAGCTCTTGTTCCACGTCTTGCAGAGCCCAGTGGTGAGAAACCAGCTCTAAGGCTTCCCATTCGGCCTGAAGGGAGGAGATAAGAGCCAGTCAAAGCCGGGGCTAGCCCGTTGACACAAAAAACTACCCACAAATTGCAGACCAGCCGGTAAATCCTTGGGTGCAGTGACTGGCACGAACACCAACCACCGCCACAGCCATGATGCCGAGTCAAGGAACTGCACCGTTTCTGAGGGGCTCCCAGAATTCCCCCAAACTCGGGAGGACTCGCCAACGTTACCTTGAAGGCCTTGTTGGGTTCCGGTGGTGCAGGCACAGATGGACCCAGGAACTGATCTTGCCAAGGGTACTGGCACGGTTCCGCAGCTGAAGAGAAAAATGTGAGGCAAAAATGTAGGCGGAAGAACACTGTCACACATCAGGCTACCAACAGTGGTTCTGCAAGTGGGCTAGATGGCAAGGAAATGGATGCCACCTTGAGGGAAGCATCTTAGCTAAGCACCAGCTCCCTGTGAAACAGCAACACCCCCGGTTCATTGCTCCAGAGGTTCCCCTGTAATAGATCCCAAACTACATCACACCTCTGACGAAGGGAACTCTCTGAGTCTCAAAAATGTGTGCCAGGGGAAGCTGCTGCCCTTGCAACAACATTGCTGCTGTCTCTTGAATTATAAGGCTGGCAAAGTTGTAGGTCTCAGGATGAAAGGTTCGTAGCCAACTCTTCAGTACAGCAATTGCGCAGAAGCATGGGGAGTGCAGATTCCTCAGCAAGCACGGAAAGCATGTTATAAACTCTGGATCCCATGGGTTTTTCTAAGCACAGCCCTAGGGAGGGACAGGTGCCTCTATATTCTTATATATGGACAGCATTTTTTTTACCAAAACAAATTCTGGGTGTGTCCAACCACACTTGGCCAATAAAAAGGATTCTGATTCTGAGTGGAATGTGTTTTGAGTGGTGGGTTTTAGTCCACCTCTCTCTCTTTCTGTCTCAGTTCCTTTTCCTGCCACCATTTGTCAGGGTGGAACTCAGAACAACTGGAGGATCCTAACTGGCTGTTTTCTCTTGAAAGCATAACAATCTATTCCATTGAAGGAGCAACCCCGAGCTCAGATTACTGGGATTTCCCCTGTTCTCACCATCTCCTAAACCTTCACTGCTTCCGTAGTTTGGTCGCTCCCAGTAAAATTTGTTATCTTTCTGTTCATAATTTTCTAGATGTTTAGAAAACCAAGTGTTGGGGAGAAGCTTTTGGTGCAGCATTACCCATATGAGCATGTGTGTATGGGTTTTTTAAAATTATTATTCATAGAGCATTTTAATGTCATATGATCTCCCACAGAAGTCTTTGCTAGTCCAGTCTAGAAAGACTTCTACCACATTTCATGTATATGCCAGCTTGTCCTAATGGACTCTGCGTATGGTCCTTCCTTTTAAAAAAAAAATCACTTTTCTTGAGGACCAACAGATTACAATTTTCCAACATATCAATCCTTATACAATTTCCAAAGGTTGTTCGCCCTTCTTTTTTCCCTCCCCCCCACCCCCAGCAAGCAACTAACTGCAGTTTCCCCTCATATTAGATATACATTGTCAAAGCCTGATGGAAAAGTCTAGCCCATTTCTCATTCTCAGGTTTTCTTTCCAACCATTCTATAAACTTCTGCCACTCTTTCAAAATTGCGTGTGGTCCTTCCATCCCACTTTATCCTCACAACAGGCCTTAGAGAGAGAGGTGAGGCTGAGAGTAGCGATGGGCTCTGGGACATCCAGAGAACTTTATGGCGTGAGCAAGGACTTGAAGCTGGGCCTAGCTATACAAACTTGTGATATCTATCCTCTCTCCACTTTGACTAGCTGGGCCTAGGCTGATGGGAAGTGCTGTCCATCAACATCAGGGCGCTGACACCTTCCCCAACCCTACTCTAACCACTAAACAACACTGCCTGTGGATTGGACCATAGTGGCCTGTTCCAGAACCAATCATGTTTTCTTAACATCAGAAGTACTGGGAAGAACACCAAGGATTGTACAGTCCCAGCTTGAGCCGCATGGCTGTCCTGTGCCATAGACTAGAGCAAATGACCACACACACACCCTTCATCCCCCACCCCCACCCCATGCTCAGCCCTTCCCTTCTCTGTTTCTCCAAGCCATCTCTTACCAGTCTCTTCCCCCAGGATGATGTTGTACATTCGGCGCAGGCCAAAGACATTGAGGAAGTACCAGGAGGCGGAACTCACCCTGCAAAATGAACAGCCGTCACTGACCATCCATCCCATAGGTAAAACCGAGAGCTGCAATTCCCATCATCCCCTTGCCAATTCAACACCCTGCCCCCCTACTCCACAAAGAAGCCAGATGGAAATTGGGTGGGGGGCAGAAGCAGGTGTCGGGGGGGGGGAGGGGAGAGAGAACAGCTTACCAAGAGGCATCCAGTGAAGGCAGATTAATTCCACGCTGCAGCATGGGCTTGAACCGCAGAGTCAAGGGGAAGGGAACCTTGGCTAGGAGAGGAAGGAGAGGTGTCACATCTACCCACTAGACATATCTACCCACTCCCAAGCTGTCCCATCATCCCCACGTCCTTTCCCTTATCCCCCTCCCTGCTCCACTCAAATTCGTCAAATCCTGATCTATATCTTCCTGCTGTTTTATTGAGTGCCTTCCCCCACCTTGGGGGGATAAAAAGCAAAGCAAAGAGTTCTGCTTACATACCACCCCATAGTGCTTCAAGCACTATCTGGGCAGTTTACAATTTAATTATGCAGGCTACACATTGCTCCCAATCCCCACTGCAAGCTGGGTACTCATTTTACTAACCTCAGAAGGATGGAAGGCTGAGTCAACCATGAGCTGGCTACCTGGGACTGAACCCCAGGTCATGAGCACAGTTTTAGCTGCAGTATAGGCATTTAACCACTGTGCCACGAGGCTATCGTGGATATCCAAAAGTAGAGTCATAGGGACAACTGGAAAGATCAAGGTTGCCACCCCTACCTTCCCCTCACAAGCCATTCTGATAAATGATCCAAATAACCCTGACAATAACCCCATGAGACTGTAGTGTAACACTATTATTCTTATATTGTATATTACAGAATCTGGAACCTGAGAGAATGGTAGCTGCATAAATATTTTTTAATTATTGAATTAATCCCTGTCCTGGTTTATTCCTAATAAGGAACCAAATTTAGAAGAACTAATGAATGAATGAGTGAATAAGAAAGAACATACGAACTTGGGTGAGATCTGAATTAGGATCTTCCTGGTTTTTGGCTCAGGCATTATACTGCATGAGCCAGCATATGGGTAAAATGTCTTAAATCTGTTGTTTCCCCATCCATAAAACAGGAATATAAGGAGTGTATTAGCAGTCAGGCTAAGCTAAGAATTATGAACCACACTAAAAATGAGACAAGCTCCTATCAACAGCAGTACTGGCCCCCGAATATTATTTTCAATTCATTATGATTTTTAAATAATTCTATGCTAGCCTTCTATAGAAATTTCACAGCAGCTTAAAATGTAAGTAAAGACAAGGAAGGCTAAAAAAAATCAAATGCATACAAAAACATTAAAACCATACAGTTCATTGAGACCATAAGCTTCAAAACAGTCACCCTTCAGGCCTTGGTGGATTCCCTTTACTCACTAGCCACAAATCCGGAGAAAGCCCAGTTGATCCAGCCTCCGACAAGAATCATGGGCAGCACATTGATGATATTGCCCTTCATCATCTCTGTAACCATGGTAGGATCTGGAGGAAAGGGGAGACAAAACATTAAACAAAAGCCCAAACTTAAGGAGGACACAAAAAAAACCCATCAAAAATATCCTATGTGCAGACATCAGCTTTCTGAGAACACTGGGCCTACTTTTTCTTATTTTGGCGGCCGCAACGGCAGGGGAACAAGTTTCTAGTGTCTGTGGTTGTGTGAGGATAGGGGTCTACCACAACCCCATAAACTGGAAAGGAGAGTAGAGCAGCTATCTTGAATTTCCATGGGCTGCGAGTCCCTGGCAGTTGTCCCACACTGGACCACCATGGAAAATCTGTTCATTTCAAAAAAAAAAACAAAGCCCCAAGTGTGAAATCCTTGGCCACCAACAACAAGAATGGGTAACCCCCTGTGAGGAAAGCTCAGCAAGAAAGAGGGAGCTGAGGAGTGCGCCGTCCCCTCCATGGTCCAAGCAGGCTGAGGTGGACGCTAGGTTCACACTATTGCCTGTGGTGAGAGGGATAGACATGGAGGAGGAGAAAAGCAGGGCATTTGAAGAGGTGGAGAAGGGGAAAGGACCAGTAGCGGAGGGGTTCTTGGTCACTGAGGAAGGAGAGTGAGGGGAGATGGAGGAGGAGGAGGAGGAGGAGCGAAAGGAAAGTTGGAGTACAGGTGGACCTGGATGAGGGGGAGCCCCAGTGTTAATACCTCAGGATAGGACCGAGGAGCTAAAAAAGACATGTGACATTGACACATTAATGGTTAAAGACTTCATTGAGCCCACAGAGGTAGCTCTTCATAGACCTCCTGGGAAGTTTAATAAATTAATGTGTTTTCCATTCACGTCTGCTGTCATGCCTGGGTCAGTAAAAATTAGAACTGCCTCGGGGAAAACAGAACCCTCTCTCTCACACACATACACACACAGAGTCGCTCTTTCGTCTCTCCTTACCTGTCAGTGGGTTACGAGGCTGGATCTTCCGCTTGGTTTTGCGGAAAAAGCCAGTTTCGGGATTATTGAAGTAATGTTTGCGCATGAGAAAGCCCTGGAGAAGCAGACAATCATCATAAAAATGGCCATCAAAGTCAGCCTGTACTTCAGGCATTCTTTCAAAAATGAAAAAGGTTTGCTATCAAGAAAACACTTTGGGTTGCTCAAAGGGCTTCCCTCAAAAAAAAAAAAAAAAGGTTTAAAAATTTTTCCTCCACTGCATCCAGATTGACTTTAAAAAAAACAGAACAGGTTATGCGAAGAACATTTGTTGGGGTGGCCTTTCCAGCCTCAAAGATACAGTTTCTAAGGAACTTGTCTCCTGCCACATCTCTTTGTCCGTCTGTCTGTCTACATTTGAATTCTGTGTTAGGTAATTCTCAAGGACGTAGGCTTTGCCATGGTAAAAGATGTACAGGCGGGGCCATGCACATGGCTTCTGGGGCTAAATTTTCATTTTCTTCAAAACCCCAAAGGCAAGCAGATCAGTAAAAACTAAACTAAGCTACAGTCTTTTGGCTTCTGTGAACAAAAATGCTTCCGAAGTTAAACCAATATGCTAAAAGCACATCAGAAACTCTAGCCCTGGGATGTCTAACCCGTATTACTTGAAATGTCTGCCTTACTCTCACCTGGCCCACTGCCTGAAAAATCCAAGTTTTCCCTCCTTAAAGAGGCTTGAAAGTGTTTATGGAGAACAGCTACAGGCCCTCGGAGCACTGCCTTTTGTTTCAGAGGAAGCAAAGCCTAGTTTCACTTTCCCAGACCTATTGAAATTGCATCCAGATATTAATTTGCACTTCAGAACGCCGGGATTTTCAGCTTTGTGGTCTGCTGCCACATCTGAGAGGGCGGAATATGAAGATAAGAGGATTAGCAGCCTTCAGTTTAAACCTCCTGGGTTCCTCTTACCCTTTTTTAAATCAGTCAGGATGAACATCCCACACAGCGAGAGAGAGGCAGCCTCCCTCTGGTGAGTCTGTCTGGTCCCTTGTGGCCCAATCAAGTTTTCCTCAAGGTCTGGTGAGCAATTTATTCACAGGCTTGTTTAGAATGAAAAGGGGGGAAATGCCTATCAGATCTAGACATGAAAAGCCATTTTGCACTTCAAAAATTATGATTTATAGAGTGGAAGCCTTTTTATATTGCTTCTTGTGTGAATGAAGCCTTGAACTAATTTGCAATATCATAAAGCAATACTATGATCATGACTATTACATTGTATTTTCATTTCTCACCATTGCTGTTCCATGGAAAGCAGACTAAAGAGACAAGGCTAAATACGGTACTGTAAAAGCAAAGTGGTCTGCTAATATACCGCCCCATACCACTTCAAGTAGTCTCTGGGCGGTTTACAGTTTTAATTACAGTATGCAGGCTACACATTGTCCCTTCTCCCAGCAAGCTGGGTACTCATTTTACAGGCCTAGGAAGGTTGGAAGGCTGAGTGAACCTTGAGCCGGCTACCTGGTATTGAATCCCAGCTCACGGGTAGTTTTACCTGCTGTACAGGCATTTAACCACTGCGCCACGAGGCTAGAAATCAAGTCCAAATGTTTAGTTAATTGCAAGGAAGGAAGGAAGGAAGGAAGGAAGGAAGGAAGGAAGGAAGGAAGGAAGGAAGGAAGGAATTTGCAGCCTGCCTATGCCTACACTATCTGTTCATGTTAACTTGGGGCGTACAGCTATGAAAAGATGAGTTGTTTCTTTAGGTTCACAGTGGGCCCTACATTTATTACTTACACCATGCTTCATAATTAGTTCCTTAGAGTACAGTGCAGATAACATGGTCTTGGACTGCACATATGAATTCCTCAGTTTCAGACTCAAAATTGCCACAGGTTCCAGGAAGTAACTGAGGCGCTGTCCATGTCATGATTTCTCAAGCCAGTCATCCCTGGAATGTGGGACTAACATTAACATAGGTTTGTTTTCATTCACAGGTTGCAATACAGTCAGTCCTGTATTATTTTCCCACTATTATCACAGGGCTGCCATAAGTCAGAGATGATTTGACGGCACATAACAACAGCGACAATTATCTGTTGAAATGTGACCATGCTCCCTAGGCCAGGGAACTAGACAAGGATGTCCTCTTTCTCCAGTTCTCTTTTGCATTGTTATAGAAGGGATGACGAATCCACTAAAGGTATTGGGAAAGATGGGGCAACCAAAATTAGTCTATTCGCGGATGATGCCCTAGTGACAATCTTGGATCCAATAGAGAAAATTCAAAGAGTAAAAATTCATCTAGAAGAATTTGGGGAAATAACTGGATTATGTGTTAATTGGCAAAAATCAGAAAGTCTATTGTTTAATTATGGAAGAGAAGATCTTAAGATAATTGAAAACTTTGGGCTGAAATGAGGTAGAAGTATTAAATATTTAGGATTAGAACTCTATAAGGAGTTTACCAAGACTAAGGAAAAATATTTTAAAATTAAAAGAAGAGATGAAAAATAGAATACAAAGCTATACTAAATTGAATTTATCTTGGTTTGGTAGAATAGCAATGATAAAAATGAAGATACTGCCTAAAATTAATTTTATCTTTAGAATGTTACCTGTTCAGTTTGCAGGAAAGGATCTTAAAACTCTCCAAGACATGATAAATAGGTACTGTAATGGTGGGGGAAAATCAAGAATAAACAAAAGTTTGTGGTATAGATCCCAAAAAGAAGGAGGATTAGATATACCCAATCTAAGAAATTATTATATAGCTAATCAAATCAGTTCTTTGGGAGAAATCTTATTCAAACCAGAGAAGGTAATATGGTGGGAGCTGGAGTCATTAGACATAAAGGGGGAAATAAATAAATTCTTGTTCAGTGATTTTAAAAATAAGGTAGGGATTGAGAATCCCCTCCTGAATGGTTTAATGACTACATGGAGAAAATATAGAAAAATCTTGTCACCGAAGGGTTCCCCATTATGTTTAATAACAGACTCGGAAAATTTTCCTACAAATTTGAAGCATCATTTAGGGTTATTTAAAGCTAAGAAAATAGCCAGATTAAAAGACTGGTTGGCCAAAATTAGAACAAATCAGGACATAAAAACCACTTTGCAATCTAGTGATTTAATATGGATAAACTATATCTAGTTAGAAAAATGGACAAAGGATTGGGTCAGAAGAAACAGTCAACTTAGAGAATGTACAAAGTTTGAACAGTTTTTATTATCGCTTGAATCCGACCAGGACAATATAAAGGACTAGTACGTAAAATATACAAAATAATAGGGTACTCACTGGAAGTGAAGGAGTCAGATTCTCTGAGAGAGGTCTGGAAACAAGACCTTAATGTAGAGATAAAAGAAGAAGACTGGGGGAAAATCTGGAACATGAGAATCTTGAGATCATTATCGGTTAGGATAAAAGAAAATTATTTTAAATTGGTTTCTAGATGGTACTTGACGCCAGTTAGGTTGAATAGAATGAATGCTGAATATTCTAAGATTTGCTGGAAATGTGAAAAAAGATAGGTACATACATGCATCTCTGGTGGGAATGTGAAATAGTTCAAAGGTTTTGGAAAATGGTTTTTTTTAGAGCTAAGTGAGATGATTCAAGTAGATATTGATTATAATCCAGAGACAGCATTGTTATCATTGTCAACTAGTAAAGATTATGATGTTACAACCAAGGAACTAATAGCAAATCTTATGACAGCCGCTAGATTAATTATAGCAAGAAACTGGAAATCCAAACTAGATCAGGTGGGGTCTATTCTGCTCTGGTCAGACCCCACCTGGAGTACTGTGTCCAGTTCTGTGCGCCTCAGTTTAAAAAGGATGTTGACAACCTCGAGCGAGTGCGGAGGAGAGCGACTAGGATGGTTGAAGGCCTGGAAGAGATGTCTTATGAAGAACGGCTTAGGGAACTGGGAATGTTTAGCCTATCAAAAAGAAGACTGAGAGGGGATATGATAGCTATGTTTAAATATTTGAAAGGATGTCATATTGAAGAGGGAACAGGTTTGTTCTCCATGGCTTCAGAGACTAGGACTCGGGGCAATGGTTTCAAACTGCAGGAAAAGAGATTCCATTTGAACATTCGGAAGAACTTCATGACAGAGCTATTCGGCAGTGGAATATGCTGCCACGGAGGGTGGTAGAGTCTCCTTTGACGGTATTTAAGCAGAGGCTGGATGGCCATCTGTCGGAAATATTGTGAAGGGGTTCCTGCTTGGCAGGGGGTTGGACTCGATGGCCCATGAGGTCTCTTCCAACGCTATAATTCTATGATTCTATGATATGATTCTATGATCTCAAGATGGAAGATTGGTATAATGAACTTCGGGATATAGCCATAAACGATAAATTGTCTTGTAGTTTAAAAGTTAAACAAGGAGAAATGAAAAAAGACTTTTTTTTATGACATTTGGGGAAAATTTATAGACTTTGTATTAGTAGAAGGGGAAAGAACCGATGAATATTTCCAGACAGTTCTGGAAAAGAGGACTTTGAGAAGAATATTAGAACAACAGACGCTGGAGTAATAAAGAAGAACTCACGGAAGAACTGGATG
>JAHTLZ010003468.1:5242187-5266649 GCA_023846285.1 Phrynocephalus versicolor | reverse complement strand
TAGTTTGAGAGCATAACTTGGGTTTTCTTTCTTATATACTGGAGATCACTGTACTTCCAGTACACAATTCCGAAAGAACAGCATAATACCAGGGTTGTCCCAATGTTAATAGCAGTATTTTTGTTTGCATCAAATTCTGAGGATTACACTCACTATATCAGAGTACTTGTTCCTGAATAGCAATTTAAGTTCATTATGATTTATATTGAGATTTAAGTGGTGATGATATACAAAGCCTGAATGAATTAATGGAATTTCACAGATACTTAGGTTTTTATAGGTTTTATGCTCTTCTAAGCAATGAATAAACTGTCCATAAAGGAGCTCATAGTTACTGTCCTCTGAGAGCTGGCCTCTTTTCATGTTCTTCAAGTGCCAAGTCCTCGTAGAACATTTGCGAATGGCAATCAGTAGCCTAAACTGGTTTCTATCTAAGACTATTCTAAACAGAGCAGCTGTATTCACTGTGGACCATTGGCTTAAAGTTCTTAAGCCAGAATGTTCTTCTATGCCCTGGACCATGCTTCCTGTCTACCTTTCCTTGAAGGATAACTTGCAGCAGATGGTATTTCTTACTGCACATTATACTGCAATTTTCTTCTCTTTGAGGTACTGAGGATTTCTAACTTTTTATTCATGCACTGTATAATACAGTACAGCCATATTATTGACTCTGGCTATCCAAGGTATCTTCAGAATTTGTCTGTACATCCACATTTCGAATGCTTCCAACTTCCTGCATGATGTGTCTGTGTTGTTACTGTTCCACCACTATGTAACAAAAAATCCTCCAAACAATTTATAACACAGGGAAAGGAAATGCCCCAACCATGCCAGTCCTGAAGCCTGATTGTTGCATTGATGGTCCATAGAGTATTTTCCAGCTTTGCCGTTCTGAGATGATAATGATTGTTTCTCTCATGAAGATTAAAGTGGACTCGAAGGATGAACAAAATGTGGCCTTCCAGATGTTGTTAGACTGCATCTCCCAGCATTCCTCACTATTGGTTATGTTAATTAGAGCTCATGGGAGCTTTAAGGCTACTTCTCCTGCCCTGAGTATTAAGGCAGAAGCTCCTTGAAGTAACTCAGTCCTGACTAGCACAGCATATTGCCTAGTGATGTTGCACGCCTCTGGTCATTCTCTGCACAGTGTGTTTGTAATTTGTACAATACAA
This sequence comes from Phrynocephalus versicolor, assembly GCA_023846285.1. Lineage (NCBI taxonomy): Eukaryota > Metazoa > Chordata > Lepidosauria > Squamata > Agamidae > Phrynocephalus > Phrynocephalus versicolor. The sequence goes on along the minus strand of JAHTLZ010003468.1, from coordinate 5,265,471 downwards.
ACTTACATTCAATGTCCAGAAACTAGAAAAGCAGAAAGACTAGCCACATTATCACCTGGACGCATAAATCTGATGTTTTTGCTAACTCTTTGGCAAATATATAGAACCCATGGGGGGGGGGGGGAAGAAACCAAACACAGCTCAGAATTCTGAGGATCATCTGTGGAGTAGGATATGAAATTTACTGTGTGTATATTGCTGCAAAGAATTGTCCCAGAAAGAATATTTGATAAGATGCCTACCAAATATATGCAAAGATGTGTGTGTGTGGGCGGGGTATTGTATTCAAGAACCAGTCACCTCTCTCCATTCTCTTCTCACCTGTTGAGTCAGGAAGCGTCCATTTTCTCTCAGGAGGCGGCTACGAGCCAGAATTTGCCTAACAAAGAACACAAAGCTAAACTGTAGTTTCAGCATAATTTTTTAGCCTTAGTGATAAAATGTGTCGTGCAGTCAAGCCAAGCCAAATTTACCACCAAGGCATAGACCATGCAAACTCTTCAGGCATTATTTGCACAAAGTGCCTAGTCTGAGAAGCTCATGTTGGGGGGGGGGAAATATTTTTGAAACATAATTCTTGTGGTTACATTTTTTAATCCCTACGTTCAACGACTGTGCGCATTTGGAAAAAAAACAAATGAAGACACGAGGACAAACTATTGCTGTTTTAAAAGGAGCAATAAACCGGGGTGCGACTTTTAACAGTCCAAATGTCGCGGTGTTTTATTTCCCCCTTGCCTCTCCCTTTTGGCTCAGCTGCAGCTTTCCACAGAAACCAGCAAAATCCCCGCTTCGAGCCCACGAAGCGCGAGCAGAAAACGTGGGCATGGCTTGTTCCAAGCCCCTCCCCCTCCCCGCCGCTCACGTGTCCTGCCGCTGCTCGCGCCAGGCCGGCTCGCGCTCGCCGCGCAGCAGCCCCGCCACGCGCAGCCGCAGAATCCCGACCGCGAGCGCGATCCAAGCCACCGGCAGCAGAACCCAGAAGCGGATCGAACCGTCCAGGCGCAGTTCCGGCGCCGCCATGAGACGAAGCGGAGGAGGAGGAGGCCGGGGGAACCGCCGAGAGGAGCCAAGGAGGAGCGTCCCCCACCCTCCGGCCGAGAAACGTGTTTATAAAAAGAAAAGTTGCAGGCCGGCCTTATTAGGAAGGAGGCCGGAAGTGGTGCCACGGGACTTCCGGCCTCGTTCCCTGACTTCTTGTTGCAAGACGAACCTGTTGCCCTGACAGGGAAGGGGCAGGTGTGGATAAACCATTAAGCAGCACAATAAACAATGCTTATGGGCATTAAGGGAAGGGGGGGCACCACAGAAATTTCTAACGGCAATGGTCACATTCTTCAGATGAGCGTTCATATTTTCAGTTGAATTATACTAAAAATCCCATCAAAAACAACTATGCAACAAGGCAGGCTGGATGCCTTATCTCTATTAAGTGTAGAAGCAGATGAGTTGCATAAGATTAGTTTTGAGGATCTGATCAAAGACTGCAGTTTTAAATAGGGAGAAAACTTTTCAAATATCAAAGCATACAAAAATAAACATTTTCTATCTTACTGTAAGTTTTGTTTAATTGCAATAAATAAAACTATGGCTTATTATTTTTTATATTTTGAATTACATGTATATGGGGAGGGGAGAGCAATATATTTTAAATGCTTAGAGCCACTAAGGGTCTTAATCCGGCTTTGGGAAGGGGGTGCATCCTAAGGGTCTCCCAATTCTTATTAAACGAGAAGGGCTACAGGGGAGGCTGCGCTGCAGAGGATGCCTCCCTCGGGCCACCGGCTGGACATGAGCCCCGGAAATAAACCTCCCCCTCCTTTTATCGTAGGGTGTCATGTGGAAAGTTAAGTTGCCTCCATGAACGGCGCCTCGGCCATAGCGTCGCAAAAACAACACGGGACTCCAGCGGCTCTTCCCCGGCTACGTTGGGCTTCCCAGTCCGCCACGTGCCTGCCTCGGACTCCCGTTTCCCTTGGGCGACCAGGAGCAAAACGCACACACAAAAAAGAGCTGCGGCACCAGGGGATTAACGAGAGCTCATCAAACGGGATCTTTTGTTTCCGACACGTTCCTTTCCTTGGGATTCCCCGCTTGCTTCCGCCTGGGTGCCCCCTAACCCAACCCAACCCAACCCAACCCAACCCACCCCGGTAGGAAGAGCAGCGAGGGAACCGGCCCTTTTCCTGCCTCTCGGGCGCAGCGACTCCGGAAGTGCTTGCTGCCGAAGGAGGACACCGGCGAGCCTGCCTCTTTTTTGGGCGAATGGAAGATGATACCTTTGGAGCTTCCTCGGCATCGCGGAAACTTTTAAACCGGATTTTCCCGACCGCAGCTGGACCTGCCGGTTGCTTGTTAGGAGGAGGAAAAGCCCCTTCGAGCAATCCACTTTTTCTTTCCCTGGCCCTTTCATCGCCCGCTTTTTGATGAGCTGAATGAACTGCAAGTTACATTTTGGAGGGTTCCCGTAAAAGGCAAAGAAGTGGGAGCTCAGAATATCGAAGACCGATATATTATTTGCCCGCATCTTAGAATGAGCAGAGCAGATTTACATTTACATGCAAGTAAATGAGCGCCGGGGAAGCCCTGCCTTTTCAAGAGCCACTTGGTTCCCCAACTGTTAAGATCAAGGTCTGCTAATTCTTTCTGCAGGCTCCTGTTCTTAATACATTGAAACGTCACGGCCATGCTACCTGAGCAGCAAGTGCAAGAGAAGGTGCTCCAGTATGAGACCTTTATCAGTGATGTTCTGCAAAGAGATCTCAAGTGAGTGATTCTAGAAGATGCCTCTTCTCAAGGTTTCTGACTTTCCCATTGCATGCTAACACCAAGTCTGTGGTAATGTGGCAATCAGTCCCGTTTTCTTTTTGGTACTGCCAGACAGTTATTGCTGTTTTTCCCCCCCACAGGAAGGTGTTGGAACAGAGGGATGAGGTATACGAAAAGATTGCTCAGTATCTTCAACTGAAGAATGTTATTGAACGATTACAGGTATCTTGACACCTCTAACCTGTTCGGAATATTTTACAATAAGAGATTTTCGTAGTATCTCAGACAAGGCAGTGCAGGACTTTTCCTATAATGTAACAGACAACAGTAGAACATTTATTTAGAAAAAATCATTATTTGTTGAAGTATCATTCCCAGAGAACATTAGCCCATCCCTGGTTCTTCACAGGTCCTTCTTAGTTGTATTCCCATCCTTATGGAATCAGCTTCCAGTAGAAATATGCCAGAATTCTGCCCTCCCTTCTTTTAGAAAGACATTGAAGACCATTCTGTTGCAATAAGTGTTCAGAAACTTCTTCTTTGACTTATGTTTTCTGATCTCAACATCATTTGGGGTTTCTTTTTAATTACTGGAAATGTTTTTTGTCTGATAATTTGATGTTGAGTCTTTTGGGCTGATGTGTTACTGTTTTCTGTTCTGTTGTAAACTGCTTAAGAGTAGTGCATCACACTAAGTCGTAGACAGATCGGATTAGAATGGCAGCTCTCTGAGAACAGAATCTACTTGTATTGTTTTGCTTCAGGAGACAGGAGACAAGGAGCTGAAGACACAAGTGGACCTAGGCTGCAATTTCTATGTCAATGCAGAAGTGTGAGTAGAACAATTATAGTGGGTCCTGAACAGCGCAGTAACCATGAATCTGTGTATCCTCATTTCGCCATTCTACCACTTTCCCCCTGCTATACAGTTGAGTACACAGTAGAGACCTGTATCCATGATAAAACATAATTTTGATGGCTTCCTTTATTCTAAAATGTGGTAATGATAAAAATATTGAGTGATATTACAAAAGTAGGAATGAGCCACAAGACCAGTAATCCAGTCCTTTCTAGTGAGACATATGCCACCCTCATAATGTCACACCCCAGAAAAGCCAAGACAGTCCAAAAGATCTTGTGCCACAGTAGGAAAGGAAGTGGGGAAACAGGTGATCCACTGGATCATTTTGTTTTTCTCTCTGGAGTAAGGAAACATGGCCCTTCCCGATATTTGTTGCTGAACTAAATTCCCCATATTCTCAAGCAGTAGCTGTGATTACATCCAATGGGGACGGAAGTTTCGCAAAAGCCAGAGGGCTGTATTCCTTTTCTGTTCTGACAGCCTCTTGGAGCCTGCTGGTCAAGTACCTATATCCCTGTCTTAATATTTGGTCTTGTGATATGGGGAATAGTAATGTTGATGCACCTTTGCAGGGCTGTTTAGGAATGTTAAGTACAGTTGAACCTTGACTTACATGCCACTTGACTTACAGCATATTTGACTTGCAGCAAGAAGGGGCCTGTTTGACTTGCATCGCGGGCTCTGACTTACGGCTCAGAGCCCCAATGCAAGGCCCCGGACGGCAGCCATGACCCAGCATCACGGCTGCCGCCTCCAAACTGCTCCTGCCTTCTTCCTCTCCTCCGACAGTGGCGGCTTCGGCAAGGCCAGCTCCGAGCATCTGGAGCTGGTCCTCAACCTCGCTGAAGCTGTCGCCACTACCGGAAGAGAAGAAGGGCCAGGAGTTTGGGGGCTGGCCTTGCTGGTTAGACAGTCGGCTCAGTCTTGTAAAAAATCTGGCTGCAGAATTCTGGTCCACAATGGAAGCATTTTAGTTGGGGAGCTGTACAGTTATGGGACTGTAATGGTAAACATAGGGTTGTTCAGAACTTGGAACGTCAGGTTAAAAATCAGTAAAACTTAAATGTTAGACATTGTTGCTGTGAACATTAAAAAGTGGAGGCGTATAACTTGTGGACTATAATTCCACTGCCTCCTCCTCTGAAGAGACATTTCATTTACATCCCTGCAAGGAATCTCCTATCTCAGTCAAATTTGTGTTAAATTGCTGTTTTCGGGGATCTTTTTCATCGTCTGGAACGGATTAATCCACTTTCCCATTACTTTCTATGGGAAAAATTCGTTTGACTTAAGGCATGTTTGACTTATGTCTAGACCTCCGGAACAGTTTATTTATTTATTTATTTATTTATTTATTTATTTATTTATTTATTTATTTATTAGTCTTATATTCCCTTCCCCGGAGGGAACTCTGGGCAGCTTACAATAAAAACAAATAATAAAAACAGCAAGGCAAAGAAGAAGGATAGGGCGAGATGGTGGCAAAGCCCAGGGCGGGGCGGGGGGGGGGGGGAAACAACCAACTGACAAAAGAAAAAACCTCCAAAAGAATAGGTCGCCAAAAGCCTCTCTAAAGAACCTTGACGTAAGTCAAGGTTCCACTGTACTTGGGATATTCTAACTGGTGATGGTGTTCATGAGAATGTTTGTTCGCCCGTGGCTGCGGTTGGTGGCATGGGTGGGACTTCGACTTTGACATTGGAAAGTCTGAATTGGCTTGGGCAATGAAGAGCATAAGAAGAAATGTGCTGAATCCGGCCAGCCAGAGAGACAGTGCTCAGCCGGATGGAGGACATCCCCTTGTGTTCTCCTAGCAACTGATTTGCATAAGAATGTACTGTAGTTTTTTAACTAATCTGTAGCTGTAGTGATAGCTTCATCTGTGAGTTTGTCTAATCTCCCACCCAAAATCTGGATGAACAGATACTGTCTCCTCTTTTAACGGTGTAGTGGATAGCTTTGACACTGCTCTCTCCGGAAAAGCATTTACTATTGTTTATCTGCTGCAATATGTCTGAAGAAGTGGACGTGTCCGCGAAATGTTACATTAAAATATGAAAGTTAGTCTTTAAGGTGCCACATGTTTTGTGTCTTTTGTTTTTGCCTGCAGTGTTTATCTTAAATTATCTTTTATTTGGCTTCACTGAAAGACCCTGGGTTCTTGTATCATGAGAGGAAAGAACAAAAGTATCTGTCCTTTTTCTAGCGCAATACATAATTTTATATTCCCTTTATACCGAGTCAAACAGTTGGTCCATCTAGCTCCATACTGTCAACACTGTGTGATAACATTCTTTCTAGAATTTTAAGCTGCTTTCTTCCCTAACTGCCCCTAAATTCGCCATCCAGCCAGATGTAGTGGAAAGAAGGACAAACTAGGCCTAGGAGACCTGCGCTGGAATTCCTGCTTTAGCATAGAAATTCACTAAGGGGGCAGCAATACAGGGAAACCCATCCTTAAATATCTCACTTACCTTAAAAGGTCTAGTAGAGTTGATGTATGTTGGTCCAACTTCGTGGCACATGTGCACATCTGAGCATGTTGGTGATGTCACATTTTACATAGCTTTTCTAAAAATGATAAACTGTCTACCAAGAAATACCAAGTTTGTCTTGGTAGGAAGAATTGTACATTAAATGGTCATTTCCCCCTCAGTCAAGAATGCTTCTCTGTTCTGCTGATAAAGGTCTCTTGCTATTTTCTTTCATGAACCAGTTGTAAAAGGCTAGTACAACATATGTAATACATCATAGTAATGGTAGTTTACATGCTATCCAAAATTCTGTCCAAGGGCCTTAAAGTTTAAAGCAGGGATAGGCAGTGCAATTCCTTCAATTTATTGTGGACTCTAATTTTGATCAGTCTATACCTGCAGCAAAGGTTGTCCGTGACTTATTCAGTAAGAGTTACTCCTTTGGCCTTTCCTCCTTTCTTTCAATCATCAGGCTGAGAAGATCATAATGCTTGCTTTTGGCAGCAGGTAGTCTTTATGCTCATGTTCTCTTGTAGCTTTAATGTAAGGTTATCTTTTAATGCTGTAAGCTGTCCCTCAATTCCCTGTTCTCAATACTTGAACATGTCTTAAATGTACCGCATTATACTGTATACCCTCATTATTGTAAGCTGCCTTGGGTCCTTTTCCAAGGAGAAAGGCAGGGTAAAAATACTCTAAAATAAATAAATAATAAATAAATAATAAATTAATACTACTCACTTCAAAAATCTGCCTTTTGGGGGTAAAGAATACAGGATGCCTCCATTTTTTAAATGGTGCATGTGTATGCGATTGGTGAAAGGAAGTATGAGAACTTGCTGTTCCAAGCCTGATCTAAAAATCAGAATAAGCAGGAGAGACAACACAGAATTACGAATGCTGACCCAAGCCCTGAGAACATGAGATGTCACTGTTACAATTCCTCTTGTCCTTTCTTCGTACCCACCTCCCTTCAAGTAATGTGTGTTCAAGCATGTGTATGTTGTTTCTTGACCTTTCAAGCATTTTGGAAAAGACTTTTATCCACATTTGCCATTTTCTGTATGTTGCCAAACCTTGTAACCTGGGGATTGTGGATCAGAAGAAAGTAGCATGACAGCAGAGTTGAGTCCTTAACCTGAAATGAACCCTTTCTGAGTTTAAGAAAAACAGGCTGTCTGCTGGAATGCAATTTACAAAACAAGCACCAAATTTAGACTGTTTTTCCCACTAGCGCTTGCCCTAGGCAAGGACAGATGGGTAAGTGTGAAGTCACACTTCTTTCTCACCACATTTGCTGGTTGGAAGGCCAAGAATAACACACACCCACATTGGCCCCATAGCAAGAGGCATTAAAAACAGCATTGCTTACCGACAAGGAACCTGGACTCAGTAGGGTGACCAGTTTATTGAATGAGACAAAATAATGTGTTTTCCAACACCTTGTAGGTTTATTTATCATTTTCCCCTTGGAAAGCTACCTTCTAGTAGCTTAAAATAAAAACAATGGAAGACAGAACTAGAATTTCAAGCCCAAATATAAACTGAAATCCAGCTAATTTTCCTCTGATTAACAACTATTTTATATATAGATATAGATATAGATAGATATAGATATAGATATATAGAGAGAGGCTGGTCTGATAATCAGACCAGCCTACCCTCTTCAAACGCTCTCCCACTGAAGCCAGCCCAGTCTGATCTTTGCCCTTATCAGCCATTGGCTCTTAACCTAGGTAATCTGACTCTCTCCCTCCCAGCCTGCTGGGTCCTTCCTGGCCCTCCCTTGCTGGCAACAGCGGCAGTTTGACAACAGTTGAGCGTAACTGACTTGGTTTTCTGCCAGAATGTGCAACAGGGCCTGGAGGGTTGCAGTCGGCCTTTTCCTCGTTACACAAAATGGCAGTCAACACGAAGCAGCCTTCAGCAGCTGGGTGCCTTCTAATTTTCCCCATTCGTTATTATTGGGTCATTCTGATTAACCTTGTCATTCCAAACTGGGAAATTTTGTTGTATCGACTTTTAGGGTTCTTATGTGGGTTTTTTTTTCCTGTCACATAGCAACATGATCAAGGAATGGATGGGTTTCCCTGCTTTTTCTCACCCGAGAGGGATGACAGTCTGCCAGGGTTTAGATTTAGACCACTTTTTGCTCACAACTTCCTCGCCAAAAGAGATGGAAATCTGCTTTGGAAAAGAAGTCTAAATTTGTCCACTGGATTCCCAGCTATGAAATCAACAGCTCCCCGCAGTGTGTTTTATAGTCTCACGGCCAGCCCTGCTTTCCTAAGTAATCTTGCTAACAGTTTTGAATAAATTAAAATCAAAATAAAATAGTTATTGCTTCTGTTGACGGGATAACTCTTTGAGTGCACTTCAGGATGCTCAAAAATGGTTCACTTTAGCTCGAGTGCATTTTACTAGTTGTCATTCTGAATATTATAAACCTCTGTTGCGTTCTAGAGCTCATTCGTTAGATCCACATACATGTAGTATTCTGTTAACAAGTGGCTAGATTGTGGGTTCCAGTCGTAGAAGTGCACATGAATGCTTAGCTTAACCTTTTCTCCACTTGCTATTTTGCTGCTGTTGGTCATACTGCCACTCCTGGTTCATTTCTGAAACTGAGAAATGGTCATGGGATGCATTTTCAAGTCATGTTGAATTTGGATTTGTTTCGGTTATATTCTTTAGCTTCCTTGGCAGGTGTCAGTACAGCATTTTCTTCCATTCTCCTTCCCTCTGGAAAAGAATCTCACTTTTTTCCCAAGGAATGCCATTCCAGTTTTGAGTTGCTCTTTAATATGGAAATTCACACTAATGTACAACCTTAATAGTTTTGGCTATCAGTTAAATACCATTGCTCCGTGTCTTCCTTGACGGATAAGAGGTGCATAGTTGTTGTCTCTTTTTCTTTTTTCCTTTTTTTTTTAACTCTTTTAGCCATGGCCAATGTATGCCATTTTAACTTCTTTCTCCACACTATTGCAGGCCTGACACATCCACCATATTTGTAGCACTGGGGTATGGGTTCTTTGTGGAGTTGACGCTTCCTGAGGCCCTCACGTTCATTGAGAAGAAAAGCAAGCTTCTTACAGAGTGAGTATGAGGGACTCAGCCTTTCCTCCCCTGCCCCCTTCAGAACCCAAGGATATTTTAGCTCTTTGGGGCTCCCTTTTTGTCATTTTAATGAAAGCGCCATTCTCTAGCTCGAGAGGATGTTGTGTCCATTAGTTTCTGATGACTAAACTGATTACTGCAGTTTCTATATTACTGCAGGGAACTTTGGGATTTGTAGTACTGAGAGCAAGAGATGGCAGATACAGAATCAAGAGTGCTCACTGTACTAAAACACTCAGGATTCTTTGGGAAGCCAGTGTGTTGACACATTTCATTTCCACTGTCTGCAGCTAAAGGGCATTGCCTCAATGCTGCAGAAGGGTGAAAGTAATGCCAAACTGTAGGCATTACTTAAAGGATTTGGCACGGGGTGTGGCTCTTGAACTTGCTTTCAATGCTGGCATCTGATCCTCTAACATTTTGGATAAAAAGACTGTGGCACCTTGCGACTGGATATTTAAACTTGGCGGATTAACTTTTTCCCATTTTGTTGTTAATTCTGCCTTGCACTCCTGAGTCATTCGGCTCTGAGAATAGTTTGTGGTAATGGACTATTTGTTTCTCTTATATACTACTTTTCCTCCGGTGTAGTCAAATTGTCCTATGCTGTCAAAGAAAGAAGCAGGCAATTTTTTACACTAGTGTAACCAGAACAAAAATTATTGAACATAGTGATTGTTCAGATTATATTACAAGAAAGCTACAGGTAATAATGCAGAGATCATGGCTTCTGGGCAAGGTTGACCTTTGGTTTGTTTTCTTTTAAGTGGTGTTCCCGGGTGGGGAAAAAATTAGTCAAATCAGCTAGATATGTGCATGGAGCCAGTCTAGCACAGATACAAATTCTCAAATGTAAAGAGGCACCCATCACTTTTCTTTGTGCTGCTTAACCCAGGATATGGTTTTGTTTTTTTTAAGTCCCACTGTAGTAACATGGTTTGCTCTCTGGTAAGTGTGCATAAGACTGCAGTTTTTCTGGGCTCAGCAGGTATTCTTAAGCATGTTGCAAAAGGGCCAGTCCTCTCAGTACTCCTGTAACTGTTCTAAGAAAGGAATAGGTCACATTAAGTTCTCCACCACTGGTCTGTAACTCCCATGATCCCCCAACATTGTCTGTACTGCATAGAGTTGATGGGATCTGTTATCCAGTAACACTGTCTATCCCTTGTCCAAACGCTGCTAGGATTTATAGGCTGAGTTTTGTTCTTTCTGGGTTTCTGTGGATTGATTTTGTTTGTTTGTTTGTTTCCTGACAGGCTCAGCGAAGTCCTCACCAGAGATTCTGCCAAGATTAAAGCCAATATCCGGATGGTTTTAGAGGTAACAGCGTGGCTGGCATTGGCAGTGCTTTTGCTAGGGTGGGGTAAGGAGTGGCATGTGGCATATTAGAATGCGTTCATTGGTCCAGGCAGAGCAGGCAACATGGGTTGCATGGAGGAGACAAACTGAGCTGTTGAGATTGCAGCAGTAGTGGCCAAACTTTAGCCCTCTAGATGTTTTGGACCAGAACTCCCAGAATTCCAAGCCTGTATTGCCAATGACAAAGGACATGGGAGCTGTGGTCCAAAACTTATGGAGGGCCGAAGTTTGGCCACCACTGGATTACAGGGTCCGCTTCACCTTGGGATGCTCTTAGGAATGGCGTCTGTTTCTGGAAGGGAAGTGGTGTGGCAGGGATTATTATTATTTTTGTCAGGATTGAGGCTCAGATGTATTTCTCCCATTGCACTTCCTGCCAACAGGGCTTACGCGAACTCCAGGGTCTCAAGGATTTGCCTGAGGAGACCAGAAGGGACCCCTTCCTTTAAGCACCTGCCTTTGCCTATCTGGAAGGAACGTTGCCATCTCTGAAATGCTGGAAGAAAAATTAATCCCATGGGCATTTGGATGACAGCAGAGACTGCACATCTAGCTGGCAAAGGACCATCGAGTGCGATGTGGTCAATGTGAGACAGTGATGGGACATTGGGAGGAGTGGCTGTTCTCAGACTCCTTGACTTCTCTGCCCCATATGCCCACCCCCTTCTCTATCTTGGTTTCCCAGAGCAATGGGCCTGAGTGAAAGTTCATCTCAATTGTCAACAAGAATAAGAATTCTGTTTTCTAGGCTGCCTGTCCTTTTGTTCCACATCTCCACTCACCCACCTTTTTTTTGGTATACATCTTGGTCCGTTGAATCCTGAATGAAACAGGAATAGCTGTTAACTTGCTGAGAATTAGAGGTGTCTCAAGTAGCTGAAGGGGTAATAAAGCTAAGAGAGGGGGGAGTTATCCTTGCTTTTTTCTTTCTGCCACTTCCATACTACCATATTTTTCCATCTATAAGATGCTGCCATATATTAGATGCCCTCACTTTTCAGAACCCCAGTTAATAAAATTAATAAATCCTCCTTGAGTTCTCCTCCACCACCATTCTCACTGTTTCCTTCTCTTTCCACCTTTTGAGGACTCCTCTCTGCCTTGCTTTCTGCGGGGATCGGAGTCTTCTTTTCAGTGAGGAAAGGCTTGGGGGTTGAGCAGCCCATTAAGAAGTGCCTTTCCACACTGAAAAGAAGGCTCCGATCCCTGCAAAAATAAAGCAGAGAGGAGAGCAATCAAGCAGTGCCGGAGAGGAAGTGAAACACCGAGTTCAGTTTGGATTCTCCTCCACCCCACCCCTACTGTTTTCTTTTATTTCTGGGAGCGCTTGATTGCCCTCTTCTCTGCTTTGCTCCTGCAGGGATTGGAGCCTTGTTTTCAGCATGGAAAGGCACTTCTTAATAGGCTGTCTACCCCCAAGCTTTTCCCCACTGAAAAGAAGGCTCCAATCCCTACTGAAAGCAAAGTGGAGAGGAGTCTTCAGGACATGGAGAGTAAACCGGGGCTGCTGGAATGGAAGGGTAACAGCAAGGTCAGTCTGGGTTCTTCTCTTCCCCACCCCCACCCCTTGGGAAATACTTACTTCCATGTATACTGTGCCCCTTAATTTTCAGTACCATGATTTTAGAAAAAGATAGTGTCATATACATGGAAAAATATGGTAGTTTGATACCTTTGCTGTTGCCCACGTCCCATCTTGTTAATAGAAAGAATTGATAGATGGCGTGCAGCGGCGGCAGCAACAGCTACCTTGCTGTTCCTTCTGAACTTGCTAGTGGTGTCCATCTGTCGAAGGACCGATAACCTGTAAGTATGCTGCACAATCTCTTCTGGTGTTGTTGACAATGATATTTCAACTTAAGATAGGGGTCTGGCTCCTAAGGTGGCATCACCTCTTTTTTTCTGGACAAATGCATGCAGTTATGCACCTCAGGAACATTCATCCAAATAGGGATGTAACCAAGGAGGTCTTCCTGCCCCCTTTGATAAAGTGAACATCACTTCCTTCTGTTCCCATGCAGATGTCAAAATGCACAGAAAAGTCAGTGAGATGTCTGAGGGGAAGACCATTGCTAATGTTTTTTTTTGGGGGGGCGGGGGGAGAACCCTGGTGAAGAGCTTTTTTGCTTGTGCTTTGACTACTGTGGGAATGCTTTAATAGGTGGGACTGCCATAGCTGACCTTTCAGCCCCTTGCTCAGTTGAAAATAGGCCCCTTCTCAGGAAAGGTGGCAGTGTTTGGCACTGTTAAGTGTCTGCCAAGCTCCAAGGTCCAATAAGGACACCCATTGCCAGTCAAACAAATCTTATGATCTTGTTCCTGCCTCTTTGATCAAAAGGCTGAGAGAGGACGTGATACACATTGGAGCCAAAAGGCACAGAGGAGCCACTGGACAAGAGCAGTAGTGGTAAAGAAGAGGAGGTGGGAATTTTCAGAGACACAGCCTGCTAGTGACAAATTCTTCAGCTCCCACTCCATCCTAGTATCTGTATCTTCCATGGCCTGTTTAAAATTAGTTGTCTGCCAAGGGCGACTTTATTGTCTGTTTCATTCATTTTTCATTGCTGCTTTTGTACTTCTGGTTTTTGCAAAATTATAATGGCTTTCCTAAACACTTGGCCATATGCAGAACTCATCCTGGTGGCAGGGGATTCTAAAAGTCAGACTCCAAAAGTAACTCTCTTTAGCTAATGACCAGTCAAGACAGTGGTAAAGGTGTTTGTCTGATCATACAGGGCGTTCTTCATTCATATCAGTGTTGCACAATTTAAAATTAAAGACATATATGAAATGTAGATAAAAATAAAATTGAAATGTTAAGATAATGAAACAGTTTTTGACCATAATTGGGCTACTTCAGTAGCATTATCTTGGCCATTGGGTAAAATATTCTTTTGTACAGGATACGGGTGATAAATAGCATGTACCACAGTCGCAGAAAATTGGTCCTGTATCCAAGTGTCCCACTTTGCCCGATTCTTCTTTGATCTTCCTACTTTGCACTATTAAGTGACTTCCAGGTGGTCCAGCCAGAATCCTGTCCAGGTGGGAGACACTCTTCAGCATCCAACCATTTGGTAACCATTTGCGCTCTCTAAAGGTTTAGCCTAGCCTTTTCTGGTTTAATATTTAATGCTCGAGATATATGCAGAAAACTTTTCCTTGGTTTTACCCAATTGTCTCAGGGTTGTTGTTGTGTTACCTTATTTTGTTCATTATTTGCTAGCACCTTTCAAAATACTTCTCGAGGGGCAATGCCATCTCGGTAATAGAATTTTTTTCAATGGAGTAGGTTTCAGGCAGGCAGTAATATCCCTGCTTGATTTATTAAGAACTACATCTACTTACTTAGCATGTAGTGCTTTATACCACACAGCGTTGGCGCCTTCTGCTATGGAGGAGCACAGTGATGGCGAACCTTTTAGAGACTAACTGCCCAAACTGCGATCCAAAACCCACTAATTTTCCTCAAAGTGCCAATACAGCAATTTAACCTGAATAGAGGTGGCTGTGAAGGGGTGGTGTTGGGTGCCCACAGAAAGGGCTCCTCTGACTGCCACCTTTGGCACCCGTGCCATAGGTTCACCAACACTGGAGAAGCATAAGTCTGTCCTTGACAGTTTCCTAAGTATGTCATTTCTGGTAGCATATCACATGGAAATAACACACAAGTAAGGGTCACTTTGCAGGAACTAATCTCCCTTTCATCTCTTGGGGATTTGCTCCAGGCTGCCCCCCCAAAAAAAAAAAACTAGTACTAGCTCTGCAGCTGGACTTTAAAAAAATTCCAATTTGGACCTGGATTCAGGTCAGACTGGAGCACAGTTCCTGATAGGATAGCTGATCACTAGGAAATAGATTGCATTGGACTGGTCCAAAAGGTGGCCTAATTCTCTGTGTGATCACACCTTGAGATAAAGTCAGATTGAGTGGTGCAATGGAGCCAGGTTCATGGGGCTGGCACATGAGGACTTTTTGATCAGTTGGAACAAGGACGTTCTCTTCCCCACCTACAGAGTTTCTTGTCTCAGAGTTTTGATGTAGTCCTCATAGTGGTAGGGATGTGAAAGAGGAGCTGGATTTCCTCACTAACAGTATACTGTAAGATACGTACTCCTGTTCTAACGCAAAGTACCGGAGAACATGTCTTGATCCTTGGTGGGCAACTAGGGCAACTATTAGCTTTGTAAAAGACCCAAACTGGCTGGAGATGAAAACTGGTTGGCCAAGTAATTGGCTGATGTTGATCAACAAAGATTATGTGTATTGGGGCTATTTGTGTGGCTATAGTGTAGCAATCTTGATAAGCACCTGCACTTCAAAATATATCACTGCAGCATACAATGCATGTGATTTAAATTTAGGTTGACTTGTATCTCATTCCCCCTCCCCCAACATTGGTTTCTCTCTCCTGAAATTGAAAGAATGACAACAGAATGGGAAATGTTTTAAGAACAGTGAGTTGACTTCATGTTTTTTATACGCAGCACAGTCCTCATTTGATGTACTAAATTGAAACCTTCTACATCTGTCTCAGCACAGAAGGATCCTCCTTATGTGGATGGATCTGCCTTATAACAGAATCAGTAAGCTATCAGAAATAATTCTCTATATTGCATTTTTTGCTTGAATCTTTTGCATCTTAAACATTATTCACTCAACAAACAAGGAGCTTTTATGTGGCCCAATAAAACATTCATACTCGTTGCTATTTTGTAGATACTGGCCTATGACTTCTAAAGTGAGTATACTGTGAGTGTTCTGTTTAAAGTACAGTACAGTGGTACCTTGTATAAAGGAATTAATTCGTTCCAAATGAAATTATGTTAAGCAAATTTTCCTTTATACAAATTCCCAAAGGAATGCATTGAAAACGGAGTGATCCCATTTTTATGTTGTACAGATTCTCCCCATAGGTGATTATGTTAAGCAAATTTCCCCTATCTCCAAAATTTTTATGTTGTACAAATTTTATGTTATACAAGCTGTTTGTTATACAAGGGTCCACTGTATATAGTATGTTTAGACCAACTTTCCCAAGACCATGGATTTGCTTTATTTTAGGCAAGACATGTCAAGAGTGCATTTGTTTTATGTCGAATTCCTAGTTAGGTATTGTCAGATTTGTCTTTAATTTATTTCTGTATTTTTCTGCTTTGTTCTGTAAAACTGCAGAGCAGCTAATAAATGCTTTAGATGAAGATAAATAAATGGAAGAAAATATTAACTTTCTAAGACAACAGCAAGCTAGCTACTTGCTATCAAGGACTAATTACATATACTGTATAACTCTACTTCAAAGTGCTCATGATTTATTTTAGCTATTCTTGTCTCTACTCTCAAGAGACTACAGTATAATCATAAGAATCTTGTACAATGTGTAATGATTAAATATGCAATGGTAGAAAGATCAAATACCTGGGTCCCTCATCCCACACATCAAATAATTTTTCTAGGCTGGGAAGGTGGAACAACTCAGTGCAGTATGTCCCACCCCCGCCCCAGGAGCAAGACTTCATTAGTAGTGCATTTCTTTTTCTTTCACAAAATGTTTAACTTGCAGCAAACACTGCTTGAACTCCACCGTGCTGAAGTTTTTTCTTATTTGGATGAAACAGTACAAAACTCCCTTATTCGGCTGGAAAAAGGAGGCCCTGAACTAAAAATTTAGTTTTTGTTTGCCACGTATTATCATGATAAGGAAACTCCCTCCTTTTAGCCCAGCTAAAAGAACATTACAGTATCTAATTAAACAGAAAGGTCTTTGCCTGGTGCTGGAAAGCCAAAAGTGTTGGCTCCAGGCAGATCTCTGTTGGGAGGGCATCCCAAAGTTGGAGGACAACGGCTGAGAAGGCCCTGTTTCGACATGCCACCCCCTTACCTGTTTAAGGGATGGCACCTTCAGCGGGGCCTCCTGGCCTGATCTTAAGGTACAGGCAGGCTCATATGGAAGAAGACAGTCCTTTAGTTTAGATAACCAGGTCCTAAGCTGTTTAGGGCTTCATATGTAAGCTTAAGCACTTTGAATTGGGTCCAGGCAGCAACTGGCAGCCAGTGTAAATTTTTCAGAACCGGCGTAATATGAGTCTGCGGAGGCATCACTCACCAGCTGCGTGGCCTGGTTCTGTACCAGTTGCTATTGCCGGGTCTTCAAAGGCAGCCCCATGTAAAGTGCACTACAGTAGTCCAATCTGGTTGTTATCAGTGCATGCGTGACTGTTGCCGGGCTCCGCTCATGCAGGTAAGGGTGAAGCTGATATTATCTCTGCAGCTGTATAAAGGCACCCCTGGCCACTGAATCCACCTGGGCTTCCAGGGTACGACCTGGGTCCAGAAGCACCCCCAAGCTGCATGTCTTAAACATACATTAAATCAAATAGGAATCTGTTACATTCATACAGGAAAAAATGTAAAATATTGCAATTATCATTCAGTAAATAAGAATTGCATCTGATTGTTCATTACCTTTGTATGACACGATGCATGATTTTTTCCTTTTTGAATTGTACCTTTGGGCCTTTTCACACGACCCCTAAAATCCGCGGCAAATGGCTCCCAGATCCGGAGCTTAAAATTGTTTCCCCACCAGCTCCGGAGTTTAAAAGCGAGACAGCAGAAAGCAGATGAGCCATCATTCTTTTCTTTCTTTTTTTCTCCCTCCCCTCACGCAGACAGCAGCCAGGAGTGCGGAGGGGGCAGGATCACAGGAACAGCGACAAACCCCCAAGATCTCTGGTCCGAATTTAGGTGGCCAGCGGATCCTAGGGGTCGTGTGAAAAGGCTCTTTGATAACAGAATCTCTAACTTACTGCTTTTTTCACTTTTTATGTCTACCAGCCATATTTCAATAACAACTTGCTGTAAGTTACCCAGATTCATCCACCTAAATACCACAGGTGCTGTCTGTACCTTACAGGCAGCTTCAGATCATAGCTATAGGTCCAGAAATTTCCTGATCATGTTATATGCAACAATGAAGTAATTATAAACTTAATTTTGAGTTCAGGGCCACCCTCTTGCAACTGAAGGAGTGACCTTGATAATTTCACCCAACTAGGGAAGTGAGAACTGGAAATAAGAAAACATCAGCTTCATTTAAACCCCATGGTGTTTCTCTGTGATTGATGAAAATTTGTTCAGACATTCAATTTTGCCATGTTAGAAAAAGCAGAGAAACCCCTTTTGCCGTGTTTTCTGCATGTGATATGCAAAAGGACAGATGTAGGTATGGGCTTTTCAGGGTCAGTAAAATGAATACCCAACTTGCTGGGCAATGTATAGTCTGCATAATTAACTTATAAATCGTGCAGAGAGTGCTTTAAGCGTTATGGAGCAGTATATAAGCAGCACACTTACATCAGAGGGGTCCTGTAGCTGCGTTAATCTTTTTCAGCCATAAGTAAAGTAAAAGAGCCACATGCATTTTGCTCTTCCAGTTCAGAGAGTGGATTTTCACAAACACAGTTGAGTTCCAATAGTTGAACAGGATAGCTTGTTGGGTTGGAGCACCCAGCTACAGACCCAGGAGACAGGAGATCAGTTGCCCAGTATGTCTCTCAGGAGAACTGCTTTTGTGGCTGTGGGCATCACGGGGCACCCAAAGGTGAAACCAATCGGACAGCACCGAATGTACGGTATGTTAAGGCAGAGCTGTCAAAGTTGTGCAGCCTATACCATTTATACAGTTTCTCTACTTGAAACAGTGATAAACAATATATCAGCCAAATTGGCAAAATTCTGTGTTCATATGCTATTGTGAAGCATAGGATCTCGGAGCAAGTGTGAGGGCCAGCGGGCAATCACAATTAATTTCTAGAAACATGGTGCAGGAGTCAAATGTGAGCCATAAGATCTGAGCAATGTCCATCAATCACAGCCAATGGCTAGGATAATGGCAGGTGTGGTCCATGGACCTGTGGAGGGCCATTGGGTCCCCATCCCCAATGCTCTAACTGCCTTGACAGATGGTGACAGCAATGCCATAAATAGCCCAAGACAAGACTCTCTGTACTTCCTTTAGGAAAGGGGGGAAATGGCGCCTCCTAGAGGTCAAGGATCATCCCCTTCCATCGCATCAGCCCGGTTTCCCGGCAACGGGAGGTTTGGGAGGCCTTGGTCCCTTGACGATGCTCTATCCCTCCAGGGCCACAGGTTACCATGGCAGCAACCTTCCCCCCCTTTTCTTTTCTTTTTTTTTTGCCCGTTCACTCGTTCATCTTTTCAATCTCCGTGCCGCCCTCCGTTGTCGTAGCTTTTCGGTTGCCGTGGCAACCGTGGGGGCGCGCAAGAATTAACAAGCGAGAATTTTTTTGGGGGGGGAAGGTAGGCGAGGAGGTCGTGGGCAGACGGCAACGATTTGTAGTTGTGTGAGGAGCAGCCCTTTCTCGAGGCTGGGGCAGGAGGACACCCTTGTGGTGTCGGCGGACCCGAGAGTTCTTCTGGCTTTCAGCCTTTTTCTTTGCATACTCTCTCTAGGACGGGTAGATAAGCGATATGGGATATATTTTTTTCGGACTACAACTCCCAGAATCCCCAACCAACATGCTGGCTGGGAGGATGCTGGGAGCGAGTCCAAAATGAAACGTTTCCGAGATCATCTTAAGGCTATTATTTTCGATATCCAACGTCACTACACTAGATATCTTTAAAAAAAAATGGATAGAGTGGCGGTCTGGGACTGGGGAAGTGCCGGGCTCTAATCCCGTGCTCACCCGTGGAAGCTTCCTGGGGGGGAGGGGAACTGGTAAAATCATTCCTTAATTTCACGTACCCTGGAAGTCCCATTAAGGCTGCTATCAGTTCTGACTGGATGCGCAAGAGGTTTACATTTAAGTCATGTCCAATTTGTCCATTTTGGTTCTGCCATCTTATTTTTGGTCAGCCTCGGGAGTCCTGAGATCGCGCCGGCCCTTCCCACGGCTGGACCCTCTGCCTGGGACCGTCTGGTTCACGAGTTTGGGATCCTGCTTATTTAATCGCGTTCCCATGCAACACCAGCTTCCTTCCCCTTTGCACCTGGAAACCCCATCCTCGCTCCAGCCCTGCTCAGTCAAGCACCAGGTCACCGAAGCGCCGCGACCGGAGAGGAGCCGGGAACACGGCGGGCTCCGTCGCCTCCTGGGCCGATTCGGAGCCGGAATCCAGGCCGGGCGGGCTGTTCTGCGCCCTCTCCCCTCCCCTTGCATCGCGCGGAGAATCCTTGGGACTCTGGATCGCCCGGTGCCCGTTTATCTCTGAACCAGCAGAAGTCCCAGGGATCCGGATTCTCTTCCTAATTCCTCTTAATAATAGCGTCCCCCTCCGCGCCTAACACGGGCTAGACCCAGGCCAGGCGCCCCGGGCGGGCCCTCCTCCTCCCTCCACCGGCTCCCCGCGCAAGCTCACACTCACACACGGCGGTGGGGTGGGGTGGGGTGGAGGTTGGGGGTCCCGGGCGGCCTGCCTGGACATTGCCTGCCTTGCAAACGCGGCGGCGGCAAGAACAACATCCCGAGCGGGGCGAGCGGAGGACCCGGACTGGTGCCCGGGCGTCCTGCTCCGCCTTCCGGTCTCTTCTTCCATGTGACAAGCGCCGTCAGAGCTGCATCCCCGGCGAGGCCACCGGCGGCCTGCAGGGCTCCGTCAGAGGCAGGAAGAGGAGAGGATCCGCCCCCTCCTTCCCCCCCCCCACTCCCGCGTTTGCAACTCCCCCCCACGCGCCCCAGACCTACACACACACACACACACACACACACACACACGCAACCCCTCCACCCTCCCCAGCACATCCCTAAGAAGCCGCCCACGCCAAGTGGGAAGACGGTTCTCTCGAGGCAAGAAGAAGGGGGCCTGGCAGGGGGACACCGGAGCAGCCTCCTAGGTAGCCAGCCAGCCCGCCCGCTCGCCAGCCCGCCACCCACGCGCGACATCCCACTTCTTCTTCTTCCCCCTCGATCTGTCCCGATTGGGTTGGGTTTTTTTTTTTTAACAGCGCCTGGAAGCCGCCCGGGAAGCCAGCCGGTCAGAGGAGGACCGGCGAACTGGGGGACCAGTCGAGAGGTGGCTACTAGTGGGGCAGGTCGTGCTAGCCTAGGAGGAGAGAAGGTGCCCTGGCGAACAGCAGCCGCCCCCGGACGGAGCCCGGCGGCGAACTGGGGAGAGGAGCGAGCAGCGGAAGGGTTATTAGCCGCCGATCCCACCGATCCGCCCCCGGGAAGCCGGAAACGGACTGGGAGCCCAGCCACCCCGAGGGCGGCGGAGCTGGGGGGCCCGCCCGCCCCAGCCCATGGAGCCGCCCGGGTCTGGCACCGAGGGTGCTGCCATGCTCACTGGTGAGTAGACGGGGGTGGGAAGAGAGAGAGAGAGAGAGAGAGAGAGACCCCCTTCCTGCCCACCCAATGGACCGCCCCCACATCCAGCAGAGAAGAGCGATTCTTGAGCCTCCTCTTTCTCCCCCCCTTTCCCCCCTCCCTCTGGAGTTGTTTCTGGGACAGAAGCGACCTGGGTAGAGATGCCCACAGACCCTGCAGCCTTCCCCCGCCCACCCACCCCTCTTCAAAGCAAGAAGGGACCCATTCTTTTTCTCCGCTCCCCTCCCCTCCCCCCTCCATTTTCACACCGGAGTCCCCCAACCATCTTCCTCCCAGCATTTGAAGTCTGGGACGGGGAAGACTGGGCTTAGTTCAGGACATCCTGTGTGCTGGTGTGGTGGATTCATGTGGTGGCCGTGGCGGTGCCTCCCTTGGCTAAGCAGGGAGGGCTGCCCAGGTATTCAGAGAAGAGATCTTGGTGACCTGTGATCTACCCCCCCATGGATTCCTCCTTAGAAGGGACTCGTGGGTAGACTCCTTGGGATTTCATAGGTTCCGTGCAAAAGCTGCCCCTGCTTGGCCTTCTCCTTGCTGAGCACCTTTCCTGGCTCACTTTATCAACTGGTGTCTTCTGATTCACTCCTCGCCCACTCTTTGGAGTCTCAAAAGACAGCGCTGCACTCAAGAGACAGGTCTGGGCTTCTCCTGGACCCTCCTGAGTCCTTCTCTAGCCCCCCCGCCTCTTGTCTTCTCACGTCCCCCCCACCTTGCTCGGATTTCTCAATCTTACCCATGATGACACCCCCCCCTTTAGCGCTACCGCCTCCACTCTCTGCATTAACCCCCGGATTACAGCATTTGATGAGGTTTTGTATTAAATCCAGTTCTAGAAAATCCTTTCTTTAGGCCAAATCCAGATATTCATGGCAAGGTGGTGGTGGTGGTGGTGGTGGGGAGAGAGCAGAGAGAGGGGAGGGGAAGCAGGGGGAGATGAGTGAGTGGGCAAATAAGCCTGTTCTTCATTCAACCAGTGCAGCTCTTCTCTTTCAGCTCTGCAGGCAGGCCTTTCCCCTCAAAGTCAAAAACAGCCAGCTGCTAGGAGAGATCACACACACACACACACACACACACAGACACACCTTGATCATTTCAATGGGGAGCAAGGAGGCTGGGGAGGAGTCTCCCCCCCCCCCAACAGTATGTCGGTATGTGAACTGTCAGGTGAACATTAGGGAAGGGAGTCACAGAGGAAGAGGGTCTTGACAGGTTGGGTAGGGGTGGAAGAGCCAAGAGAAGCTAAGGTGGGAAGAGGGGCCGAGATGCATTCACCGCGTTGCACCCATGGTATTTTGCTCCACCTGGAGTTCCTTCAAGAGTCGTCCCCCCTCCCCCCATAGCTGGTATGAATGGAAAGGCCTTCCAAGGCAGATGCTACTACTTTTATGTGTCTTCTTGTTTGTTTGTTGGGTGGGAGTGTGGGGAAGGGATAACCTGCTGTGGTGTGGTGGATAGAGGAATGGGCTAGGGCTCCAAGAGAACTGGGTTCGATTCCCCAGCTGTGCCATGAAAACCCACTGGGGTGCTGGTAGATCTGGTCGAACCGCTCCTTAAATTATTAACCCTTCCTTGCGTTAAAAAAAAAACACCACCCTACCAGGGCCACTATAAGACAGTTCTGACTTGATGACGCTTAACCACAATTTCCATTTTTAAGTATTAATCACTGCTTGGAGCTCTCATTAAGACATAAGACGGTGAGAGCTTTAGATTATCATTGGGCCTGTCTCCAGCCCTCCACACTTGTTTCTGATTGGTTCCTATATCTGTGTCTATAGGAGTGCTTCCTTGCTACCTTGTGTGTCTCTTGGTTCTGTGGTGCAACCTACCCGCCAAGGATGCCCAGGGTCCTGTGGTTCTATATTGTAATAGCTGGGGCCATTCCTCATTCAACTGGAATCCAAGGCAACCTGTAAATCTATTCCTTGTCATGCCTTCAGAGCGCCCATGGCTACTACTTGCATTCCAAGACTGTCATGTAGGGACTGGATCTTCACATTGGTATTACCTCCTGTTTGCAGTGTGCATAAAACAAAGTGTGTCAGCAGTTATATTCCTCTGTCCTTTCCTTGCTTGTCCTCCTTATTCCAAAAGTATCCTCCTTGAACCATCCATATAAGGCTCCCTCTTTAAAATTCACATTTAGCCAGAATCCACCCCTTTTGTAAAGCCTTTGGCTTAACCCCACAGTTCTCACACCCCAGTTCTCACACCAGGCTAGTTGTGCCTTTGTGCCTTTTCATCATCATCATCATCATCATCATAATAATAATAATAATAATAATAATAATAATAATAATAATAATAATAATAATAATAATAATAATAATAATAATAATAATAATAATAATAAT
>JAHTLZ010003468.1:5205791-5235544 GCA_023846285.1 Phrynocephalus versicolor | reverse complement strand
TTCTTTCTTTCTTTCTTTCTTTCTTTCTTTCTTTCTTTCTTTCTTTCATTGTTTTTTTAAAAGGTTCCTTTTAAATTTTTTTTCTATGCCACCATCAGGCCTCTAAAAAGCCCCTAAAGTTCCAGTGACTCCTCACCTTGGTTTCCTCAGACATTTGTGGACTACAACTTCCAGAAGCCCTTGCCAACACCATGCGTGGTGAAGGCTTTGGGAAGCTGTAGTCCAAGAACCGCTGTTTTAAACGTATGTTGTGCCTCTGGCTTTTCCAGTGCTTTTTGGACTGGAACTGCTGTTGGGTAAGTGGGTGGGAGCTGAGGAGAGAGAGTGTCACAGCTGCCTCTCTGTCCAATGTAAACATTCATTCAGTTTGAAGGGGAGCATGAGGGAAAAGGTAAGACTTGGTAGTTTCCCTCACTTGGCAAACACGTGGTTGGGTTCCAACAGGGCAAAGCTGGCAGGAGGCTGTGCTCTTATCATGGCTGAAGGACTGCCTGGTGGCCTCCTCTATAAACACGGTGCCTATCATCTCTCTGAGATTTTAAGCCAAAGATTTTGCTCTTCCTTGCCTCTCCCCAGAGCAGAATAAATCATACCACACCAGACATATGCATGTAAATGAAGTTGATAATAGGCTCATTTTGGAAAAAAAAACTTTTTCCTGGCACTGAATAGGAGTTTGCTTTGGTATCTAATTGTGAAGGAGTTCTTTTTTTTTTGTAATGACAGAGAAAGTAACTTCGATGAATATGATAAACACAGCAAGGGCTGCCCATGTGTAGCATGTTCCAGCATGTGTAGCAGGGCCAGCCCACGGCATTTTGCTGCCTGGTGATGGTCTACCCTCCCAAATCCCTGGATAGAAGCCAGTTAAAGGTAAAGGTAAAGGTTCCCCCCACACATGTGTGGTAGTCGTGTCCAACTCTAGGGGCTGTGCTCATCTCCGTATTCAACCTGAAGAGCCAGTGTTGTGCAAGTTCGTGGTCATGTGGCTGGCATGGCCGCAAGGAAACACTGTTTTACCTTCCCGCTTTTTATGGCGGTGTCTATTTATCTACTTGTACTTACATGCTTTCGAACTGCAAGGTTGGCAGGAGCTGGGGTTAAGAGCAGGAGGTGCGTGGAACCCGGAATTCGAACCACTAAACTGCCGACCTTGCAGCTGACAGCTTTCAGTGCTAAATCTGACTTTCAGGCCACCAGAAGGGTAGCATTCCACGACACTAACCTATGAGGGAGCAGGCTATCCTAGGTGGCCCAGGAGAAGTCCCATGGGTTTGCATATGTCTGTTCCTAACAACTGGAAGCTGCCATGAGCTCTCCTTGCTGGTTTCTGTCTCTACTATGTGAGGCAGTTGCCGATCCAGCAATAAGACCAGCCTTGACACATGGGTTGTTCTTCTCAAGCCTCTGTTTCCAGAAAAAATGGCAGGTAGAGCTTCTGGGTGTGACAGACACAGTTTGCCCATTGCACTTGTGGCCTGTTAACATAAGAACATAAGAAGAGTCATGCTGGATCAGGCCAAAGGCCCGTATAGTCCAGCTTCCGGTATCTCACAGTGGCCCCACCAGATGTGTCCGGGAGCACATGAGACTAGATATCTGTCTCCTGATACCACTCCCCTGCACCTGGCCCTTGAAGTATCCTGGTTTTAAGCCTGGAGATTACACATCCCCATCATGGTTTGTAACCTGTGATGGACTTTTCCTCCAGGAATCTGTCCAATCCCTTTTGAAGGCATCCAGGCCAGATGCCATCACTGCCTCCTGTGGCAGGGAGTTCCACAGACTAACAATGCGCTGGGTGAAAAAATATTTTCTTTTGTCTGTTCTCACTCTCCCAACCCTCAATTCTAAAATATGTTCTTTTGTCTGTTCTCACTCTCCCAACCCTCGGTTCTAATTCTACCATCCTCTTTTCATTCCAGAATATCATCCGTAAAGTCAGCGGGCAGAAATTTGTCTACAAGTTTGTCTCATACCCAGAACTTTCAAGCATGGAAGGTGTGAAGGACGAAGGAGGAATGAAGAGGCCCGAGCAGGGACAAAGCGAGGCCAAAATGGGTGATGGGGCCTTTGGGACACCCAAAGCCCCTCGCAGTGGTGGTGGTGCCCCACGCAGCAGTCGGAATGAGTACATGCGCTCTGGGCTGTATTCCACGTTCACTATTCAGTCGCTACAGACTCCTTCACCCGCTGGACGGGCGGCCCGCCATGAGGCCGAGCCCCTGGCAGTGGTGCCACCCCCAGCGGTTCCTGCCCCGGAACCACCGCCACCTCCTTCCCTGGCTCCGGTTGAAGATCTACCACAGCTTCACATCAGCATTGAGGAACCAGAGGAGCTTCAGGAGACCTTGCAGGTAAGGCACACCAGACGCTGCTGTGCTTGGTGGAAATACTTTGGTTTTCCAGAGTGGTGACATCAAGGGAGCGGCCTATGCTGTGTGTCCATGAGCAGGAAGGTTGGCCCTTGCAGCTGGAAGGGAAATGTACACAGTGGTTCTCCAACATTGGTAAGTCTGCCACTAGAAGGGCACAGGAGTTACTACTGAGGGGGAATGTGGATTTTTTTTTTTTTTACAAACATTAAGAAATGTATGTTTTTCTGTATAATGTTTCAACAAGAATTCCCCACCCCCCTATGGTATCTCCCTCCAATCAAAATGCTATCTTGAGTTGTTTATGGCCAAAATCCATTTGCTGTTTCATAAGGCAAATCATGTCTACATTTATTTGTTTGTTTATTTGTTTGTTTGTTTGAATATTTTTACCCCACCTTTCTCCTTGGAAAAGGACCCAAAGTGACTTCAGAAATTGCTAACATTTGACTTCAGAAGCTAACATTGACTTCAGAAGTTGCTAACATTTGGCCTGAAAACTTAGAGTGACAAATTTTGGCAATGCATGAAGTCGCTGTAGACATAATACTTGTGCTATATATTGAGTCACTCAACTTGAGACTCAAGATATAATGTCTATGCTGTAACTTGTGGCAGTTTCCTTCCAGGGGCCACACTGTTCGTGCTGTGTTACTGGGCATAAGGAAGAGAGTTTGGGCTCCTGTTTACAAAATTACAGTACTGCATTTTTATTTCTTTAAAAATGTAATAAAAGTCTATCTATCTATCTATCTATCTATCTATCTATCTATCTATCTATCTATCTATCTATCTATCTATCTATCTATCTATCTATCTATCTATCTATCTATCTGTCTGTCTGTCTGTCTGTCTGATAGTGTCCACTGGGAGGTGGAAGACCTGGGAGGATCTGATGGGGCGGGTAGTTAAGCTTGGGGAAAGACGCTTCAAGGAGTATTGTGGTCCCATACCATGGATGGTGGTTTATGTACGAAAACATCCATAATTTTAAATTGTGCAATGCTCTGTTATGAGGAAAGAAGGAAACAAAAAACGAAAGAGATATATAGCCATAGATGCATTCTAGAATCAGCTCTCGTTCTTAGAATCATAGAGTTGGAAGGGACCTCAAGGGCCATCCAGTCCAACCCCCTGCCATGCAGGAACCCCCATCAAAGTGTTCCCGACAGATGGCCATGCAGCCGTTGCTTAAAAACCTCCAAAGAAGGAGATTCCACCACCCTCCGTGGCAGCATATTCCATTGCCGAACAGCTCTAACTGTCAGGAAGTTCTTCCTAATGTTTAAATTGAATCTCTTTTCCTGAAGTTTGAGACCATTGCCCCGCGTCCTAGTCTCTGAAGCCATGGAAAATAAACCAGTCCCTTCTTCAATATGACATCTTTTCAAACATTTAAACATAGCTATCATATCCCCTCTCAGTCTTCTTTTTGTAAGGCTAAACATTTCCAGCATTTGTCCAGAGCAGATGAATGAAACTTGGGTTTTGAAAAATGCATCCAAACTTGCATATTCTGAACAGAAAGAAGGTGTAGTTCTAAAAAAGTAGGGAGTGGGAGAGCAAGAAACGGACAGATTTGCTGATCCTCACTGCGCATCTATATCAACATCCAGAGCTGGAAAGATGTTCTGATTCTGAGTGACTAACAGATCAGTAGAAGAAGAAAAGTCAGCCTCCAGCTCAGGTTTGCAGTCTAAACAGCATTGTTACAAAAAGAAATGGGGGGAATGAGGAGCAAAACAAGAACACTCAGACAGAGTTCTTTGATGTGATGGGTTTCTTCAGCATGGGTAACATGGATTCCAGTAGACAGCCGGGGACTAGCGATGATGCTGTAATGGAGCATAAAAGGCCCCATACTGGGTGGCTCCATCTCTTCACCCACCCCCATTGTAGTTGCCTATTTGCTTCTAGATTTACATCTAGATTACTTTCTGTTCTAGTTTTATCAATTAGATTACTGGAGTGTATGCCAACCGCACAGGCTTAAAAATAATAATTGCAAGACACTATTCAAGACGCTGGTGCTTACGTTGATTAACCAAGCCTTTAGTGGGGGTCACCATGTCTAAAAAGTTTCTTTCCCTATCATCCTACCATCCTTCAAGTTTTCTGCAGAAAGCTTGTAACATGTCCCACCAAGAGAAGTCAGGTTGGTGGGAATAATTTACAAGGACTTTTTAAATTAGCAACTCTGTTGCAGTCTCTCCCTATGTGGCTTAGGTGGGCTGTTTCTTTGCTTAGTGGTACTTTAACTAGCAGTTTAAAAAAATATCCCCATTTTGTTCCTTTGGCATTTGAATAATTCAGAATATAATTCTGCTTCCTTTGATTTTTTTTAAATGTTATTTTTAGCTGTCTTGTTGTGATATTTCTTTAAATGTTTCCTTAATGTGTATGTCAAAGAGGCCCTTTTGGGGCTGGTTTCAGGAACTGAGCTTTTGGGGTAGTGGCCCTTTCCCTCAAGAATCGGCTTCCTATAGAGATTTCTCCAGGTACCGTCCCTCTTCTTCTTAGGAAATGAATCAAGGAGTTGCCTTCTTGTAGTGTCGAACAATTGATTCAAATTGTGTTGTTTTAATCTGTGCATTTCTGTTTAAAGGTAAGTTGACTGGGTTACCTAGTGACAGGGTTTCTGTTGCATTAATTGTACACACTGATTTTTTGGGCCCTGTGGATCATTGAGTTCAGCTCCTGACAAGGAGGCACAGTGGGGAATCAAAGACCTAAGCCACAGAGCTATTCAGCAGGAAAAAAAACTTAAAAGGAAAACAATAACAACCCTGCATACACAGTGCCCTCCACCACTGGGAACCTTAAGGAGTAACCACTTAAAACATTTTCCTTTCTCGGTGCTCCTTTCCCTTCCAAAATTGTGTTGACTCGTGTGTTAAACTTGGTCCTTCCCCCTTAATCAGTACAAAATAAATACAGTAGTACCTTGTATGAAAGAATTAATTCGTTCCAAATGAAATTATGTTAAGCAAATTTTCCTTTGTACAAATTTCCCACA
The DNA here is from genome assembly GCA_023846285.1 of Phrynocephalus versicolor. Classification (NCBI taxonomy): domain Eukaryota; kingdom Metazoa; phylum Chordata; class Lepidosauria; order Squamata; family Agamidae; genus Phrynocephalus; species Phrynocephalus versicolor. Next base: position 5,230,153 of record JAHTLZ010003468.1, on the reverse strand, counting down.
GGAATGCATTGAAAACAAGAGTAATCCCTAATCGCGACCATTTGTATGTGGTATGGAATTCGCCCTATAGGTGATTCTGTTAAGCAAATTTCCCCTATCTCTGGAATTTTTTATGTTGTACAGATTATATGTTATACAAACTGTTTGGTATACTAGGGTCCACTGTAGAAACATCCCCATGCTTCTGCAAATGTATCTTTACTAGTTATGCCTTACTTAACTTTTATACGCCACACCAGTCACTTAACAGTATAATTTGAGCTAGTTTTCAGTTCCTAGCAATCAATTTTGCTACTAATGTTAACAGCTTAGAAACTAGTGCTTTCATCACATACTGATCTACTTCTTTTGAATATTGACAAAAGTGCTCTTTTAGATAGATTTAAATTGCTTATTACATTTATCTCTTTTAAGATCAATTGCAAAAATTTATATATGGGTTTACGAGAGATGGGGCTTCATCGCACTGATAGCTTTGTATGCAACCCTCTGGGCCCACTTCCACCAGCAGCAGACCACTCTGGCAAGGAGGCTGGCTGGATTGCTGCCCAGAGTGGTGTGCCATTTGGAAAGAAGGTGCCTGGCAACACGTGGGAACTGGTAAAGGGAGGCACGTCGTACGAAGCTGTCATTGTGACAAAGCATCATCTCTAAGGAAAGGGAAAAGGGAAAAAAAACTCAAGAAAAATTATTTTCACGTGCATTACCAGAAGTGGCCCGTAGAGTGCGCCAGAGACCATGCTATGTATTCTTCACTAGCAAGCGTTCATAGCACTACTGTTTCTCTGGTTTCCTTTAGTGGCTGGTTATGGTAATGCATGTGAAAATATTTTTTTTTCTTTTAATATTTTTAATACAGTACTCCTTTGCCATATCACGGTTCATATACTGTGGTCCCAGTTTACCCCGGGACTGCAGTATATGAAGGCATGGGTGGGTGGCGCTGGGCCTGAGTCAAGCTGTGTGGACCAGACCTGTCAGGTGTCTCGTATTGGTGGGGAAAGTAACGTTTTTACTTCTCTTTCCTGCCGTCTTGCTGGATTAATAATTTTCCCGGAAATGTCCCGTTTTTACTAAGGCTGGGGTAGAAGGGACGAGCTGCTCTGTTGTCTTGGCAGGGTGGGAGGGGCAAAGCGTGTGTTGCATGTGTCTGCATGTGTTTTGGGGAGGGCTTGTGTTTGTCTTTCTTTCCCCCTCCAGGGAAGACAGGGTCCCCGTAGCGTGTCTGGGTCTGTCGCCTGCCCCCCCCCGCGCCAATTCCTTTTGGCCCACAATGCCCTGGAGCCCCATAAATCCTCCCGCTTAAGGCAGACGTCTCCTCTGGCCACCCACTGTGGCTCTGAGGGGAGAGGGTAGCAGAAGGGCCAGCTCCATGGCTTCACTTCCTTGCCAGCACTGGCTTTCTTGTGAGGGAGACTGTGAAGAGAGAGAGGAGAGGGGATCGAACCCACAACGGCGGTGGGGCCAGGACTGGGAGTTGCCACGGCCTTCCGGGATGAGGAGAGGTGGGCGACAAGGCTGTCTTGTCTTCCCTCCTCATAAGAACATAAGAACATAAGAAGAGCCATGCTGGATCAAGCCAACGGCCCATCTAGTCCAGCTTCCTGTATCTCACAGTGGCCCCACCAGATGCGTCTGGGAGTGCACGAGACTAGATATCTGTTTCGTTATATTACTCCCCGGCATCTGGTCCTTGAAGTACCCCGGTTTTAAGACTGGAGATTACACATCTCCATCATGGTTTGTAACCTGTGATGGATTTTTCCTCAGGAATCTGTCCAATCCCCTTTTGAAGGCATCCAGGCCAGATGCCATCACCACATCCTGTGGCAGGGAGTTCCACAGACTAACAACGCGCTGAGTGAAAAAATATTTTCTTTTGTCTGTTCTTACTCTCCCAGCCCTCAATTTGAGTGGATGTCCCCTAGTTCTGGTATTTTGGGAGAGGGAGAAGAGCTCCCCTCTATCCACTTTACTCATGCCCTACATTATTTTGTACGTCTCAATCATATCCCCCCTCAGGCGCCTTTTTTCCATACTAAAGAGGCCCAAATGTTTTAGCCTTTCCTCATAAGGGAGGTGCCCCAGCCCAGTAATCATTTTAGTCGCTCTCTTCTGCACCTTTTCCAGTTCTACTATGTCTTTCTTGAGATGCGGTGACCAGAATTGTACACAATACTCCAGGTGGGGCCTTACTATTGTTTTGTATAATGGCATTATAATGTTGGCTGTTTTATTTTCAATCCCCTTTTTGATAATCCCTAGCATGGAATTGGCCTTCTTCACCGCTGCCATACATTGGGTAGACACCTTCATGGAGCTGTCCACCAAAACACCAAGATCTCTTTCCTGATCTGTCACGGATAACTCAGAGCCCATGAGTTGGTAGATAAAGTTTTGATTTTTTGCCCCAATATGCATTACTTTACATTTGGCTACATTAAATTGCATTTGCCATTTTGCGGCCCATTCCCCCAGTTTGGAGAGATCCTTCTGGAGTTCTTCACAATCTTCTCTGGTTTTTACCACACGGAAAAGTTTTGTGTCATCCGCAAACTTCGCCACCTCACTGTTTATCCCTGTCTCCAGGTCATTTATGAACAGATTGAAAAGCACCGGTCCCAGGACAGATCCCTGGGGCACACCGCTTTTCACTTCTCTCCATTGTGAAAATTTCCCGTTGACACCTACTCTTTGTTTCCTGGATCTCAACCAGTTCTCAATCCATAAGAGGACCTGCCCTCTTATCCCCTGACTGTGCAATTTTCTCAGCAGCCTTTGGTGAGGGACTGTGTCAAAAGCCTTTTGAAAATCCAGATAGACTATATCCACCGGTTCACCCAAATCCACCTGCCTGTTGACCTTTTCAAAAAATTCTAAAAGATTTGTCAGACAAGACTTACCCTTACAGAAGCCATGCTGATTTTCTCTCAGCAAGGTTTGTTCTTCTATGTGTTTTAAGATTTTTTCTTGGATGAGGCTTTCCACCATCTTCCCTGGGACAGATGTAAGGCTAACTGGCCTGTAGTTTCCCGGGTCCCCCCTCCTTCCTTTTTAAAAAATTGGTGTGACATCTGCTATCCTCCAGTCCTCCGGCACTGTGGCCGTTTTAAGAGACAAGTTGCATATAACCATTAAGAGATCTGCAATTTCATTTCTCAGTTCCCTAATAACCCTTGGGTGGATGCCATCTGGGCCCGGTGACTTGTTAATCTTCAATTTATCAATTAGACCTAAAACATCCTCCTTTTTAACCTGTATTTGATTTAATTCTTTAGTCAAGAGGGGCCGTTCAGGCAGCGGAATCTGCTCACAGTCCTCTGTCGTGAAGACAGATTTAAAGAACTCATTTAATTTCTCTGCAATTTCCAAGTCCTCCTTAACCTCCCCTTTTCCTCCCTCACCATCCAGAGGGCCAACTGGTTCTCTGACAGGTTTTCTACTTCTAGCATATTTAAAGAAGCTTTTATTATTACCCTTTATATTGCTAGCCATGCGTTCCTCAAAATCTTTCTTTGCCTCTCTTATCTTCTTACATTTATTTTGCCAGAGTTTGTGTTCCTTTTTATTTTCCTCATTTGGGGAGGATTTCCATTTATAGAAAGACCTCTCCTTGTGCTTTAGAGCCTCTCTAACTCCACTCGTTAACCATTCTGGCACCCTCTTGGACTTAGAGGAGCTCTTCTTTCCTTGTGGTATGCACTTGTGCTGGGCCTCTATTATTGTTGTTTTAAACAGGCTCCATGCACTCTGAAGAGATTGGATTCTTCCAACCTTCCCCTTCAATTTCTTTCTAACTAGTTTTCTAATCTGAGGGAAGTTTGCCCTTCGGAAATCAAGGGTTTTTATATCTGATTTGCTTGATACTCTTCCTCCAACATGCATGGCAAAGGATATTGCAGCATGGTCACTGTTCCCCAGAGGCTCAGTGACATTCACATCCCTGACCAGGTCCTGAGTATCACACAGTATTAGATCCAGAGTTGCCTGTTCTCGGTTGGGCTCCATGACAAGTTGCTCTAAGGCACAGTCATTCAGCAAGTCGAGAAACCCAGTTTCTCTTTCTTGCCCGGAGCTCGCATTGGCCCAGTCGATGTGGGGATAATTGAAGTCCCCCATGATTACTATCCTATCCCTCTTAGCCACCTCCATGATTTCTCTCCTCATTTCAAGGTCCCCCTCAAGTTTTTGATCTGGTGGACGATAGAATACCCCACCTTGTCTTCCCTTCCCCCCCTTGGGCTAGAATGCGGGCTGTAGAAAGTGAGAGAACAAGCAAATAGAAATGACCAGGTGGGATTTTGGAATGCAGAAGAGCTTTAGAAGAACGCCAAGAAATGGGTGGAATGAGATGATAATAGGGCAACGAGGAGAACAACTAAAATGGGCAAGATACAGGCAGGATGAGACACAGTCCAGGAACTCTGCATAACCTTACGGCTGTTTCCACTCGCAGCCTTCTTTGTTGGCCTTGCGAGGTCCACTTTTTCCTTGGCAAAGACAGTGTGTGCCTGAATGGCAGCCACGGGGGACAAATAGGAGCCTGTGGGGTGTGCATTCAGGCGCTTCTGGCAGGCCTTTCAAAAAAGAAAGAGGAGGAACCCTGTTCTTGGGTGTGGCTCTCCCCTTAGGCAGAGTGGAGTGGTTGCCTTGGACAGCAGACGTTGGTTCACCTTGAAGGATACTAGCGGCCCTGCTATCCACATGGGGTGGGGGTTCACTCTGCTGTACCAAACTGAGGACCCCCCCCGCTCGCCTGCCTGCTCAGACTATTCTCTCCCCCCCCCCCCACCATGAAAGGGCAGCAGGAGATTGCTTGCGTGCTTTGTTGTTATTTCACGCTTACAGCTGGGGGGATTGGCAGGGATTCTTGTGGGATTTTCTGCCCACGGCTGGCCTGGGATACTCTGCATGTGCCTCTTGGCCTGGGATTAGCTGGGGCGTTATTCGAGCTGGCGATTAGCCGAGGGTGGGGGGAAGAGCAAAGGCATTCAGAGGAGGGCTGGTCCTCCCCCCCCCCACACACACCGGATGGCCTGAGGTTCACTCTTTTTCTTTCCTTCCTTCCTGCTTGGCCAGGTCATGGTGGACCCCACCCCGCTGGAGACGCCACCCCTGGATGAGAAAGTGCTGGTGAAAGTGGAAGAGAACCTCGGCCTTGAAGAAGAGGCCGCCGCCCTGCTGGTGGTGATGGACGCTGACGTCAAGGAGGAGAGCCCACTCACCCGGAAAGCTCCTCTGGAGAAGGCCTGCTCGGAGGCCGAGTTGCCGGACAGTGGGGCTGGGCTGCTGAAAGGAGATAGTCCCCAGGCCCCCTCGGCGGCGGCAGCCGTGACCCTGGAAGGGCAGCCTCAGAAGGGCAAGAAGCCCAAAGTCCTGGAGCTGCCGTCGCTGCCCACCCAGGAGAAAGTGAATGCCGCCGTGAACAGCCTCCTGGCACCTGGAGGGACAGGGAGTACCCTGACTCCAACCGCAGTGATCTCTTCCCATGCGCTGGTGAGACCCGGTTCATCTGCAAAGGCCCCCCTGGAATTCTTAGAATTCTTAGAAAACTGGAATTCCATTCCAAAACCAGAAGTCCACTTCTCCCTTCAGCAAGGCTGGGGTTAGGGGACGCCAGACCCCTGGGTAGTTCCAAGATCCATCTATAACTACAACGGTTATAAACACTGGATTCACACAGACTTACTTTATTTATTTATTTATTTATTTATTTATTTATTTATTTATTTATTTATTCCCCATAATCCCATCTGGCCCAAAGGCCGCTCTGGGCAGTTTACAATTTTTATAGAATACAAAACAATACAGGGTAAAAACCAAAATCAAATTGACATGAGCATAAACTCCAACATATAAACAAATCGTGGTTCAAATAGTGAAACAAAAACAACCACCATGTGCCAATAAAAAACCACAACCTCCAAAGACATACATTGACCACAAAGGGTAAAAAAAGTATAAGAATACAAATAATAAAATAAAGCCCAAAAGCCATAAAACGGATCAACAATATACATGCAGGGAGAAGAGTTTTCCCTGTCACGTTCCCTTCCATAGTGTTGACAATCCTTTCTGTACAGTACAATGTGTAATGAGCCTTAAGGGTCGGTGTTGTGTACCATGGACAAATTGGCCACTTTGACACCTTGACACTTTGACAGTGTTGAGGTTCATGAGCTTCTGGGTGGCCAGGGGCACAACGTTTTGCTTGGAAAAAAAGAACATAAGAACATAAGAGCATAAGAAGAGCCATGCTGGATCAGGCCAAAGGCCCATCTAGTCCAGCTTCCTGTATCTCACAGCGGCTCCACCAGATGCGTTTGGGAGCGCATGAGACTAGATATCTGTCTCCTGATACCACTCCCCTGCATCTGGCCCTTGAAGTACCCTGGTTTAAAGCCTGGAGATTACGCATCTCCATCATGGTTTGTAACCTGTGATGGACTTTTCCTCCAGGAATCTGTCCAATCCCTTTTGAAGGCATCCAGGCCAGATGCCATCACCACATCCTGTGGCAGGGAGTTCCATAGACTTACAACGCGCTGGGTGAAAAAATATTTTCTTTTGTCAGTTTTTACTCTCCCAGCCCTCAATTTGAGTGTATGTCCCCTAGTTCTGGTATTTTGTGAGAGGGAGAAGAGCTTCCCTCTATCCACTTTACTCATACCCTGCTTGGAAAAAAAATCGCTGTATGACCAAAGTTGTGCTTTTCAGACTTGTAAAAGTCAATGGATAAATGTATTCAGTCTTGCTAGGGCCATGCCAGATTACAAGTGGAAGGTTCTAGACTTTTTTTTGTTTTTACTTCCAAGTAATAAACCACAGGTACACTAGAGCTTGGGAACGTTATTTTTTAAGACTACAATTCCAAGAATGCTCCCGCTGACACTGCTTCCAACATTCTCGGCATTGTAATCCAAAACTGTAATGATTCCCTTCTTTGAAATGTCCGTATACCTTGAAAGCCAGCATGGAGGGGCGGATAGAGCATCAGAGCAGCAGTCAGGAGACCTGGGTTCAAATCCCCACTTGGAAACAATCTCATGGGGGAAGGGTGGTCCTGTTAAACCTGCTCCTTGAATCACTCACAGTTCCCGATACTCCTATTATGGTCGGCATATGTTAGAGGCAACATGAGAGCAGCATCCATAAAATATAATAGGTCGGAAGTCAGCTGCTGATCTGGCCCCTGATGGCCACCAACTGGCCTTAAAGCCACTGACCTAATAGCCAGAATGGTGTTGAGTGGGGATCTTGAATGCAGTTAAAGTGTTTGCAGGCAGCCTACTTGATTGTACAGTATTTAGATGGGGTTTGACGCCGCACCATCCCTCCCGTTTCAGAGCAATCCTGCTATGAAACAATTCATTGACAAGGAAGTAACATATCCAGATATAAAGGAGAATGGCTTTGCTTATAGGCAAATGAGAAATTACCCCAGACAGAATATATATAAAGAAGAATGGTTGTTGTGTTTTCTGTCCTAGTTGTGACATGCTGCTTTTTCCTCCCTCTCTCTCTCTTTGCAGACCCCAGTTCTTCTCACTCCAAGCTCCTTGCCACCCACCATCCATTTTTGGAGCACCCTGAGCCCTATCGCACCTCGCAGCCCCGCCAAGCTCTCCTTCCAGGTACGGTATGAGGTTCCCGGGCTGGAGGCATGGGAGCAGGGAGGAGGACACCTGGAGCCAGGAACTGCTCTTTGGTGGTGGTAGAACCGGAAGGCAGTAGAGATACATTCCAATAAGGGGAAGGACAGAATCTAGTGCAGTAATTCTCAACCTGGGGGTCCCCAGATGTTCCTGGACTGCAACTCCCAGAAGCTTCCACTACTCACTGTGCTGGAAGGGATTTCTGAGAACTACTGATCTAGTGCTTGGTTATAAAGGTCTTACGTTACAAAAAGGAAAACTGTAGCTCTCCAGAGGTTTTTGGACTGCTAAATTGGGGGAGGAAGTCGGGGGCGCAGGGGTATTGGGGTTACCTCTAGACAAGCCAGGAAGGTTTCCCACACACTCTAGAGGCACTATTCTGAATAGGGGCCATGGCACATATGAAGGGGGGGCACAGACTGGAAACGATTCTTCACACACCACCTTATAAGCTTCGTTATGCAGCTTATGCAATCCTGGTGCCACCTACAGTTGTTTCATATTGTGTCGATGGCTGTGCCCCCCACCCCCAATCAAAACAAGCAAACAAAACAGTTCTTTTTTTTTTAAAGGCTGCTAGAGACCGCATGGGAAGGTCTTGAGCCCAAAAGTCTTTTTCAAAAAACATCCTAACCATTTTTTTTTAAATACTGGAGGCCTCATATTTGAGGGTGGTAGTGGTGGGGAACATGCAATCCACACATCTGTAGTTGTGTATGACCCCTGAAACCCACAGAAGGTGGTGCTGTAATTTGTATTTTTTCTCAAATCGCACATGTCCCAGGTGAACTCAGGCTTGTTTGGGACAAAGAAGGCCAGAGGAGAGAGCCAAACCAAAGTGTGTTTTCTTCCTCTGGCTTTTGAAGGGTGGAAAAAGCCAGAAGTGTTCTGCTTCTGCTTATATACCGCCCCATACCACTTTAAGTAGTCTCTGGGCGGTTTACAATTTTTTAATTACAGTGTGCAGGCTACACATTGCCCCCCCCCCACCAGCAAGCTGGGTACTCATTTTACCGACCTCAGAAGGCTGGAAGGCTGAGTGAACCTTGAGCCTGCTACCTGGGATTGAACCCCGGGTCGTGAGCACAGTTTCACCTGCAGTACAGGCATTTAATCACTGCGCCACGAGGCTCTTACTAGCTTTAGAAGCCATGTGCAGAGACCATGCTTTAAAAACAGCTTTTTTGGGTGGGGGAAGGTGCAAGGATAAGGAAAAGGGGGACTGTTCAGGCCGATCTCTGCTCGCCGTGCCCCTGCCCCAGAGAGACTCTCTTTGTAGATCAGCTGACTTATTTTCTTTTTAATTTTGAATATTTTTACCCCACCTTTCTTCTTGGAAAAGGACCCAAGGTGGCTTACAATTATGAGGGACAATATACAGCCCAGAACATTTAAGACATATTCAAGTTAAGAACAGGGAATTAGAAGAGGCATCTTAGAACATTAAAAGGTAACATTACACCTACAAAGAGCATGTGAAAAGAAGAAGAAAAATCCATTTTGAGGGATGGAAACTAACATGGAAAACACTGGTGTCCTTATGAAATCAGTCAATGCAATCATGTATGGTAATCCATATAAAATTCCCATCATTCAGGGAAAGCTTGCTTGAAGAGAAAGGTCTTTGCCTGCTTCCGGAAAGACAGCAGAGATGGTGCAGTCCTGGCCTCCAGTGAGAGGGAGCTCCAAAGTCTGGGAGCAGCAACAGAGAAGGCCCTTTCATATGTTCTTATGAGACGCACCGGTGACGGTGGTGGGATGGAGAGAAAGGACTCTCCAGATACCTTATTGCCTGAGCGGGTTCATACTGCAAGAATTGATCTTTCAGGTAGCTTGGACCCAGGCCATTTAGTGCTTTATAGGTTAAAACCAGCACTTGCGATTGTGCCCAGTAGGTGATTGGCAGCCAGTGGAGCTGCTTTAGTCGGGGTGTAATGTGATATCTGTACCCTGCCCCAGTCAGCAATCTGGCCACTGCATTTTAGACCTGTTGAAATTTCCTGAGTCTTTTCATCAGCAATCCCACATAGAACGTATTAAAGTAGTCCAGCTGGGACATCGCTAGGGCATGTGTCATGGTGGCCAGAGAAGGGATATTATTTATTTATTTATTTGTTAGACTTATATCCTGCCCATCTTCCCAAAGGGAACTCTGGGCGGCTAACAGTGATAAAACAAGTAAAACAAGATAAAGGGCTCCGGACAGCAGAAGGCAAGATGGCGGCAGGCCTGAGCGAGGGGAGAGGGGGGGAAAAGCAAACTAACTAACAAGGTCGCCAAAGGCCTCTCTAAAAAAGAGGGTCTTCAAGGCCTTCTTGAAGGCGGGCAGGGACTCCAGCAGGCGCAGCTCACTGGGGAGATGGTTCCAGAGTGAGGGGCCCACCACAGAGAAGGTGTGGTCTCGTGTGCGCAATTTCTGCGCCTCTCTGGGTGTGGCCACCCTCAGTGAGCGCGCCTGTGCCAATCTCGTGGGTCTGGACCCAGTTGCCCTTTGGGAGACACGCTCCGCCAGATACTCTGGTCCCAAGCCGTGGAGGGCCTTGAAAATCAAAACCAGGACCTTGAACCTGATCCGGAAGACAACGGGGAGCCAATGCAGGTGTGCCAGAACTGGGGTGATGTGCTTGAATCTACGAGCACCCAACACCAGTCTGGCCGCCGCATTTTGCACCAGCTGTAACCTCCGGACCAGAGTCAAGGGCAACCCCACGTAGAGGGCATTGCAATAGTCGATCCTCGAGATCACCAGGGCCTGCACAACTGTCCTCAAGGAGGACTCATCGAGTTTGATACTGGTCAGTAATTATTCAGAATTGTTGGATCTAAGGAGGACTTTTTAAACAGTGGTTTTACTATTGCCTTCTTTAAGCATGCTGGGATCCTTCCCTGTTGCAATGAGGCATTCACTACTCTTCCTAACCAGTCTGCCAGACCCTCTCTGGCAGCTTTTATGAGCCAGGAAGAGCAAGGATCCTGACCACATCCTCAGGCTGCAGGAGCTGAAAGTCATCCATTAATACAGGGCAGGCAAGGGGGATAGTTTTATTTACAGGCTCTGGATCAATAGCAGCATCCAAGTTAGCCTGGATCTCTACAATTTTGGCTGTAAACATTTGTGCAAATTCTTCGCAGGGAGTTACAGAGTGGTCTGTGTTATCCACCTGTGGGTCAGCATGTAGCAGACTCTTGACTATTTGGAAAAGCTCCTCTGGGCGATTCTGTGCCGAAGCAAAGGTGGTAGAGAAAAACAATTTCGTTGCTGCTTCCACTGCCTTGGAATAAGCTTTCCAATGTTTCTTTATCTGTTTCACTCTGAGTTTTCCACCGATACCTTTCACCTCTACGGCCGACCCGTTTCATATTTGCCAGTTCCCCAGTTAACCATGCAGCCAGTTTGGCTCTCCTTTGAGGGAGCTTTCCAGGGAGCTTCCAACACATTTGGATTGGCACCCTGTGTGTACACATGGGGTAAGAGTAAGTCTGGAGTAAAGAAAGGGAGGGAAAGGGTTTCCTCTCCCACTGTTTTCCTCTCACGGGGCTCATCCACACAAGGCATGTGGCTCAGAGGGAGGCAAGCTGGAAGAGTGGTCCGTTTCCCGACAGATCTGCAAGAACTCACTCCAGGTTGCCACCCTTGCTTGGGTTTTCCTTGAATGCAATCTTGATTCTTCCAATTTGAATTTCCCCAACAGAAGGCACCCCTTCTCTTCCTTTTCCAACATCTCCCCCCTCATCCTTCACTCTCATGCTCCCCAACACCACCAATTCTTTTATCTGTCTCCACCCCTTGTCTCTTCCCCCTCTCGCAGAGGGAGGGAGCAGTGAGGCACTCCCACAGATGACACCAAAGTCGATGTCAAGGGAGGTCAAATTGCACATGTCCCAGACGAACTCAGGCTTGTTTGGGACACAGAAACAAGTGGGGCTGACACACGTGGAAGAAACGGGGCTGGAAAACATATACAACCGATCTCAAATGGAGGAAAACGGTCCCAAAGTAGAAGGGAAGTGGAAGTAATCAGTTCAAGCCTCCCCTTGTAGATCAGTTAAACTAATCCAAATCAATGGGTGATGGAGCACCTCTTTAACTGGAGGAAACAAGATGTGTGGATGAGCCCTATAGTGACTTCGTCCTAGGAAAGGCATACATGCAAGTTCTAAGCAACTCTCTCTCTCTCTCTCTCTCTCTCTCAGTTTCCTAGCAATTCTAGCTCACAAGTCCATATCCCATCCCTCAGCGTGGACGGACTCTCCACTCCCGTAGTCCTATCTCCTGGACCCCAGAAGCCATAACATTGCCTCTGCCCATCGTGGTCTCCCTAAATCTTGCAGAAGAGGCTGGCCTGAGTTTCTTTCCAAGCACATGGGATCACTTCTCCAGTGAGATGTCTACGTGTCCCCGTCGCTGACTGGAAGGATGCTTTCTTCCGTCCATGGACTGTGACCTGCTTGAAGTGCCCATGTGCACCATATTAGCAGGCGGATCCATCCACGAGCCTTGGATGTGACAGGATTCTTCTTTGGAGCCAAAAGAGGCCTCCCCTATGCCAGGAAGTGGCCTCCCTCTTCGAAAGCTTCGTACGGCCCTCCCAGTACCTCTTGGGAGACAAAGAGGAGATGACCTCTTTTACTGAGACTCCTCTCTGATTAAGGGGTTGTCTTTGTTCACCTCTGACAGGGCAGTATGGGCTCTTTTTTTGCCTCTGTCTTAATATTCAGACTCTTAACAGAGATGAATTTTTGTGGCAATCCAAGGCCAAAAAAGAGAGGCCATTTTATTCCCTCAACCCTTCAAGATAACGTGAACGTCTTGTCTCGTCCTATTCTTTCTTTGCCTTGATTGGCCTGGGGCTAGCATCGCAAAAATGCACAACCTGCACTATAGGCCTTGGCAAGCCTTGTGCGTTTTAGCTGTATGTCGGTGGCAGAGTCATCGCCAGCCATATTTATTTTCGCTGTGTCGGTCGTCCAGCGGTGGATGGATGGCGACCAGGAGGCAAGCGTGTTATGACGTTGTCTTGGTTATGAGGGGCCTACGTAGTCAGGCTGAGGAGTTTCAAGCCATTTTTGTTTGGGCAGACTTGAGTGCAACAGTGCTGTGTGTCTCCTGTGGCAGAACGAAGACAGGGAAGCACTGTTGGACATGGAAAAAAAACTTCAGATGTTATGAAAAAAGGGATGTCAGAGCAGACCCTTGTTTTACGTGGCTTAATAGTAAGAAAAGGGGAGTGAGTGAGTGCTGTGGCAAAACTGTAGGAAGATGCACTGCCCACCATATTTTGTTTTGGCAGATGAGGTAACAGTGTCGGCCATGTTTGTTTGGGCTAACCAGTATTGCCCTCGTTTATTGAGATGGGGATGTTTCTGCCATTTTTTCTTTTCTTTTTATCTTTTTTCCCTTTTTTCCTTTTTGTCGTATCAGAGATGTCCCATCTGACATCAAGACAACAGCTGACAAGGATGTCTGGGTGGTTTCCATCTTCACAGATGCGCTTCCGAAAGGTCCACCACGGGAGAGAGAATGGAAAAGACCCGCTACTTGATTTCTAAGCTTTATCTCTTTGACACAAGTGGTTTTCTTAATTTATTTCCTGAGGATCCAAGGTCACTGCCGAAATGGCCAAAGGGAAGGTCTTCACGCTCTGCCGTTTGACGGGTTCCTGCGGGTTCTTTCCCTTCCTCATTGGGAGACGGGTGGAGACCTGAGCCATCTTGAGCAGAGGAATCTTAACTCCTCGTCCAGTCACCAGAGAGGAAGGCCCACCACCTCACGTACCTCTTAAGTTTCCTACAGTTTCCGAATCGCATGGGAACAGCACTGACTGATTTCTCACTTTGGAGCCTCTTTCTGCAGTGGGGGGAAAAAAGGAGGGGAAAATAGGGGAATGAGGTGCTGTCTTTGTAAACAGGGCTGGCCTGGCTCCTTTTTGGCTCTACGGTTCCTTCCAGATTTATTATAAGACTGGACTCTTTGAAGAAGGGCTGGGTCTCTTTTTTATGAGGTGGTTTTGAGTCCAAGTAAAACCCTTCAGCTGAGGAGAATTCCCTCCTGTCCCGATTGTGCTGGGAAGCGGTCCTTGATGTCTGACACCGAGGAGAGACCCTCTCAGAAATATCCTAGGATTCATCATCAGAATTCCCAGCGCTTCCCGCCCCCCCGCCACACAGAGTGTGTGAATTCACAGATTTTATCTATGATCCAGAGGATCATACTGCGAGGAAAGTAGATGGCTTTAGAGCTATATTTATCTTTTTTGTCTGCCTGTTTTTTGATATCTATTTTTACAGTGGGCAGTGGCGGGGATGGGAGAGTAGGAGGGCTTTTAAGTCAAAGGGAAGTTCTTGGTGCCCTCGTTTGTGTCGGTGTATTTTAAAACGGAGGAAGGATCACAGGGCATGTTGTTGAGCACAGTGGCTTTCAGTCTGTTCCAGAAGGTTTCTTTCATGGCCAACTGTAAGAAAGAGATGGGCTGCTGCGACCAAGTTTTCCCAGCTCCTGAGAACACATCCGAAGGGCAGCCTTTTTGGACTACAACTCCCATGGTTCCCAGCCACCATAAACGACATGCTTAGGGGCTTAGTGGGAGATTCTCAGCAGTCCTATTGCAGAAAGGGCTGTGAGACTACCACGAGAGGTAGGCTGTAGGGAGGTAAGCTGTGAGCAAAGTGTGGGGGCCACGTTGCCCCCATCCCATCTCACCTGTTGCTTGTAATAAAACCCTCCCACTCTCCTGTATGGACAATATAGGTATAAGTTTAAAACATCTGCTGCCTTCCTGTCCAGACTGGCCCTGATTTGCTTACATTCAGTTGAAAATCGAGAGTATTTGGGCCTATTTCTTTTCGCTCTTTTGTAACAGATGGGGTTGAACCTATCACTGCAGATTCTAGAGTCAGGCTAGAGGGAACAGATTTATTTTCTACCAAGAATAAGTTACGGGTTAATGAGAGGCCCAAGTGTGAATGTCAGAGGTGGGAGCAATTTTAACCAGAAAGATATGGTTAATTTTAATCATCCCTTGGTGTAGCATTTAATAGTTGTAACGAGTATACTTTTTGCACTTCCATATTACCTCCTATGGGGAGAAATCTTAAGTGCTTTACAAGGGGTGGCTTATAGGTTTATTGAATAAATCGAGGCACTTTGTGTAAACAGCAATCTGCATATCAATCAGGTACAAACCATGAGTGTTATTATGGGTAAACTATGTGTAAATCATATGTGATTTGTGTATAAAGTAAGCTGTGCTTTTTAGAGCAAACTGTGAATACACCCATGCATAAGCCATGAGTATAATAATAGCAAACCACGTGTGGAGAGATCAAAGGTGTGGCAGCTGGACCTTCAGCAAAGCCCAAGCAAGGGAAGAAGGAACTCGGGCAAGACTGTGTGTAACCCACGAGTCCATCACGAGTGAGCAATCGCAAACAATGGACTTGCTATGTAATATTATCAATAACTTGTGGTTTCGCTGTAGCCATCTGACATGCAAACCACAGGTAAGCCATGAGTAAACAATCAGCAAAATGCAATTATTGTTCCATGTCCACTGTTTAGTGAAGTATGGTGACGTTTGATGTACACCGTATGCAACCGAGTAGGGCATATAAGCCCTGATTGGCCTATGGTCAAGCCATGTGGGAACCTGCGGCAATGCTTACGAACTCTTTGAGCATGGTTTTCTCAAGCCACAGGCTTTTCTTTCTTTCTTTCTCTCTCACGGAGGTGCCATGGGGGGGGAGCCCTCCCCCCAGTTTTATTGAGAGCACCCAGCAGAGTAGCTTTACAAACATTTTGGGGTATTTTTCTTTCTTTCCATAGGACGATTGCCGCCCCCCCCCTTTGGCGCTCTCCATCCTGAAGCTCCGTCTTCAGGGTTAATTGCTTTACGGTTCCCGGAGGGACTAGGGAGAATGCGGCGCTCAGGGGTAAAGCCAAGGCCTTGCTGTCCTATGCTTTTGGTCCCCCTTCCCTCCCTTCTACCTGCGCAGCTGTCAGAAATATTTCCGCTCAAGTCAAAACAAAACAACAAAACCATGTCTGTGGAGCCATAATATAGTGCGGCCCCATGTGATGAAAGCATCCCCCGCATGGCAGCATGTTCAAGGGGTATTTGATATACTTTGTGTGTGTGCGCGCGCGTGCATGTGCACACACACACGTGTGCACACACACAGAAACACATGCACGCACACACATGTGAACACACAAACAGTATTTTCCCATGTATAAGACTATATTTTTTGTCTAATATTGTTAAGCTAAAAATTGAGGGCCCTCTTATACGTGAAAGTCAGCTGAGGAGAGAGAACCGCGCGGTTGCGAAACTATAGTTTTGAGTTGGAAAAGTGGGGGCTGCCTTATACATGTGGGCGTCTTATAGACAGGAAAATAAGGTAATAAAACCATATAAATGAAATAGATAAATAAATCTGGAAAAGGAGGCTAGAAAAGGGGTGTAGATATTTTCCCATCAAAATCTCATTTCCTCCTCCCGTTTCCAATATTTGCAAATTGAAGTTGCTGTGGAGGATTGAGCTGGGTTACATTATTTTGTAGCAAAACCGTGAGACTAAGGCTTAATGGGCAGCCAGGGCGGAGGGGGGGAGAGGTAACCCAGGCTGTGCCCTGACAAGAAGTGACTTCATGTAAGAAAGAGTCTCTTTCATTTTAAGAGCTCTCTCTTTATCGAAAAGTGGGTTTAAGCTCCTGGGCGGTTTGTAGGCTCCTTTTGCAGCATCCTTCAGGGAAGCGGGTTGTTGGTGTGCACGGTGGAAAGAGGAGCCCCAGAGAGTCACCTTCTTGTCTGAATCCCTTTGCAACCTTAACCTGTCGGGGTAATGAGCAACAGTGAAGCACGCTTCCGTTGGGTGAGCACCAAAACCCAACCGTACTTTCGTTAAAATACAATGCTAATACGATTTCCGGGCACACTGCAGTACCAGAGGCCTTCCGTGACAGAACGGACACGTGAAAGCGGTGATGCAAAGCCTATTTTTGTGAGCTGTTATTAATAAAAAGCTGGAGAAACCTCACGTCTTGTGGAGGGGAAAGACTTCAGCTCTTTCCACTGCCTCTAAAATGGCGGCAGCTCCTCTCCTTGGCTTCTCCCTCGGCCCCAGGTTCAGTCTGGCAGGGTTAGGTCTGCAGAAGCCCCAGTTCCCCCACTTGGCCGAGGGTGAGGGACAAAGCAGGTTTCCTGGTGAATTGCCTTTTCTCTTCTTTCTGATTCCAGGCCCTGGACCAGAGAGGGCAAGAGTCAACATTATTTTGCCTCCTTTTTCCTCCCCATCTGAGACCCAAAAGTTCCATTTGGGGTTATTTCCCCTCTAATGGATCCTAAGAGCCCTTTTCATGTGTGCTCATAAGAACAGCCATGAAGTGGCTGTTACCTCAAGATCACCGAGTCCTCCGTATGTATCCAGGATGGGTGGAAAGTCCCATCTTTTCCTCCTGTGGGGAGAAAGGCAGCATATTATTTATGATTTATTTGTTTGTTACATTTTTATACCGCCCATCTTCCAACTGGAACTCTGGGCGGTTTACAAGTTAAAAACATCAACACAAAAAAGAGGGGAAAAGCCCTAAGCAAGGTACATCAGGGGCGGGAGGAAAAAAAAGCAGAATTAAATAAATTAAATTAAGGTCGCCATCTGCCTCCCTAAAAAGCATGGTTTTCAAAGCCTTTTTGAAGGCGGGCAGGGACTGTGCAAGGTGCAGCTCACTTGGGAGGTGGTTCCATAACGAGGCGCCCACAACGGAGAAGGCACGGCCGCGCATAGCCGACCTCCGCACCTCCCTAGGGGGGTGGGCACCCTGAGTGAGCGCCCCTGCGACATTCGAGTGTGCCTGGCCTCAGTTGACCTCTGGGAGGTACGCTCCGACAGGTATTCAGGACCCAGGCCATGGAAGGTTTTGAAAACCAAAACCAGGACCTTGAACCTTATCCGGAGAGCCACGGGCAGCCAGTGCAGGCGAGCCAGAACTGGGGTGATGTGATCGTATCTACGAGCACCCACCACCAGTCTGGCTGCCGCATTCTGCACCCGTTGGAGTCTCCGGAGAAGGGTCAAGGGCAACCCCACGTAAAGTGTGTTGCAGTAATTAATCCTTGAGACTAGCAGGGACATTTTCCAACCTCTAGAATTCAGCCACAGGAAAGCTGTAAAATCTAGAGCTATAACTAGGACGTTCCAATAAAGTATTACTAAATCTATGAACCATGGCACCCATCCACCCTGGCCAATGTTGAAAAACCATGAAGTAATGAATGCTACACATTGCATGGTCTCTGGCTCCCTCTAGTGACCATCTCTATTAATACACCCAGGAAATATGTATAAATAGGTTTTCTGGTTTTTTTTATTTAGTACAGTATTTTCAGGCAAAGGATAAGTGAACCAGCAGATACTGATCCCACAGATACAGACTTGTTCTGTGGATGTAGAAGTATGGGCCTGCTTGAAGAAGCCAGGCCACCAGTGACTCAGCTGGTGAGCCGGTTTTCTTTGCCATTCCAACATTATTTGCAGATGCCGTGTTTAGGTAAGGTATTCAGCCACAAAGGAGAAATAAAATTGATGCATTCTCTGAATGGGGTTGGGACTAGGGTTGCCCCTTCTCCCTATTGTGGATGATGGCAGCCTTTAAGAACAAAGAACTTGCCCTGGTTCAACGTCTTGCTCTGACCAGGCAGTGATAGAACATGGATTGCTAGCTTTAATGTTTGAGAATCCTGAAGCAGTTTTAAGAGCAAAGCGCTTCACGGTCTCCTCTTTTTATAAAAAGCCAGAACTGCTAGCTGATCCGATACAAAGTAGGACAAGACTTCTGGCTGGCATTGTTTTTTCTTTTCCTTTTTTTCCTTTTTTAAAGAGGCGGGATAGAAAAGGGCATTTTGGCAAATGCGATTTCTCATTGCAGAGGTGTGAAAAGCAGCACTTGGGAAATTCACGCCTCTTGCAAAGTGTTTACATTTTAAGCATTCAGAAACCCCGCCTTCCTTTGCAGTCTGGTTGCCCAACCATTTGTAGAAGGCACAGTATTCTCAAAAGAGAAAAGGGTTCCCACCATTTTTATGACCAGAAGCCAGTGTGCCTTTAATGGTGGCACAACGGGTACAAAAATGTACATGCCAAGCCTTCCTACTCACCTACCCTTGCTCGTGGCAGGGCAGTGGTAGGAAAGATTTTAATTGATAGTTTGCTTAATAAAAACAAGATAAAGATGTACAACGTCTGCCCATTAATGTGTTCAGTTCTAAAACGGCAACTGAAACAAAGTCTTCCTGGGCTGTGTTTTGACACCATCCTGTTCCTTTCTTAGTTTGCAGGCTTTTGCAGGAAAGAGCCTAGACCAGAGCAGTGATGGCGAACCTTTTAGAGCCCAAGTGCCCAAACTGCAATTCAAAACCCACAAAATTTTCGCGAAGTGCCAATACAGCCATTTCACCTGAATACAGGTGGCTGTGAATGGGCGATGTTGGGTGCCCACAGAAAGGGCTCCGAGTATTGCCTTCGGCACCTGTGCCATAGGTTCATCAAAACTGGCCTAGAGAGAGAGAGAGACTGTTATTGAGAGACTGTTATGGCATGAGAATAGTAAAGTCCCATCTGTAGGATGGGTGAATTTCACAGCTGCTTGGTCGGTCAGCCTGGTGGAAGCCTGTCTGATCTCTCATGGGTCAAGGGCCAAGTCCATACAGTTGGAATGGAGAGTAACAAAGAAGAGCGGTGGTTGTTAAACCAGTTTGATTGGCCAATAAATGGGAAATAAACGCAACAAAGGGGACTTGTAGCACCATAAAGCTGTCCAGATTTATTGCAGCAGCAGCAGCTTTCGTGGACTTGAGTGGTGAAATCTGATTACATGTAATGGAGTGAGCTTGAGTCCATTAATGTTTATGCTGCCATCAATCTATTAGTTTTAAGGTCCCATGAGACTTTTTCAGGGTAATAGGCTACACTCCCCCTCTTCAAATCATCAATCAGACCGCTTTTGTAGGAACAAACCTCCTCCCATGTGTGCCTCTTTTGTGCCTCTTCTCCTCTCACAAAACAAAGCCTGAGATTTGCTCCAAGAGAACATTTGTCTGTACCTTTTCCGCTCACCCAAAAGGGAGGGTCAACAGTACAGAGCGCTGCAGATGTTCTCTGAGTTCTTTCTCCTTTATGTCGCATTCTGGTCCTGTCCTGAAAAGGCTCAGAGTGTGAGTGGGATCTGAGCAGCACCCTGGCTGGCTGGGCTGGGAATGCTGTTCTCCAGAGCCTACTGTTAACTGGCTTTGAAAGGGTGATACACCAGGGAGATGATGGCACGCAAAGTAAATAGGGTATCAAAGGAGGAATGGTCTCCAGATATGTTTGGCCTGCAGCTCCCAGGGTTCCTCACCACTGGCTATAAGTTGGGTAGGGCTGATGGGATTTGTAGCTTAACAACATTTGGAGGTCTCCTCCCTAGTCTAAAGAAATCGGCCTGTATTTAATGCAGGAGGCCTTTAGGGTGAGAAAGTGGAAACGTGTGCCCCTATTTTCAATTTTCTTTTTAAACACACCTGGGAGGATCTCCTTTAAATCGGCCTCAACACACACTCAAGAAGAGCTTCCTCAGAGGAATGTAATGCATGTCAATTTCCTTCTTCACTTTTTAAAAGCTAACATCTAGAAGAGAAAGAGCCAACAAAAAAAAAGGTAGAGAACTCAACCTGAGCTTTCTATCATGTGTAAACCCAACGCTGCCCACTCCAACCACTTGAGGGACATCATGCATTCCAATAATATCTCACTCAACCTATAGCACACTAGCATACACACACACACACACACACGCACGCACACACACACCACCACCACCACCACCACCACATATGGCAGTACTTTGTGTATTTGGAAGGGTGTCACTTTATATATATCCTTACTTGAACATGCTTCCCTTTTTATTGTGCGGGGAAGGGGGGAAAGCGCTGCCATTTTGGCTGGGTCTCGGCTCTCAGGCTGTTCAGGATTTGTCTTTCTATCTCATTGGCACTTTGGGTCTTGCCAAGTGCCCATTTGGCAGGGATTGGTCGAGACACGTGGGACGAACAGGGCAAAATCCAGGGATTTGACAAATTTTGCCTGAAGAAGAGCCTCTGCTGCTTTGGGGTGGGGAGGGGGCGGGGCAAGAGGTTTCCTGCTAGAGGCCGCCGTAGGTGTACTGCAGTTGCTTCTTCCCTGCTCTTCTTCATTGTCATCCTGATGGTGGTCCCTGAGCTAAGGGTTGGTAGAGCTCTGTTCCTCTCTGGGTACCTCTGCACTGGGGCTTGGATCCTGTTTATTTTTTATGATGAATCTCTCTGGGATCCTGCCCTGTAAATAAATTTATTTTTCAACAAAAACCTTCTCCTAGCTGGCTCCTGCTTTATTTACTTGATTCCCCCCTCCCAAGCCCGGGAAATCCATCGTCGCCTTGAATGCTTCTCCTCCCTCTAGGTCCACGTGGTTAAACTGAACTGCCATGTTTCCACTCTGAAGGTGGAGCAGGCCTCACTTGGATGAACAAAAGCCCACTTATATTCCATGACTGTGCTGCGCTGCACATGCATTTTATTATACTTATACCTGTCCTCCCCTCTCAGGGTCAAGGAAACATGCCACTGGCATGTTGTAAGCAACCATCCTTCTCTGGGGCTTCAGGTGGTCAATGACCCTCTCGCCCAATTAGCTTGAACATTCTCTTCTGTAAGTGTTTATGACAAATGTCTCTGGGCTGATGATACTGCTAAGCAGCTAGTGTGACCCCCTAGAGCCATGGGAGATATCTTCAAGGGAAGAGATTACATGGCAAAGTTCAAAACCCTCTGTCCACTTCCCTGGTTCCCTGCAAAAGACCTGATTGAAAGGACACGTCAGAACCCTTGCACTGAACGGCCGTGTAGTAGAGTATATCTTCCCTTTCCAGAGAGGTCACCGTGTTGGTATGTCTCCATCTGCATGGTATCAAAAACAGATGGGTGTCTTGGTTCTGAAGTTCCCTGTGACAGGAGCAGCAGCTGCAAGCAACTGGGTTAGGAGACAACACTTCCAGGTTTTGATTCTAAGCCTGTTTAGGTTGAGATGCCTGCTTGGGCCTGTCCTGTCCTTGAGGCGCCTTATCTAAGGAGCAGAGGAGGAACTTCTTTGCTTTCTGCCTCTATCAGTCCCTGGAAGCAGCAGCAGCAGCGGTGGTGATGCTCAGCAGAACTGCCAATACACCCCTGGGCAGATCCCCAGAATGTCTCAGGAAATTGGATGTGTGGGGGGCGGGGTGAACTTCCAGCTCCTGGGGACATCAGGGATGCTGGTGAGTCTTTGGGTCCAAGTCCTGCGTCCAAGTCTGGTACCAAGCCCTAAGGCCAATTCCCTATTAAAAATAAGCTTTTCTCCCCAGGAGAATGGGTGGAGTAGGACAGTTCTAAGCTGCAAGTCCAGTCTAAATGATTGAAAAAAAGAGAAGAACTTAAATTGAGTCCAAGTCCTGTCCCTGTTCCAACTTCAGTCTAACTTGACACCGAGTCCGTCCACTCAAGACTGTAATTCGTAGGAGATGCATCTCTTTGTTAGGGAGATTATGCTGGAAAGAGAAACTCAATCAGCCTTCCAATAGCGTTTTTTTAGGACTTTAATTCAGATTGCCAGGAGCATGGTGGTCAGTTCACCTTCCTTTCCATACCAAGCAAAAAGCTTCTTCTAGCAGAGACTGGAACAGACAGGCAGAAGGGAGCTTATTAGCATATAAAATGTACGAAGATTGCCAGATAAGAATTGCTGCTTCTGGGGAGGCTTATGGTCAGGGCATCACCCTGTCATTGACTGACCTCTGTGGTCAGGGCATCACCCTGTCATTGACTGACCTCTGTGGTGTTCTACCCCAGGATTCACTCAATAGTGTAGGGTTTCTAAGCCCATTGGCTCCTTTTGATGCCCCATTCCCATGGGATTCTGGCTATAAGCTTGCCCCCTAGTGCCAGATTGTTTTTGTAATTCAGGATAGCAACTCTAAACCTTTGATCGTGCAATGACCATGTGACTTCACCCTCTCATGCAACCTTTAATAGTTTTGGGGAACGTTCTCCTAAGGACTTAATTGGAGGAAGTCATTTTGGTTAACTTTCCAGATACGCTTCCTCAAGCGGATGCATGACTCTCTTGCTAGGCCTGCTTACACACACTTATGTCAGTATTGAACTCAAAAGTGTTCAAGGAGGCACCGATCACTTGAAGTAGGGTGCATTTGGCTACCAAAGCACTGAAGTTAAGAGTTCTCAAGTCTCAGGCAGGACCTCAACCAAGAGGTCAGCAGGTTCTCTAAGGGTCCCTAGGAGGAGAGACCAATCTCGAGGTGAAGGGCACTGAAAAGGAAGATTTGATTTTCATGGGGGAGGGTGTGCTTTAAAGTCCGAAGAGTCGTTTTGACTCATTTTCATACCACAGGACACCAAGGTTCACAGACTCAGCATGAAGGTATGGCTGTGTATGTGGCCCTGGTGCAGCTCTGGTGCAACAAAAGGCCAGGCTAAACTGGGAGCAATGGGTTGGGGATGGGAAGAGAGCTGGTGGGTGCACGTCCTTGAAGCCACTCCTAACTGGAGTAAGGCAAAGAGCAGAGCTCCATTATTGTGACTTCTGAGCCTTCTTTGATTCAAAATTTTATTCGACTTCTGAGCCCTCTTATTGCCTGGGGGTGGGAGGTGGGAGCCTGATGGTTCTTAACTAACTAACTAACTGATTCAATTTAATTTTAAAAATGGATTGCCTATTAATCAGATTTTACTCAGATTCTGGTCGCATGCACCTGGGACACCCACATGCTCATTGCCCCAATCAGTTCTGCCAAGCAAAAGAATTTTGAGATCGTCAGCCAATCTTGGCTTTCCCCAACTTTTTTATATCAAAAGAATCCACCCCCTTTGGCATCAGGTTTTGCTCTTGAAAGCCAAGGAATTAGGAAACTGCAGACTCGTCGACAACCTATCAGAGGCCTCTGCCCGGTGCAGAACAAGGCTTCTAGAAATTATTGGAAGAAATGTGTCTGTCCCTGCACACAGAATATGCCACTCCTGGCCAAAGGTCCCCCTAGTGACACACTGTAGGAAGATCTTCCTACAGGATTGATCAACTGGTGGTCTAAGGCTGCCATTCTCAGCAGGGG
Organism: Phrynocephalus versicolor; assembly: GCA_023846285.1. Lineage (NCBI taxonomy): Eukaryota > Metazoa > Chordata > Lepidosauria > Squamata > Agamidae > Phrynocephalus > Phrynocephalus versicolor. Next base: position 5,206,330 of record JAHTLZ010003468.1, on the reverse strand, counting down.
CCATATGGTCCCTTTAGGGCCCTTGGAACATTTGAAGGAGGCCAGAGACTGGAAATAATTCTCCCCACACCACCTTATAAGATTTGTTACGCATTGAATGCAATCCCAATCCAGCCTGTATTTTTTCACATTGTGTTTATGATCGTGCCCCCCCCCCCAAACAACAAGGCCAAAACAGAGGAGTGCTCCTAAGGAGTACTGTCCCTTCTCCTAGCTGTTCAATCCTGTATGGGCAATATCTTAAATACATAAGTTATGAATAAGGTCCATTTGAGTTTCACCAAAAGAGAGAGCAAAAGAGAATTGTGTGTGTGTTGTGTTGTTACAGTCGTGACCGTGCATGGCATAATCAGCTTGGTAGCAGAGAAGCCTGCAATGCCAATGCTGATCTTTTCATTGGGCCAAGAGCCACTACGACACTGCTGAGAAATCCCAAGACTTCCCCTGGAACACAACTGGAAAACCACTAGTCTAGCTGAAAATATCCCGTTTGTAGTACTTCCTAAGGTATAGTACTTTAGTACTTTGATTGTACCTCT
>JAHTLZ010003468.1:5186387-5205291 GCA_023846285.1 Phrynocephalus versicolor | reverse complement strand
GAGGGGTGGGAACACAGCAAGAGGAGCAAACCCCCAAGATCTCTGGTCCAAATTTAGGTTGCCAGCAGATCTTAGGGGTTATGTAAAAGCACCCTTAGACAGGGGAAACCTCCTCCAAAAGGTAGAGAAAGAAGCATCATGCCACATTTACAAGGGTTGAGAGATCAATGTTAGCAGAAGTGTTTTCAAACATGAGTGCTGGTGTGGCTGAGTGAGTTGGCCTTCAAATCACATCTCTCTCTCTCTCTCTCTCTCTCTCTCTCTCTCTCTCTGTGTGTGTGTGTGTGTGTGTGTGTGTGTTCATACCTGGATGATGGCACTTCATGACATTCCAGATCGCTGCCAGAAGGAGGACCTGGTGAATTACTTCTGAAGTGTTGTCTATCTAGACATCCCTGGGAAGGGTCACCAATAGTTCAGAACAGAGTCGACAGCACATAATTATTATCATTGTTGGGCACATGGCTCACTGTCGCATATGCAAGCGGACTGTGTGCCCGTAACGGTTTACTCTATAATCAGGCTGTTGGATTTCAAGATGCCTTGTTATTTTCCCCCTTCTGAAATCTGCCGTGAAAAGGGAAGATAATGTAAACAGAGTCCTTCAGGCAGAAGATGGCCCTCGGTAAACCTGGATGCATGACATGACTCTTTGAGTGAAGCTTGGTCTCTCTTGTGTAGCCTCTTCTCTCCGGGAGTGTCCGGTAAAACCTCCAACTGGGGAGGATGCTAATGGGAAGAGGGGATTGATATCTCATGCAATCGTTCGGTTTTAAGTACCCCATTACTTCCAGCTGATTTTGAAAGGGTTGTGGCAGATATACTGTATATACATATAATACAAGAGCTTAAGCTTGCAGAAATTCAACAGATGAAGCTTCTCCCAGACATACAGATGGGGGAAAGGGGACTTATTGTCACACAGTTATTATGCATACAGCTAAAGCCTGCCGGTAAATAATAGAAAAATTGGTAATTGTAGGCCTAATGAGTGGATGAAAGATGAGCCCATCCTCCCCCCCCCCCACCAGTGCCCATTAGCTGCTTGCTTTAGAAGTGAACACAAATTTGTCCTTGCTGGAATGGGGCTCCCTTTGTTCTTTAATTCATGCTGATGTTATTTCTGGCCTGTTAACACTGTTGGCGGGATGTGTGGGTGGATGCCGAAATTGGTTTCAAGAGATAAAGGCCTGTGACTCTCCTGGGCCTTCCTTTCAATCCTGTTTATCCCTTCCTATCCTCCCCCCTCGCTTTCGGAAAGACAGAGGATAGCTCTTCTCAGGGGTGATGGCTATAGGAATTGATAGGAGGAAGCTTTTTGTAGGACTCTGGCTGCTGCAGAGGACCCACGAGGGGAGGGGGCATGGCCAGATCTCCGACACAGATGAAGCAGGGTGGGGTGATGACAGCAGGGAAAGTCCCCATCCCTCATGCCAAGCCATTCCCCTCGGCTAGGAGGCAGCCAAAGGGCCTACCCAGCAGCCCTAAACAATCTCAGCCCCTTTAGGATCAGTAAAGGCCATGATCCTGTGTCAAGTGTTGTAGTCAGCTTCTACTGCCAGCCTGTTTTATCCTACACAGAGGATAGGATAAAAATCCAAAACGACCTTGACAGATTAGAGTACCAGACCAAAGCTAACGGAATGAGTTCAACGAAGAGAAATGTAGGGTCTTGCATCTAGTCATAAAAAACGAATTGTACAGATATAGGGTGGCAGACACCTGGCTGGAGAGTAGTACAGTGGTGCCTTGTATAAAGGAATTAATTAGTTCCAAATGAAATTATATTAAGCAAATTTTCCTTTATACAAATTTCCCATAGAAATGCATTGAAAACAGAGTAATCCCTAACTGTGACCATTTTTATGTTGTTCAGATTCGCCCCATAGACGATTCTGTTAAGCAAATTTCCCCTATCTCTGGAATTTTTTATGTTGTACAGATTTTATGTTATACAAACCATTTGTTATACGAGGGTCCACTGTACCTGTGAAAGGGATCTGGGAGTCTGGGTGGACCACAAATTGAACATGCATCAGCAGTGTGAGGCAGCAGCCAAGAAAGCCAGTGCGATTCTTGGTTGCATCAACAGAAGCATAGTGTCTAGATCAAGGGAAATGATAGTACCACTCTATTCTACTCTGGTCAACCCCACCTGGAGTACTGTGTCCAGCGGTTCACACATCAATTTAAAAAGGATGTTGACAACCTCAAACAGGTCCTGAGGAGAGCGAACAGGATGGTTAAAGGTCTGGAAGAAAGGTTTTATGAGGAGTGGCTTAGGGAGTTGGGAATGTTTAGCCTTACAAAAAGAAGGCTAACAAGGGATAGGATAGCCATGTTTAAATATCTGAAAGGATGTCATATCGAAAAGGGACAGGCTTGTTTTCCATGGCTCCAGAGACCAGGACTCGGAGCAATGGTTTCAAACTATAGGAAAAGAGATTCCATTTGAACTTTAGGAAAAACTTTCAGACAGTTAGAGCTGTTCAGCAGTGGAATATGCTTCCACGGAGGGTGGTGGAGTCTCCTTCTCTAGAGGTTTTTAAGCAGAGTCTGGATGGCCATCTGTCGGGAACACTTTGATGGGGGTTCCTGCATGGCAGGGGGTTGGACTGGAAGGTCCTTGAGGTCTCTTCTAACTCTATGATTCTAAGATATGTGCAGTGTGTGTGTGTGTGTGTGTGTGTGTGTGCATGCACGCATGTGTGCACTTGCACAGGAGCATGTGCTGGCGCAGGCGCATGTGTGTTTTACGTCAGTCCACAATATTTTGTTGGCTTAGTCCTCCCTCTCCAATTTGCAAGTGATAATGTTCACCTTCCTTAAGGATTATGGCATAATGTTTCTATTCACACTTCAAAGTCCCTCACAAATGCTAAGTAGTACTGCTATTTTTATAATTCGCACTTGGACAGCCTGTCAGTGGAGATGCTCCCATCCTTTACCCAAGAGCCTGCTGTTTCCAGATCTGGCATATTTGGGGTACAGACTAGGCCCCATAGTGCCTTCCTTGAGTATTTCCTGTTGTTGCCTCAACATAAGAACATAAGAAAAGCCATGCTGGATCAGACCAAAGGCCCATCTAGTCCAGCTTCCTGTATCTTACTGTGGCCCCACCCAATGTGTCCAGGAGCACACCATCTGGTCCTTGAAGCACCCCGGTTTTAAGCCTGGAGATTACACATCTCTGTCGTGGTTTGTAACCTGTGATGGACTTATCCTCCAGGCTGTGAGGTTTGCACTTCTCACCACTTAGAAACTTTTTGGCTTTGAACGGCTCTGCTGCTGCTTCACATATGCTTTACATCTGGCTTCACTTTAATTTGTGCTAACCTTTTCTGAAAATTAGCCCTCTAATTTATTTTTAATGATAAGCGTCAACCTCAGAATGTAGAGCATCAAAATAAAATGGGAAAGTGGTTCTAATCATGCAGAGTGTACCCTTTCCCCACCTCTGTTATAAGACTGACAGTTGTTAGGTAGAGTGTAGAACAGACTACTCCTCTTGAAGGTTGACAACACCATGGCAACAGTCAAGATGATTTACAAGATCCCACTTGTACCCCTTACCATTCACAAAGGAGGTTACTTCATGTCCTTCCTTGTTCCGTGACTAGTTTTGTACCATGACAGCGTTTGTTGTGATTATGTGGTTTTGTCCCTGTTTCAGTGATGCCATGGTCATGATAATTTTTTTCGTAACAAGTGTTACCTCACGGTCTTGTACCATGACAAACACTGAATTTGTCTAGCTTCCTTTTTTTTTTTAGGGCTTAAAAATTCTTTTTTGATATTTCGCTTCTTAAAAGTCAAAATTAAAAATAAATAAACCCGAACAGTTTTCTGAGAGAAACGAATGCTTTTTTACGTGACAGTCGTTACTACACAGTGCGTTGTCTCAGAACAGAAAGTGGGAACAAAGAGTGACAAAGGAAAACCCTACCCCAGCACCAGGTACAGTATTTTTGTGCTTAGCACCCGTTCTGGGGGGCGTGGTCGAGACAAATTTCAGTAGTTGCGCGATGGACGTGAGGTAACATTTTTTTTGTACCATTCCTAAACGCAACACTAACAGAGACAAAACGGACATGAAGTAACTGCCAAAGTTACCCAGCAGGGGGAAATCCCAAAAGTTTACTTCCCCCCACCCCCATCATTTTAGCACTTTCTCGACCAAACAACAAGCAATTGTCAGGGCTGCTTTTCAACACTTTCCCTGGGTATCAAAATGCCTAGAAGAAATGGCGATGTGTACAAGAGTGAGTCCTGTAAACCATCTTGGCTGCTGACATGGGTGTCATCAATGTTCAGTTTGCCCTTTGTTATGTAAATGTTTGGCATCCTTTTTCATCCTCATAATGTGGACGTGTTACTGTGCAGCAATATTAGGTCAGTTCCTTATGATCCTTCTAGGCACCGTATTTTTCTGTCTATAAGACACTGCCTTTTATGAGACATCCCCCCAATTCTTAGACCCCCAAATAAATAAAATTAATACATCCTCCTTGAGGTCTCGTCCACCCCGACTCTTATCTTTAATTTCCCCTTTCTAAACACTCCTCTCTGCTTTGGTGGGTTTGTTTGTTTGTTTGTTTTGCAGGATCAGGCTCTGTCAGGCTTGAGCAGCCCATTAAGAGCAGCCCATTTAGCGTGCCTTTTTATGCTAAAAATAAAGTGTGGATTTTTTCTTTTCTTTCTGGAGTGCCTTTCTTAAATGGGCTGCTGAAGCCTGACGGAGCCTGATCCTGCAAAAAAACAAACTCACCAAAGCCAAGAGGAGTGCTTAGAACTGAAAATGAAAAAAAAAAAACCAAACAAACAACAGCGGGATGGTGGGGGTGGAGGACTCAAGGAAGGATGGACCTGATCATGTAAAAAACAAACCACTAAGGGAAAAAGCAAGGTGAGTTTGGGTTCTCCTCCACCCACCCACCCCAAAAGGCTTACTTCTGTGTATACCATGCCCTTTAATTTTTGGCATCATGATTTTAGAAAAAAAAGTAGCTTGGTATATATGGGAAAATACAGCAGGTATCCAACGGTGGAGCCAGACTGTGATTTTTCTGTTTTCTGCCACCTCACAGAATCTAGAGGGTAGCCATTGTCCATGTTGTTCCATGAACCTGCGGAGAGACAGTATCATTGCATGCCTCTCTACCAGTAGAACTGACTGGGATCAGGATGGTTTTACCACTGCAAACACAAATGAATATTGATGACACACACAATTTCTTTTCCCAGCAGTGACATTGTCATCTGCTGTTATTTTATAGAATACCCCACCCCTTTTCTCCATCTCCTGGAGTAACAGCTTCCATACAAAGGTGCAACACAGACCTGTGAGAAGGCTGCTCTTATCTCTGCTGTTTCGACCACAGCCTGGCCCCCAACTCTGCTGATGCCTCTAAACTGGTTTTAGACAAGAAAATGTGTCAAGGTGGCAGTTGGGGGGGACACTGTTTTCTTTTGTTTTGCCAACAGATAAGACTGGCACTCAAAAATGGATTTGCTAGTAGTAACTGGCTGGATAGTTTAGTGCAGTGGGTCTCAACCTGTGGCTCCCCGGATGTTCCTGGACTGCAACTCCCAGAAATCCTGGCCAGCTCAACTAGTGATGAAGACTTCTGGGAGTTGCAATCCAGGAACATCTGGGGACCCACAGGTTGAGAACCACTGGTTTAGGCATGCTGTAGTAGAGCCAGAGTTTGATTCCCCACTGTGCCTCCCCCTCAGCGTCTGTTTATATCACAATCCCGAGGGAAGCAAGGTAGGCCGTGGAACATCTGGGAGGCAGCTCTGAGCTTGTGCAGCATGTCCTACCTTGAGCGCTCACCAGACACATCCCGTCGTCTTTATATAATTGGAGATGGAAGGAAAGATGTACAGCACAGAGCTACTGAAGGCTTGCCACCCACGACCTTTTTTGGATCTAAGCGTGTCAACTGCGGCCTGTTAGACTCCCAATGTCCGCTAGAGGGGGTATGTTGACCTTTTAACGGCAAAAGGTAATGGCTGGTTGGCTCAGGGAGAAGGTGGTTTCCACCCTGCTTAGTCTGCTGTTTGGAGCGCTGCAGGGATGGGCCAGCATGTTCTCAAAGATGGTGATCAGACGACTGTGCTAGGGCATGCCAGCACCTAATCCCCAAAATGGTCCTTCCCACACTTTTCTGTTTCCTCTAATTTTATGCTGGCACTGGGCAGGCCTCAGGCTGCAACTGGAACCAAATGGGTGGCAACACTCATTGTGGGCACATGGCATCCACCTGTGCAGTGCTCCTCTGCAGCTTAGAGGGCACGTTGATGGGTAGGATCAGTCTGATTCGGATTGGTTCCAGCATGTGTGATAAAAAATATTTGCTGTGCCTCGCCTTCAAGAGCTGGTCAAGCAAGTAGTAAAGGTAAAGGTAAAGGTTCCCCCTGCACATGCGTGCTAGTTGTGTCCGACTCTAGGGGCAGCGCTCATCTCCGTTTTCAAGCCAAAGAGCCAGTGTTGTGCAAGTCCGTGGCCATGTGGCCAGCATGGCTGAAAGCATTTCTGCGCACGGAATACTGTTTACCTTCCCGCTTTTTACGGCGGCACCTATTTATCTACTTGCATGTACATGCTTTCGAACTGATAGGTTGGCAGGAGCTGGGGTTAACAGAGGGAGCTCACTCCACTGTGTGGCACCCACGGTTCTTTGAAGCTGACAATTTCAGTGCTCTAGCCCACTGAGCCACCATGCCCCTGGTCAAGCAACTACCTGTGGCTGCATCCACCACAGTGCCTTCAGCTGCAGAGTTTCTCGACTGGCCCTTTAAGAGAAGATTTTAAAAACATTTTGGTACTGATGTAGCACCTCAGCAATTACTGTAGTCTATATATAGTTAAAGATATTTATTTTACTAATTTGCCAGTAGCCTGAAGTGACTGGCTCATTAAGCCACTTCACAAAATGGGCAGGAGCCATTTCCATGGAGAAGGTCAGGCTTGAGTAGAGTGTTCTAATCAAGCTTGACTGTTCCCAAGCAGCTCATATTACTTTGCTCCGCGTTTTTGGTGTAGCTTTACCCTGAGTTAGATTCCTAGTTGTGGAACCAGAGGCTGCGAGTTCGATTCCCTGTTGTGCCTCTTGAGAAAAGAGCCAGCCTGTGTGGCCTTGGGCAAGCTGCACAGTCTCCAGAAGAAAGGAAGAGTAAACCACTTCTGAGCGCACTCTACTTAGAAAACCCTGAAAAGAATAGTCAAAAGTGAGAACTGAATTGACGGCATATAATTATTATAATGTGTGTTTACTTACAGCAATATAAGGATAACTTTTGATTGTGACCCTGGTTTGTTTTTTTCTCCCCAGTAGACTGCAAGGTTTGTGATTGTTTTCTCCCCAATAAACAATTCCAAATATTCTTTGGTGTTGTTCAACTCTATAACTTTATTCAAAACTGGGTCCCCCCCCGCCCCCCAGGGGCTACACTGTCCCAGGGGCCCTGTCACCCTCCACCTGATACTTCCCTCTCTATTTGGTTACGTCTACACAGTGAAACCTTGTCTAATAACAAAAAGAGAGAGAGAGAGAAAGATTGACCCATCCAGGTCCCCAGTGCTGTCTATAATAAGTGTGGGTGGGTGGTGATAAAAGGGGTGTGCAAAGAGGAAATGCAGGAGGCAAGGACATGGATTTGGGAAGGCCTGGAAGACCCGTTCTTAGACCCCTAAAATCCACAAGGAGGGCAGGTTTCCTGAAGTAACTGGGCAAAGAGGGGTTTGCATCTGCCCACCTTATCCTTAATTCACGGTTGTTGCCACAAATAGGTCTTAGAAGTGTCGATTTGCTCAGAAGGGGGTGGCAGAAGGACCGTGTGCCCTCCCAGAGGAGCAGGTGGGGCTGGAGGAGGAGTCAAAGTTGTGGGAGGAGCCAGTTGCACCAGTGGCGCCATCGGCATGGGCGGGTCTCCTTCAGCATCCCATAGGCTGATCAACGGAGGGTAGACCTCATTGAGCGGGATGGCTGCGGCGTGCTGCATGTACTTCTTGAGGGAATGGCGGCACCCTTTCTCCTTGAGTCGCCGCGAGGCACAGAGAAGCAACAGCACAGCACTTAGGGCTGCTAACAAGGATCCGGTGATGGCTGCCAGAGCTGCTCCTCCTGCCCAGCCTCCCACGAGCTCCACAGAGAGCGAGGCCTCCTTGGTGGTGACATTGAGGCAGGAGCGCTGTGTACGGGGCAGTTGCCGGACAGGTGGAGGAGTAACCAGGGGGGTTGCTGAGAGACCCACGGGGTTGGCTGGAAACCCTTTGGGCATTGCCACTAGGTGCCCTACGGGAGAGGCTGAAGTACCACCCAAGGAGCCCCAAAGAGACGCAGGAGTACTGGTGGTTGCTAAGGCTGCTTCTGAAGAACTCCAAGAAGATGGCGCCAAAGAGCTTGCGGAGGATGCTGAAGTGGAGGGAATCTCGGTGTAACCAGCAACAGCCGCAGCTGCAGCTGCTGAAGAAGACTTGGGGACAGAGGACACAACCGTAAGACAGATCTCGTAACGGGTCGCAGGCTGCAAATGGGTGAGATTGAATTCCCGGATGCCCACCGGAACCCGGGCTGTGTAGCTCAGGTGGGGGTTGTGGATGCGCATGGTGGCCGAGGACCATGGAGGAGGAGCTGGGTGTGGGTGTGGCGTGGCTGATCCGCTACCCCTCTCGTTCTTCTGACCATCCAGGAAGGAGGTCGTCCACTCCACCACCACGAAATGGGACTGCACCTTCTTGGCCAGGACCAGCAGCCGGACAGGCGTAAAGGTTCTTTCTCCGATCACAGCGAGAGTCACGCTGCGGCTGGCGGAACCCAGCCTGTTCCAGGCCACGCACGTGTAGATCCCCGAGTCTGCTGGGCTGGCTGCGCTGATCTCGAGGGTACCCCCTTTTCTCACACGCATTCTCCCCGACTCCTTTAGCACCTTTCCCCCCGATGGGGTAATCCAGCGAAACTGCGGAGGTGGCTCCGAGCTGGCGTGGCAATCCAGAGCCACCGTTGAACCAGAGGACACCTCCAAGTGCTCCGGGAGGTCTCGGGAAGCTATTTCTGGCAAGCAAGTCCCTCCTATGACGCTTGTCAGAGCTTCTTGGAATTCTTCCCCAGCGGCTTCGGAGGGCGAGGTGCACAGAGTGGTTTGCGACTCGACCAACTGGATGTGCCCGCTGACGAGTGGTTCCCAGGCCACTGAGCAGTCGCAGCGCAGGGGGTTTCCGTAGATGCTCAGCTCAGCCAAAGCAGGCAAGGCAGCTGTCAAGCCAAGAGGCAGAACGGCGAGAGCTGCATTGCTCATTAAGAGGGTACGAAGAGCAGGCACCCCTTGGAAGGCACCTGGGTGCAAGTAGGAGAGCCGGGGGTTGTTGCACAGTTCCAGCTTGGCCAACTCTGGGAGGTTCTCAAAAGCCCTCCGGTGGATGTCTGTCAGTTCCTCCATGCCATTGAGGCTCAGCTCTTCCAGGTGCAACATATCCTTGAAGTCACCTGTCCAGATTTCTGTAATGGGGTTTTTGTTGAGATCCAAGAACTTCAAGAGAGGCAAGCTTTTCAGTGCCTGGGTGGGGACACGTGGAAGGTGGTTATCATAAAAGGACAAACTCTCCAAGTAGTCCAGGCCCTGGAAAGCATCAGAGGGTACTTGGCTAAGCTCCATCCCAGCCAAGACGAGGCTGTGAAGCCGCCCGAGAGGCTGGAAGCTCCCCGCTCCCAGGTGGGAGATGGGGTTCTCTCCGATCATGAGGATCTCCAAATGGGGGAGGGATTGGAACCAGCGGTGGTCGATGGCACGGAGACGGTTGGCGTTGAGGTGCAGCCGGAGAAGGTTGGTCAACCCAGCAAATGCCAACGGCTGAATGGAGGAGATGCGATTGTGGTTGATGTAGAGTTCCTCCAGAGAGACAAGGTCAGCTAAGCAGTGGTCTGGCAGCTCCTCTACCTGATTCTCCTCCAAGTAAAGAGTGATGAGGTGTGAGAGGTTGGCCAAGCCAGCGTCGCTGATTTCGGAGAAGTGGTTTTGGGAGAGATCGAGCTCAGTTAAGTTGAACAAATGCTGAAGCTCCCAGTTGACTTTGGAAATCTTATTGCTCTGCAGGAGAAGGACCTGGGTGTCAGAGGAGAGATTGCTTGGCACATGCGTCAGGAGGAGATCATTGCAGTCCACTGTGCGGGCCTCGTGGTAGACAGACTGGGGGGTGAACCAAGGGCGAGTCTCACAGACACACTGTGGAGGGCAAGAGTGAGCGTCCGACGGCGATTCTGGCAGGACTAGCATCAGCAGAGCATAGAATGGGAAGCAAGACATGGTGGCTTCCACAGTTGATCTTCCCTGCAATCACCCTCAGCTAAGCTGTTTGGTGTCAGCCTAGAACAGCCCACAGATGAATGCCATCTCTAGAATTAAAAAGAGAGAGAGAGAATGGGTAAGGTAAATATGAAAATACAAAATCTCCTTGAAAAAAAGCATGTAATGTATTCTGAAATTGAATTTAGCATTCTGAATATAGACTGCTCTCTCTCTCTCTCTCTCTCTCTCTCACACACACACACACACACACACACACACACACACACAAACTCTCTCTCTCTCTCTCTCTCTCTCTTTCCCTCCCTTTAATGTTGGGGTGTTGGTTCTCCTTTTTGTAAGGAACACCTTGGGTAGCATTTAATGAAGGGTCCAAAATTAAAAGAAGGCTTTTAGCAGTGGTCAAACAGTATGAAGTCTTTAAAATGTGGTTAAAATAACGGCAGCCATGTTGGCCCTCAACAATAAACTAAAACCCTGAGCCCTCAGGCAAACAGTGTTAGAGTGATTAGATATAACTCACTAAAACATACCAGACTTGGTTCTCTCAAACTCTTTTGTCAGGCTGACGGGGTAAAAAATGTCAGTTTGGTTTTTTTTGGAGGGGCGGAATAGGTGAATCAAAAATTTGTCCAGATGTTTAAAGCTAGTAAGGCCTGCAAACCACCTCCATCCCAAGATGGAGAATGCAGATTTAATGGGCCAGTCTTAGGTATTCAGCTGTCCCATGATGTCCAGCAAAGCACAACCACTAGGATAAAGACAATATGATGGTCCTTCTCCTTGGGGTAAAAACCAAGGAGGGCAGTAGTACCTCAGACATCTACTGTACCATGTTTGGTTCCTTCTAGCTCTCTCATTTCTCACATCCTTTGCCCAGAATCTAGAAAGTTTCTGCCAGTTGCTTCTCCCAAGATACAGTACTTGCATTACCTCTCCTTTGAACGTTTACATCTCAGTGCTGGTTGTATCTCTCTGCCTCCCCAACACCCCCACCTCAATTCTTCACTTGTGTCTCTTCTTCTCTGCAAGATTTACCAGCCCGCTGTGTCTAATGTCTGCCGAGCACATCACACCATTCCAAAGAGACTCACAATGAGACAGTCTTTGCCCTCCCCGTATAGATTCTTCCTGCTTTCCCCTTAACAATGTTGTAGCCACTTTAATTTGCTTTAGCCGTAGGTGGTAGCCGCGACAAAGGGACAAAAAACGTGTGAAGAATACAACCCCACAGAGATGTAAAACATCTCTCTGAAGTCAAGTAGCTCCATCCATCAATCACCGATCAAACTGAAATGAATTATGTGTTTATACATCCAGAGCACATTGTTGGCGCCCATTGTCACCGGTGTGATGAAGCACATTGGAGCTTAGGAAAAGCTGGCAGAGCTGCCGCACACCAAGCTCCACTCTGACTTATATGGCTGTCTGTTTTGTTTAAGAAGAATTTGATGTGGAACCAAGCAGACAAACTTTGATTCGTCTTTAAACTAGGAATGCAAAATAGGACAGAGTCTCTCTCTCTCTTTTTCTCTTTCTCTCTCTCTTTCTCTTTCTCTGTATACATATCTCATGGCTCTGTAGAAAAGGAATTTTTATTTTTTAGCAGATCCTGGTTTTCACACCCCAACCCATAACAAGTGGTGCCTGATGAAGTTTCCACTGCTTCACAGAACCCATAAAGGTACAACAACTCCATCCATCTGTACACGTAGGCACTCCAGTTGAGGAATGCGTGGTTGTTTGGACTCTCCTGATACTTGGGACTGCCAGTGGTACAATCCATTCTCGTGGCCATGCTGTGCTCAGATGGAAGACCAGCTGGTCTCCAGGTGGCCCGAGAAGAGAGTCCTTGATAGCTACTGGCTGGTAGAGCTGACAATACTAGGCTGACGTAGTATAAGGGAGCCTCTGATCTTTTTTTTTTTTTTTAGTCCAAAACCTTTCGGGAAGAGATATTCTTATTTAACTTTGACCTACTGCCAACTCCCACCTCTTTTTAATTTCTTCATAGAAGCCCCAGACAACCAACAGTTCTTCCAGACTTTAAACTCACATTCAAAGACACCCCCACCCAAGTTCGTAGGATGTCGTTTGCTTACATTTTAAGTTATTTTGCTCTTGGCTGCCCAAGTCCTACTTGTCCAGTGGGTGCAAACCCCACCAGTAGCAGCACAAGACTCAATTCTGAGTCAAGGCCATGGCTGCTTCCTTAGCAAGAACCAGGATTGAGTTCATCTGAAGGAGACTGGCTATCCAGCACAGTTTTGGCCTTTAATATGGGTGTGCCGTCCACCAGATGTTGAACTCCAAGTCCTATCAGTGCTAACCAGTGAATCCATTCTTGAGCACGGATGGGAGCAGCTGTCTAACAAGAGAGCCATGTGTCTTCTAGCCTGTTGTATTTCAAGGGCCCACGTGATCCTACCTAAACCTGGCTAAACCTTGAGATGATATTTAGAGCCCTTCTTCAGACTCCCCATCGCCACTCACAAGAAAACACAAGATGTGCTTTCAGAGGTTATTCCCATCTTCGGAGCATTCTCTCTAGATTGACTCCATCTGGCATCGACTCTGCTGTCGCTGGCTCCTACAAGCAATCAAATCAGAACTGATGTACTTTATAGCAAATGTAATAGGCAAGTGAGATAGTTAAGGAGTGGCCTTACCCGTTCTGTGCCCTCAGCGGGCATTTGAATCCAAACCAAAGCAAAGCAAAGTGCTCTGCTTATATACCACCCCATACCCCTTCAAGTAGTCTCTGTGCAGTTTACAGTTTAATTGCAGTATGCAGGCTACACATTGCCCCCCACCCCCAGCAAGCTGGGTGCTCATTTTACCGACCTCTGAAAGATGGAAGGCTGAGTCAACCATGAGCCTGCTACCTGGGATTCAACCCCAGGTCATGAGCACAGTTTTACCTGCAGTACAGACATTTAACCACTGTGCCAAATCCTCTGAGTCCTAAACCGCTACTCTCTCTAGTATGCTATACGGGGTACTTGCTCTTTTTTAAGACTGTTGGTTTACATTGCTGGCTCTATTTGCCATCTACCCTGGGAGCTCTTTAAGCACCGTAGAAATATTTGTAGATGCAACATGAAAACAACAGAAACAGATGGATCTAGGGCAGTCTGTTTTGGGCTGGTTTTAATAGCAGGATTAAGAATTTAACCGAGGGTGGATTAGTTCAAAAGAAAACACAATTAGCACTGTATACTTTCAAATGGCTGGCTTGTGAGCAAATTAACTTGAAGACACACACTTTGTCTTGCAGCAGATTGGGATAACTATGCATGAACAGATCTATTTGTGTGTTTCCTAAATACCTCATTACTGTACTTGGAAATGTTGCTTCTTTGGTTTTCAGTTTCCAGAATGTATTTGTGTTTCTGCATGTGAATATTTATATATCATATATGTCAATATATGGTCTATTTAATAGTTATTAGCAATTTATTTATACCAGGGATTTATATTTATATTTATAGTTTTAGTTACAGCAACAGTTATATTCCTATTCTGAGAAGAGTGAGTTACCAGCACCACAGATGAGAGGTGGATATTCTAAACAAAAAATCAATGAAACAAACATAAAAACCAAAAGCAAGTTTGCTAATAAATGAACCAGGATGCACCCATTTTGCTTAGGGTGGATTAATCCAATGAAAAACCGCTGGTACTGATCCTGAAGTTTCTGCTCCTTTTTTTGGAGGTGTGAGGGTGAGTTGTATGCTTATGGGTACACCCTTTTTCATCCCCGAAGAGGTAAAAACCAATGATCGGTTCCCTGAACTCGGGTGTTCTTTATCTGTCCCTTCTGTGTGGGAAGGGATTTGCTACATAGTGGTGCTGACAGCAGCAAGGCCTGCTGGGTAACTGATGACCTAGATAACCACTCTGTAGAACAGCTGGCCCTGGACAAGCTTTGTAGTTCTCTGAAGGGGTGGGGTGCGGACACAAGGCCGAAAGGATGCCATTTTGTAGAGGAACGGGGTTGATCTTCTTCAGAGTGAGGCTCACCTTGCTGAGGGAAGAGAGATCAAAACGGAGATACGGATTCTGGATGCCAGCAACTCCTACCAAAGGAAGACGGGGGGGAAATGAAATGGAATGGACCGATTTGGAATCTGTGAAAAGGACTCCTTCTCCTTTAAGGCAAAGATGGACGCGGATGGGCATGTTTTGGTCTTCCAGGGGTTGCCTGACTACAACTCCCATGAACCTTCACAATTGGATTATGCTGGCTAAGGCTACTGGGACTTCCAGCCACATCTGGAAAGCCATAGGTGGCACCCATTTCTTTTTAACTGGTTTTACAAAGCTTTCAATTGTGTCGTTTTAAATATTGAAAACCAATTCAATTATGATTTAACATTCATAATACCTTGAGATTTAACAGCACTTGTATTTTTCTGAAAGAGAATGGTGGTGGCAGTAGAGAGAAGTCAAACAAATAAGGAAGGAAGAACCAGATGCTTTCCAAGATTTGGACCCAATCTCCTTATGTTAAGTCTTTTTCTCAAAGTTAAGGGCAGTTGTCTCAGAATATGCCTTACACATTGACTTACAACAGTCTTCCGCAAAAGAGGATGCATTATTGTGGAAGGAGCCAACAAGCATAGCTCTTTGCCTGCATTGGCAATATTAACGTGGGTATTATAGTAGCATAAGTGAGAGTGAATTTTAGTCAGCAACAGAGATTGAAATAGAATATGGAGAATAATTACAGTAGCACACTCCTATCCATGGATTCAGTATCTGCTGTTTCATTTATCTGCTGCCTGAAAATACTCAGTTAAAAACCTCAGAGATACATATTTACAGTACTATACATACATTTCCAGGGTATATTTACCAAAACTGGCTACTAAGGGGTGCCACAGACTGTATAATGTACAATGTTTAATACTTCCACACTTTATCTGTGTATGGTTGGAACTAGAAACAAACACCAATACATTTCATTTGCTGTTTCATTTCCAGCTGTAACAAAACAAAATCATACAAAATGATTCATCATTATGCTATATATGGTAAGCTCTGTCTTCTTTACTCATAAACCTCGTTTATTTAAATTTAAAGAGAGAGCCAGCCAATCCTTTAAATTTAAATAAAAGAGGTTTATGGGTGAAAGAAGACAGATCTTACAATATCCTCTTGATTTCATATGATTTTGGCATGGGATCTTTCCCAATTACCATAAAATCATCATCCACACTGATATATCTGACAACCCATCTCTTCCCAGATGGACCACAATATCTTACTGGTACATCATCCATTCCTAGGTCCCACCTCTCTGCATCCAGATAGTAATTTCCAGCTTGCTATCCCAATTTCATTGGATGGCGTTGGTATGCTTTGGCAAGGGAAGGTGAAATGTTTCATTTCCAAAATATAAAATGGTGTTTCATTTCATTACTTGAAGAAATGTTTGTTTATGTTTTGTTTTATAACAATTTACAACCTTATGAAGCAATGAAATAGCATGTTTTTTGTTTTGTGCCCATCTTTAGTTGGAACCAACCCTCTTTGGATACAGCCATCTAACTATAATCCAGTTTCTAGAATGTATTGACCTGGGTGGAATTTCATCTGTGACGTGGCAATTGTGAATAAGCATGTTAGGGTGGAATGTGATGGGTTTTGCTAGGATAAAGAACAGCAGAGAAAGGCTGTGGGTTGATTACAAGGTAGCAGAGCCAGTATCTAAAGGACCTTAAGTTTGTTTCATCATACAGTATATCCTTACTTTGAGAAAATGCAGTGTGTGTAGGACAGGCATGTCCAAAGTCCAGCCCGGGGGCCAAATGCGGCCTGTTTTCAAATTCTGAGCGGCCCGCGGCTTCTTCTCCCCACTGGCTCAGCCTGTCACGCATCCTTGCCAGCTGGCCCCTCCCCATACCGGATGGAGGCGTTAGCTTGCAGTTTTACAGTTTGCCTGCCCTCCCTGCCTCTGTCCATCCCCCCAGCCACCTGACCAGCCTACCCACCCCCAGTTCCGTTGCTGCAGCATCCTCCCTGCCTTCCTGCATGTTATTAGAGACTTGTCCAAAGTCCGGCCCTGGGGCCAAATGCGGCTGAACAGTCAGCCCCCACACATTTTCACGTCACCAAATCTGGCCCTCCTTGCAAAAAGTTTGGGCACTCCTGGTGTAGGACTTAGTTCTCCTCCCTGCCCCTTTTTATTCAATAACAACTCTCCTCTAAAGTAGGTATGGCCAAGAGATGGTGGATGACTGAAGGAACTGACCCTGTGAGGCTTGTGACCTGAGTCAGAATGTGACTCTGGATCACTCACTACTAAACCCTTCTATAACTCTATGTGCCTCTCTCCAGCTCTCATGCCACACGGGCGCCTCCTGCCAAGGTGCCATCCAAATGAGGCCAGGCGGGCACCTGAGGATTTGGAGGCTTCTTGTTTGCTGTCCCTCTGCTGCCGCCCACCGCTCATGAATCGGTGCCAAGCCTGGAAGGTGGCGTGGCGGAGTTGTGTGAGGCAGAGCGTGAGCTCATTTGCACGAGCGCCGAGAGCAGCAATAGCAGCCAAACATTGTGAAGGGGAAGCTAAAAATAGAGATGTGTCAAAGCTAGACAAAGAGAGAGGGAGAGAGGGAGAGGGAGAGAGAGAGGAAGAGAAGGAGGGAAGGAGCAGACCTGCAGAGGAGGACAGCCTGGGACTTGAAGAGGGCTTGTATCGCTAAGGGCCAGGGACTGGACAACAGCTCCAAAGTTGCTGCTTGTTCAAAACAGGCCAGACCCCTCGTCTTCAGCTAGTAGCTTCCCTTGTTCGGATCCTGGTGGCACAGAAGAGCATGTCCCATTCAGGACAAGACGCTTGCTGTCACTGCCAAAGCCTGCCAAGAGGTCATGTCCCTGACCCACCCTCTGCCCCGGATGCTCTGAATCCTGACCTCACCGCCCCTCAAGTCCCCGGCTGGAGAAGGGGTGCTGCGAGGCTGGTCATGAAGGAAGCTTTCTGCAGGGAAATCTCTCGAGGGAAAGTGGACTGGGAAGATGTCTCAGAGAAGATGGAGGTGGCTAGAGTGGGGAGATGCCTGAGAGATCTGAGGCCCATCAACCTATGAGCTGAAGGATTCACCACTGTACTTTTTGCATTAGTTAGCCAGGAGGCAATACTGAGATGCAGCATGGAAGTCTCTCTCTCTCTCTCTGTGTGTATGTATGTGTGGCAGGACCAGATCAATAAATATATAAGGCACTTTCATATATTCCTACCAATGTTGGTACCTGAGGTAGGAGAGCAAATGTTGCCTCTCCCATCACCAAGTTAAGGTGCTTGATACTCAAGGCCAGCTAAACTATGTTGTCACCAGAAGCAGAATATCCCAGAAATGTCTAACTCCATCCACAGAGTAGTTGTGCTTTGAAAGCATTGATTTAAAAGCATTGATTTCCAGGCATCGATTTCAAAGCAGTAACTGTTTGCTACTGTTTTCATGACATCCTAAATCAACTGCAAGTTTAGAACCAGGCTTCCTCCATTTGCTCCTGGAGTCATTGGGATACAGCGTGGTAAAACTGTATGGATAATTACTGTTTGACTCCTTGTGTTCAAACGCTTGAACTGCTAGTACTAACCCAAAGCATGTTGCTGCTAAAGGCAAAGGAAAACCCGGCATCTTTCCCTGATCCATTTCCAAGGGTTCACAGAAAGGACAGCGGGATCTTTCTTTAGTGTGACAGTGGGATGGCATGTGTGTGTGGTGGTGGTGGGGGGGTGGAATTAGCATCCCTCACTGCACCACAGTGCAGGGCAGGACAAGTGGCCAACTCAGGCCTGTCCTCCAACACTGTATCACCACTTCTCCCCTCTCAGCACTTCACACCCTGCTCTTGTTTGTAATTAACAGCTAAAATCAATGTCCTTTTACTTCTGGGTTCTGGCTAAAACCCTGCTCCTAGCACGCAGACGGATAAGGCTTTGGCAAAGAAAAAAATAGAAGGAATCAAAGCCCAACAACATCTGGAAGGCTCCAAGTCACTTACTGACGGGTTAGAGCATTGGGCTTCAGGTGGCAGGATGTGGTTGTAGCTGATATAAACAGATGGGCGTCAACCAATGCGGCCCAACAACCATTTTACACACAGAAAAAAGGTGGACCGCTAAAGCGATCTGTAGCTTTTTAGCTTGTGCTACTCTTCTGTTCTTCTTATTTAAAACAATACAACTGCCCATAGTCTTTAACAAGATGAAAGCATAGGGAGAAACCAGGATGACAGTGATTGGATGATCCTGGGTGCTGCAACTAGGGCATCCTGTTCCTCACAGTTAAAAGGCATAGCACATGCATTCTATCTTCTTTTCTTAACTCATATTTTTCTGTTTAGGAAAAAAACATGGAAAAAGCAACAAGTAAACATAGGAGGACTGCAGAAAGAAGGCAGCACCATCTATAGGTGATGCCCAGCTTCACCTAATGGGTCATTCTGAGGCCAAGATTTTCTTTTAAACACCATCAAGAAGTTCCCTCTTTCAGACTTACAACCTACAACCTAAACTGATGTATCATCATCATCATCATCATCATCATCATCATCATCATCATCATCATCATCATCATCATCATCA
>JAHTLZ010003468.1:5136630-5167492 GCA_023846285.1 Phrynocephalus versicolor | reverse complement strand
AGAGAGAGAGAGAGAGAGAGAGAGAGAGAGCGTTGTGAAGAAGGTGGCCTTTAGGGAGGGAACAGCTTTGCCCTTCATGGCCCCGAGCATCGTTTTTCTCTGTAAGGAATTAATGTTCCGTCCATTTGCAACGTGCTGAGGATGATGAAACAGAAAAGAGGAGCCATCTTAAGCTAATGGGGTGGCCGCTTGCTTACTGGGAGGCTACTCAGGGAGATGTGGATGGAGTGAGCCAACTGCCTCAGGCAGCAGGTTGTAGGTGTCATAAAAGGGAAGAGAACAGCCAGCTGTCCACTTTATTGCAATGGCATTTCTGAAAGTGGCAGGGAGCGGACGAGGTGGGGTGGGGGAAGGTCACGGGGGTGGGGGATTTTCTACCACAAGTGCCAAAATACCCAGGCAGGCCTTGGGTGCTGTTCCCCTTGACTTGGCAAGGGCCCCCACCTGCACCTGCAGCGCCTGAGGCAGGAACACATGGTTAGAAAAAGCCTTGACCGAGAGGCTTCTGCCAAAGAAGTGTCCAGGCGGGTGGGGGTGTCAGGATGGGGTCTGGTCCCCATTGAGTATATATTCTTCTTCCACAGCTTTGATTACAAAAAATGAGAGTCTTGTCAAGCCCCCAACTAGGCAGCCTTTCCACTGAAACTTGGTTCCTTTCTCAGAGTTTCCACACAGGCACCTCTCGGCCCATTACTCTGTTAAACCTTTCCTGCCCGGAGAGTTTCTGTGAGGACTAGATTATTCCCCCCCACCCCAAAGGCACGCATGAACAGCCTTCAATTGGTCTCCTGCTCTCCTGGGGACAGAGGAACCCCCCCCCCCCCAATCACCACTCCCTGTGAGTGATGCTGACTAGGGGGCACTATCAGCCAACAACCTCTGTAGGTCTAACAAACATTTGCAGGAGTGCAAAGACACCCCCCCAAAGCTGGCTGTTCTTTTACATTGCAGCACACGGACTGCAATGTGAAATGGTGGTGCTCAGCCGGGCGGGCAGTCGGGGCAACTGTGTGTTTCAATGCACCATGGAGATGTTCACTTAACTCTAAAGCATTGGGCATGAGACCAAAGAGCTTGGCTACTAAATAGGCCTGCAATCGTAGGGTCGGGGAGACATCTGGTTGTAACCCTGCAAATTAGGCACGTGTCTCACTGGCCATTGCAAGAGGAAGGGGGAATTGGGCGACCAGAGTACTAGAACCCCTGGTTTCCATCGGTTTCGTTGCTGATCATGACTGTTCCTTTACTAAGAAACTAATACAAATCCTAGCATTGTTTCTGCCTAAATGCTTCTGCCATGAAAACGGAGAGCAGTTATTAAAAAAAAACCCTCACCCACCCATCTACCCAGCTTCTTCCTTTTTTTTACTCCAGGGCAGGAGTCCCATTCTTGTTGCCCAGCTTGTTTCTGGCTTCCACAACTGAGAATTGGTTCGGTAGATGGTCGATGGATGGAAAGAGCCGAGAGGGGTGGGTGGTAGGTGGGGGCGAGGGAGAAATGGTCTGAAAAGCAAGCCAAAACTCCCTGGCGTGTCTTTTTCCTCCCTCTTTCGGAGGGACAGGCGAGTGGTGGAAGGTGGGCTGGTTGAGAAGGAAGCCTTCCACCCACCCACCCACCCACCCCCGTCTGCTCAGAGACCAAGATCCGGGCTGGTGGTGCGGCGGATCGAGGATGAAGATGCCCCAGCGAAGGGATGAAAAGGGACGCCAGAGAGTCCAGGTGGGGCCGGCAAGGATGGGGCTAGGACCATGCCAGGGGCGCTGAGGAAATAGGTCAGTCCGGGGGACGCCGAAGGGAAGCGGGGAAACTTTCCGCCTAGCTGCTTCTCTTCTCCCCCCCGCACCCTACCCCGCCGCCTTTCACTTTCCCCGCCTCCTGCATCCCGTCTCCCCCAGCAACCGCATCCTTTTGGGTGGGAGCCTGTGGTACCCAGAGAAGGTGCCGCTCACCCGCTGCCTCTGGTGCCGCTGCTGCTGGTGGTGGTCGTGCTGCCTCCGCTGCCGCCTCTCCCGGAGACGAGCTGGACTGCCTTCCTCCGCCTGGGGGGAGGGGGGGCGTGGGGCGAGGGTCGCTCCCCAACTCTTGCTGCTGCTGCTGCTGCCGCGGCCGCCAGCTGTCACGCTCCCAAGTCCCGGATTCGGGCTGGCGGAGGGGAGGCGGCGGGAGGGAGAAAGAGAGGGCGGTGTGTTGGGGTGGGTAGGGGGGGAGGAGGCCCGCCTCCTTCGGGGGGGATGACGGGCAGCTCCGGCTAGCCAATGGGGAGGCGAGGGGTCGCCCAGATGGAGAACACCACTCGCTGGAGGTGGGCGAGGACCGGGGATGATGTCATGATGGATGGGGGGGGGCAGAAGAGGAGGAGGAGGAGGAGGAGGAAGGGCGGCCGGGTTGGTTGGAGCTGCTCCTGGGATGATGTTAAACTGTGACTTCAACCTTCTCCTTCCTTTCTCCTCGCTTCCACAACCTTTTTTTTTTTAAATTTCTGGAAAGAGGGTGTGTTGGGATTCATGATCCATTAGTGACCTTTCCTCCTCCTCCTCCGCCTCTTTAGGACTCTCTAGTAGTGGGAAGGAGGGTGGGCTAGGGGTGTCCAGGGCGCCTGGATTCCCTTTGCGGATGGGGGACAAGGAAGGATCGATGCTTCCCAGGAAATCAGGGTAGTGGGGGACGACTTAAAAAGGGTGTGTGTGAAAGGGGTGTCTCTTTCTGGCAAGAGCTTAATCCATTCTTAGAAGCAAAAAAAGTTTGACCTCCTCTCCCACGCTGGCTGGCAAAAAAGCCCTTCTGAAGACAGACTTAACATTCCAGGTTGAACTTGCTTGAACTCAAGTTCAAATATCTAGAACTCCTTAGACAGTCTTTTTAGGCCCTCACCACCCAGTCTGCTGGTCTACTTTACAGGGTTACTGGGAGGATAGCTTGACACAAGGGACAGGGAATACAGTATTCACAATGCATGGACCAAATTTTTCATGTTATGCTTTACAGAAGCACAAGACTCTAGTTTTGCCACTGAGAGATGTACAACAACAGACTAGGAGGCCTGGATCCTCTACCTGTTGGTGCACAGTTACACCTATTAAATCCTTCCTGTTGGACACATGGATATTTCAGAAGCGTTCTGAATGCATACGGTAATCATGGGGATCCTAGGCTTATGAGAGCCCCCACCATTAAAAAAAATTTTTTTTACATAGCTCCTCCACAGGAGGAGTGCGGTTTACTCCCTGGTAGATGTGCAAAGAGTTGCACAACTATTGTTTTCTGAAAAGGGGCTATCTTATTGGTTTAATTTTACACAAGGCTTCCTCCCCAGCCCCCATATTCACACACCCCCTGAGAGATATCAGGTTGTGAGAGGATGACTGGCCAATGGTCGGCCAGTGAGTTGCATGGTTAAGTGAAGATTTGAACCCAGAACTTGTTGCACCACTGCATCACTCTGGCTAGGTTATGGAAGTCTGAGGATGGGAGTCTGGGAGCAGAGACTTTGGCACTAAACTGTTTCTATTGGAGTTGGGTTCTGAGAACTGCAGTTCATCAATACTTGAGTAAACCAGGGTTAGGAACCACTGCTGTACTGGAAGCATTGACTGCTATGCTGCTAACCGGACGCGATGCTCCCAAGAGCTGTAGTGATGACATCCGGCCATTTATAGAAACATGATCATCACCACTACCTATGGGATACCTGACAACAGTGAGGGCGGAGATGATTTCATAGAGATGACATCAACACATTATGAGAATGTTTTAAATCGAATGTGACGGGAATGCTGTCCTGAAAGAGCTCTTAAGATGGTGAGTTGGCACAGCTGGGATTCATCCATTTTAAAAAAATGTTTCACAACACTCCAAGTAAAAATAATATGATAAGGATGATCCCAGCAAAGGTTTGGTATGTTGAGAGCAGAGTAAAATGGGGTGGGAAGTTCCTTGAGGATCTGTGTTGTCTGCTCTTCCTCAGATGAAATGAAGAGGGTAAGTAACTTATTGCAAGCCAGTTTTTTAGGGCTACCCCATTTGGCAGCTCCAGCCAACATGGAGAAATGGTGAGAGTTTGTACCCTGAAGCATGTAGAGTGTGCTAAGTCAGGGGCTTCCACCCTTGAGCCACTAAATGCTTCTGGAATAAAACTCCCTGATACCCTGGCCAACACAGAGAGCGGAGAAGTCTTCTGGGAGCTTTCGTCCAAGAACATCTAGAGACCTACGGTTGGGGACCACTGTGCAGAGGGACTAATAAGACAACATCTGTCACATGTTTTGGGGTACAGCTGAAGTCCCATCAGCTGCATGGTTGAAGATAATGGGAATTACCGAGGAAACATCTGGATACCACCCTGCTTTACCCAGGAGATTGATACCCTATATCCATAGGCCAGAAAGACACCTCATTTCCCAGACCAACTGCTTGGCATGTGAGCAGTCAGAGCCCATGCTGGAGTCGGTGCCCTTGAGCTCAGCCAGCTCTACTGTTGGAGAAGGAGTGAGACAGCTGTATCGGGCAGCACACACACTGGGTACCATGTAAGGGGATTCAAGATTTGTTTTCTTTTTCACACGACCCCTAAGATCCGCTGGCCACTTAAATTCGGACCAGAAATCTTGGGGGTTTGTCGCTGTTCCTGTGTTCCCACCCCCTCCGCACTCCTGGCTGCTGTCTGCGTGAGGGGAGGGAGAAAAAAAGGAAGAAAAGAATGCTGGCTCACCGTTCTGCCGTCTCGCTCTGCTCCTGGCAGTATTCCAGTCTCTTAGTATCTCTTAAAGGGGCGGGGGGGCAAAACAACAACAAACAGAAGCGAGGAGAGACCGGCACTCACTACGTTACATCCGCATCAGGAATTTTTCACCCCCTGGAGAGCAGGTACTTGAAAAGTGCACTGGGACGTGCTTAGGTGGGCGTGATCGCACTTATTTTTTTTGTAAACTCTGGAGCTGGTGGGGAAACAATTTTAAGCTCCGGATCTGGGAGCCATTTGCCACGGATTTTAGGGGTTGTGTGAAAAGGCCCTTTAAGTTGATTTTGTATTTTTATTATACTTGAAGAGCTCCACACAAAGGGGAGGCATTTGAGATATGCAGTTTGTAGTTTTTATAATGTGAGACTGAAATATACTATGATCGCTGAGCTTTAGTCTCACTGATAGCTGTCTGGGGAATAAACAGTTAGAATATGGAGATCTCTAATGTGGCCATAAATTTAGGCTCAGAATCCCATGTTGAGCATCATGGTTCTCTGTCTGCTTGACCTGTGCAAGGGAGAATCATGTAGGCTGTGGGTGACATCTTGGAGGTCATGGTGTCTCCCACCTGGGTCTGACTCAAGGCATATTGATGGATGAATCAACAGACAAAATGACTCCTTTTCTTCCAAGTATTTGAACCGTCTTCCAAGGTTCACAGCCATCTCTACAGCTGATTAGTTTGAATGTGAACATCAGAAGAGGGCCTTTAAAATAAAGTTTTGTGTGTGTGTTTAAAAGGGTGTTTCGCATGGTGTAAGAAGTTACAGCTATCCACTTTAGATCAGGCATATATACTACATGAGAGCATCTGTTTGGGGTTTCAGGTAGGACTTTCTTCCAGCCTTAACCTTGAGATACCAGGGCTCAAACCTGGGACATGTCAGATGCAAACCATGTATTCTAACAGCAGCTTCATAACTATGTTAAGGCTTTTCCCATAATGGTTGTTATATTATGGCAGTGTGTGTGTGTGTGTGTGTGTGTGTGTGTGTTGTGTCATTACAGTCGTGACCAACTCTACGTGACTCCATATCTATGGAGTTTTCTTGGCAGGAATACTGGAGTGGCTTGCCAGTTCCTACTCCAGACGCCTACCTCACCTGGCATTCCCTGGTGGTTGCCCATCCAAGTACTAACCAGGGCCGACCCTGCTTAGCTTCCAAAATCAGGTGAGAACAGATGTGCTTAGGGCATCAAGGCAGTAGCCAACTGAAAAAATCCAAATGAAGGAAAATAATCATTTTATCAGTGGTCCTGAAGGTCGCCTCCAGTGTAGTGAGAATGAAATCCAAAATGTCCTACATTCTGGGGTTCCTCAGAGGTTCGGCAGATTTTGGGCACATGCCATCGCCTTACTATATATTAAAGGCAAATGGTCCACTCAAGGAAGTGTTGAGTGTCTTCTAGGTTTCCTGTACAGTTCAAATGTGCACCCTACAACACAAGCAGGAAATGGATGTGAAAAGGGAAGGTTTTGACTACTGCTCCAGGAACCGACTGCCATCGTGTTCTTACTAGAGTGGACCCTTGTATAACAAACAGCTTGTATAACATAAAATTTGTACAACATAAAAAAATTCCGGAGATAGGGGAAATTTGCTTAACATGATTGTCTATGGGGAGAATCCGCACAACATAAAAATGGGATTATTCCATTTTCATTCCTGTGGGAATTTGTATAAAGGAAAATTTGCTTAACATAATTTCATTTGGAACGAATTAATTCCTTTATACAAGGTACCACTGTACAAGGAAAGTAAGGGCTGCACTTAGATGAAAGGGTTGTGTCTCCTATTCTCTGCTGTTTTTCTGTGTCGATTTCCCTTCCAATTTCTGTCTCTTTGCAAGCTGTTCATTTCCCCTTTTCCTTCGGCTATGACTCGCACATCATGTTTTTGTATTCATTGCCATTTTATTTTACGTATTTATAGTTCTCTGCGAAAACAATCAAAATGACAGCTGAGGGCCTTAAAAACAAAAAGAACAATTCAGAGATTTAAACACACAACTGCAAAACAGTTCTGGAGGGCTGAATGAATGAAAGCCTTGCCATTGTATGTAAAAGCTGCTGATCATGTTTGAGGAAGGCACTTTTTTTGTAGCTGGCATTACTCCAGACCTTTGGGGCCACCATTGAAAATGCTGAATCTTCATTTGTTCCAGGTCTCCAAACAGAGCAGGGGCATGGGGTTGTCATGAAAATATGGGTCTGCACAGGCAGCCCCAGGGGGCAAAAGATTGGAGTGGTAAAACATAAGAGAATAAGAAGAGTCTTGCTGGATCAGGCCAAAGGCCCGTATAGTCCAGTTTCCGGTATCTCACAGTGGCCCCACCAGATGTGTCCGGGAGCACATGAGACTAGATATCTGTCTCCTGATACCACTCCCCTGCACCTGGCCCTTGAAGTACCCTGGTTTTAAGCCTGGAGATTACACATCCCCATCATGGTTTGTAACCTGTGATGGACTTTTCCTCCAGGAATCTGTCCAATCCCCTTTTGAAGGCATCCAGGCCAGATGACATCACCACATCCTGTGGCAGGGAGTTCCACAGACTAACAACACACTGGGTAAAAAATATTTTCTTTTGTCTGTTCTCACTCTCCCAACCCTCAGTTTGAGTGGACGTCCTCTAGTTCTGGTATTTTGTGAGAAGAAGAATGTCCCTCTATCTACTTTACTCATGCACTGCATAATTTTGTATGTCTCAATCATATCCCTCATCAGGCGCCTTTTTTCCAGACTAAAGAGCCCCATGCTGTAGCATTTCCTCATAACGGAGGTCCCCCAGCCCAGTAATCGTTTTAGACGCTCTCTTCTGCACCTTTTCCAGTTCCACTATGTCTTTTTTGAGATGCGGTGACCAGAACTGTACACAATACTCCAGGTGCAACCTTACTATCATTTTGTACAATGGCATTATAATGTTGGCTGTTTTATTTTCAATCCCACTTTTGATAATTCCTAGCATGGAATTGGCCTTCTTCACTGCTGCCGCACACTGGGTAGACATCTTCATTGAGCTGTCCACCAGCACACCAAGAACTTTTTCCTGATCCATCACGGATAGCTCAGAGACCATGAGTTGATAGATAAAGTTTTGATTTTTTTGCCCCAATATACATTACTTTACATTTTCCTACATTGAAACACACTTGCCATTTCGCAGCCCATTCTCCCAGTTTGGAGAAATCCTTCTGGAACTCTTCACAATTTTCTCTGGTTTTTACCACCCAGAAAAGTTTTGTATCATCCGCAAACTTGGCCACCTCACTGCTCATCCCTGTCTCCAGTTTATTTATGAATAGACTGAAAACCACCAGTCTCGGGACAGATCCCTGGGGCACACTGCTTTTCACTTCTCTTCATTGTGAAAACTGCCCATTGACACCTACTCTTTGTTTCTTGGATCTCAACCAGTTCTCAATCCAGAAGAGGACCTGCCCTGTTATCCCCTGATAGTGCCTTTTTCTCAGTAGCCTTTGGTGAGGGACTGTGTCAAAAGCCTTCTGAAAATCAAGATACACAATATTGACTGTTTCACACAAAACCACATGCCTGTTGACCTTTTCAAAGAATTCTAAAAGGTTTATCAGGCAAGACTTACCCTTATAGAAGCCATGCTGATTCCCCCTCAGCAAGGTTTGTTCTTCTATGTGTTTTAAGATTCTCTCTTGGATGAGGATTTTTACCATCTTTCCTATGAATTATGAGGACTTTTTATAGAAAACTGCCAGGAGGCATGTTAAAGAGCGAGGTATTAGGAAAATGTTCATTAATGCTAGCAGAGAAAATCAGTATGTACACACCCTAAGCAAAGAAGTCCAAAGTTCCAGGAGTCATAGGTTAGCTTTTATAGATGGTTATACAAAGCACCATAAATAGGTAATTAAAACTGGTATTCCTTTCAAGTTGCCTTCTTTGAAGTACCTTTTCCTTACAGGATGTCTCTTAAGTTGTAATCGTTTCCTTCCACATCAATCCTGTCCAAAATGAAAATGATGGGTAGGGTTTATCCTGGTCCTTAGCCTGTTTTATTCAAATAATAGGAGGCCTGCGTTAATTGTCCCCAGGGCTTCTTTGTTCCTACATGTCTTCACACATTGTTTCCCATAATGCATTAAGCAGCCATACTAAGGTCCTTTGGTAATAATAATAATCTAATAATAATCTTAGAAATGCAGAGCTGGAAGGGAGCCTTGTCAAGGAGGATGGGTTTGAACTTCCAGTCTCTGGCTCTGCAGCCAGAGAGACCTAAACCACTGAGCTACCCTGCAGTTATTTCTAATACATTTGTATACCATAATCCCCAACCTATTGCGAGGGTTAGGGACCTGACTCAACCCGCGATAATGGAAAATCCACAATATGCGGATGTTGGTTTGGGTCAGGACTGGGGGGGGGCTCTCTGGGGCCCCCTACACTTACCTGAGGCCTGATGTCACCCCAAATGGGCCTCTGAGAGGCTTCCTTGGCCTGTTGGATGGCCCAGAACTGTTTTCTGGTGATTCGGAAGTGACTTCTGGTTCGCAGGAAACCACTTCTGGGGCCTCCGACAGGCCTGGGAAGCCAGTTGGAGGCCCATTTCGGGCAGTGTCAGGCCTGGGGTAAGTGCAGGAGGCCCACACAGCTTGCCCCAGGAGCCCTTTGTTTCATATACTGCGGTCCCACGATATATTGGCACTGCAGTATATGAAACGCGAAATGGCGGGGGACAACTGTAATTGCTAAATTCTGACACAAATGGCTGTATTTCAGAAGTCACAAGGAGTTTAGCACAAATGAGCCTTAGTGGGTGGGCAGGTGGGCTTAGATCCGAACACAAAACTCAAGGTTTTGTTCACATGTGCGAATTGACCAAGTGAGGAGGAGTATGTGTGAAGTGGCCACATGCTTCAGAACCCACAGAGAAAGTTGTTCCACTTAGCCTCAGACAAGACACCAGCCGGCCATGTCTGTTCACATTGAGCTGTCAGTCATGAAAAAAAAAGTGTGACACAGCACTGCCTTCATAATTACACGAACAAGCACTAGTAACGTATCATACACGCTGAGAATCTGTGTCCCTCTAAGATGTTATTGGACTCCAGTTCCCATCATCTGAGGCAACAGGACATCTTGATTAGGGTGGATGAGTACTGAAGGCCATTAACATCTGGACATATTTGGGCTAGTAGCCTAACCTCCCCAGGCCTGGCAGAAACTGGGGGGGGGGGGGGGAACACGACACGACTGATAATGTAAGCACACCAATTCAGCTGCCCCAAAGCAGCACCCACTGCTTGGCATCTACTTTCCCAGCCCACATTTTCCCTCAGAGATGCCTCTGCAATCCAGACATGTCAAGATAAGAAAAGCTTTCAGCAGCCCCTTTGGCAGGTGGGCATAACTTCGATACCCAGGGCTTGGAATAATCATCTGTCCATTAGTGTCCATTATCCCCCATCAATGACTACGGTCTGTCAAAGCCTACAGGAAGACATATCCCCCTGCTTTATGCAATACAACAGCATGACTCAAAATTCTATAACAAATGTACTGTATTTTGGCGCTTTCTCACAAACTGAGGTGTATATCGCTTGCTTACTATTGTGCTTCTAGCTATTTGACTAGGATCCGCCCCCACCTTTAAAGCTTGCATTCTGTGAGTTGTGGGTTATTTTCTCAGCGAGAATTCTACTGATTTGAGGCCTGCTGTTGTTTTAGGATTAAGGTTGAATGTTGCTACTAAAAATTTTAAAATACTCCCAAAACAAATAGTTGTCTCTTTTTTCCCAAACAACCTGACTTTATACTCACACAACTCTATTTCTCCACAGCATGATTTGATAAAAATACCATTTTAGCTTTTTATTGCCCATGTCTGTGTTGTATTGGTTGGGACAAAAGAAAAATACCAATGGCAAAAAGCAATGAATCTGCAGGGATGTGTCCCCTCCCCTCCCCACCCCTGTTGGTTTCCTGGTTGAACAAACAATCAAACCCTGTAGTTTGTTATTCTCCAGGGGACCATTCTGTGAAATGTATACTTTTTACTGTAGGTTTAGTTCTTAGGGAATTTTAAAGTAAAAGATGGTCCATCTTGGTCCATGGCAGTCAACATGGTATGCTGTAAATGCAGATTTTTAATATATCAAAGATAATTTCATTTGCTTCATTTATCAACTTCCCATTCCAATTGAAATCCCCAAGACAACAGCAACCAATAAAATCCACAGTGGGGAATAACCACTCTACTAGACAAAACAAGCAAAAATCCAATAAAGAGGCATGAAATGTTGTACAAGCAGATGCAAAATGTTGTGAAAGCATAATGGAAAGCAACAGATAAATTAATAATGTGGATGAAAACAAAGAGCCTATGGAGAGGAACAAATCAGCTCAGGAGGTCGAAATGTTCTTTGAATTAAAAGGGGAGTTTTGCTAACGGGCTGAAGGCCATCAATACTGGGTAGCTATATAAGCCATATATACCCTAAAATTTTCACATGGGTGATATTGGGAGGGGGGGGCTGCCTTTATTTAAGCCTAACATACATTGCTCCCCATTCCACTGTTTGGTTTCTTTTTTTCTTTTTCTTTTTTTTAAATCATGGCTCAGTAGCACATGGTGTGTGTTGTGGTTTGGTACTTCCCTCTTGTGGCTAGACCTAGCCATTACATATATATCCAATATGGTGTGTGTGTGTAAGACAGGCCTGCCCCAAGTCTGGGCCGAGGGGGGGGGGGCAAATCCGGCCCGTCAGGCCATTCTGAGTGGCCCGCGGCTGGCTGGCCTGCCCCTCCCTCCCCCTCCTTCACCCCACATTTTTTAAAAGAAAGTGGGTGGGGCTTGCAGTGGGGTGGCAGGGTTGGGGAGCAACTGGCCCCTGACACATTCTCAGCCACCAAATCTGGCCCTCCTTACAAAAAGTTTGGGCACCACTGTAAGAGGTATGATGAAACAGAAAGAAAAAAGATGTGAAAACTGAGCAAATGTCCTTTTCCAATGATAATATTATTATTCCCATTCAATTTCATCTGCACCTATATCTCAGTACATAAAACAGTTCCATGATGGATTTGAGGAAGTGTGTTTGAGAGATTAGATCTCCCACTTCAAATCCAGGCACTTACCTCCGCAGACACAGCATTTATATAGCCTGGGATATACACAGAGTAGTCATTAATTTCACTCTTGCATTTCTGTGGTGTTGCTTCCATGCTTTGAATCTGTGGGCATTTTCTGTTCTATGCCTATATGCTTAAACAGCTTAGCTAGATGTACAAACAAACAAGCAAACAAAAACTTTACTAATGGGGGAGGCATACTTAAACACACACACACATTGAGATACTTTACACAAAGCTGCCCCAATACATTTTTGTGCCTGAGGCTGGACACCAAAACCCACACTACTTCTAAAGTCCTGCCACTGAATACCTCAGGCCAATCAAGCTGCTTTGACGCCTGAGGCCAGGATGTCCACCAGCATCTTTCCTGAACCATTGGCAGTCCTCACATCCCCCACAAAATATAATAAGGATAAAGTAATAACTAATAGTTTTTCCTGGCGTCAAAGTCCCTAGTGTGTCTTCTTGAGAAAAAATAAATATAAGACAGTGTCTTATTTTCGGGAAAAGACGGTACTATGTGGAAGGTATCCCTTGCGTCATTATAGATTTTGTTTTGGTTCTCTAAAGTGGGACTGGTGCTCACAGATATAAAACAAAAAAAAAATTAACTTCTACTTCTGTCCATTATTTCTCCACAGCTGTGGGGGGTGGTGGGGGATGATGATAGCCTTTGTTAGGAGTCACGGGGTGTTGGAGGGGTGTGTGGTAAGCTCTCTAGTTCATGAGCTGCCTAAGGCATAGGTTTGTATTTGTAATTCCACTACCCTCTTCCCACTATCACTGCAAAAAGAAGGAAAATAATAACTACTGTATCTTGGAAATGAAGAACTGGATGGGACACTATGAATCATAGAGTCCAGCCCCTGCCAAGGAGGCATGGTGGAAAATCAACCCCCCCCCCCCCCAGAACCTTCCTAAACCATAGAGCAATCCAGGATGTCCCAGCCTGGCAAAGAGTTGGAACTGGGTTTGAAACTTTTTCCAAGAGGCTGGTAATATTATCTCTATCTGGATTCTCAGGTAAATTCTAGCAGCTCCTTGAAGAAGAACTCTGGGGAGTGGGTACTGTATTTCATAGTTACGTATTTAAGAAAATTCTTATTTAAATAAATTGTTTTAGTACCTGCAATTAAAAGAAAAGAAAAGAAAAGCCCTAAGAACAGGATCATCACCCCAACCAAAACTAGTATATGGTGGAGAGGTTTTGACCTAGCCTATGCATTCTTTTTTTTTTAATTATAGATTTTTATTGGATTTTTAAGGGGGAAACAGGGAAAAAGGGTATGGGTGAGAGGGGAAAAAAGGGGGGGTACAATTTTTAAAATTTACATTGAGTATATCAAGCAAAATAGAAATAGTAATTTAACATATTACTAGAATTGCCAAATATTATCACAATACTAATAAATTTGTTACTTCTTGCCATCTTTCCCGAAAGATCTCGTCGTAGTCTCCCTTTAGATAACCAGAGAGTTTATCAATTTCGATACATTCTCTTATCTTTCCGTGGAAATCCTTCTCTGTTGGCGTGTTTGGTTGTTTCCAAAGTTTCGCATACAGTATTCTTGCAGCAACAATTACATGGTGAAGTACATATCTCTGGTCATAGGAAATATTTATATCTACTATATTTAACAGGAATAGTTCTGGTCTAAGCTCTATCTTAATTTTCAAAGATCTTTCTAAGAAAAGTTTAACCATGTTCCAATACGCCTTTGCTTCTTTACAAGTCCACCACATATGATAAAAGGTTCCACAGTCATAGTTACATTTCCAACATTTAGGTGAACAATTATACATCTTGGATAAACGATGAGGTGCAAAATGCCATCTATAAAACATTTTATAACAATTTTCCTTAAACGAAATAGATTTGAAGATTTTAACTGTATTCCACAGAGAGTCCCATTTATTTAAATGAATAGTATAACCAAAGTTTTCAGCCCATCTAATCATAGAGTCTTTAACCAATGTATCAATCATTTTTTCATTTAACAGTATGCATTCTTGAGCTAGCTTTCAGCTGGGGAAGACATTTAACTTTTCTCGCCTCAACTCCTTTTCCTCTTGGGTGGTGCTTTTGAGATGGAAAGCTTGATGGCCAAGACTGCCTTGTTCTTTTTCTCTTTTTTAATTAGCAGCTACAGCCCTGGGAGAACCTTTATAGTTCTAGAGTGGAGCATAATCAAACAGCTGCATGTGGGGGGACTAGGCCTCAGACTCAGAATTTAAGGTGTCCGATCTTTCTCCCATGTATAGTTTCATCTGTTAACTTCATGCTCTTCAAAAAATCTTTTGGGGCTACGGTGGCTTCAGGTACAGTGGACCCTTGTATAACAAACAGTTTGTATAACTTAAAATCTGTACAACATAAAAAATTCTGGAGATAGGGAAAATTTGCTTAACAGAATTGCCTACGGGGTGAATCCGTACAACATAAAAATGGGATTACTCCATTTTCAATGCATTCCTATGGGAAATTTGTATAAAAGCAAATTTGCTTAACGTAATCTCATTTGGAACAAATTAATTCCTTTATACAAGGTACCACTGTATATAGTATTTCCTTTTGGCAACATCTACCATGTAGGCTGGTTGATCTTCTCTGGGAAAGAAATCCGGACACTGCTACATTCCTTTTCAGGTCAGGACCCTTCAGTCTCCACAGTGAAAATTAAATAAACAAAACTGGCAAATAATGGAAAAGGTGGATCCAGGTGTGCTGTGGGGAATATCGAAGCAATGTACCTTGCCAAGACAGAAAGACAGGCAGACAGACAGACAGATAGATAGAAGGAAAGAAGGGAAATAATATAGTGTAGTTAGCTAGCTATATTATAGTATAATATAGTACTGTACTGTATAGTACAGTATAATATAATATAACGAGATAGATGAATAAAGCTGCCGAACTGAATGTGGAGCTACAGTACGTTGCAAGACTCCTTCCTGCCCCATTGGTTGTAGTGGTTTGCCTGCCAGAAAAAATGGGAAACAAGAGGTCTCACCCGTGAAAGAACAGGTGGGAAGCACATTTGTAGCACGGTCTCTGACTGCCTCCCCCACCAAGTCCTTGAAGTAAAAGTTGTCCAGGCAGGAGTTCCCAATGTTTTTTTTTTTACACAGTGAGTTTTTGTTCTGAAGTAATGTACAAATATGGAAGAGGGAACTAATGACCAGCTTTAGTGTGGTGTGACAGATTGTTATCTTCCCCGAGTGCAAAAGCACCACCAACTACGGTTTTCTGCAGAAAGCTTGCTTTCCGGTGTTTCCTAGGGAGTGATTATTCAGAGAGGTGGTTTCCCATTCCTTCCCCCTCTTCTTCCTCCTCCCTTCTTTCCATCTCCAGTTCTATGAAAGAAGCTGGGTTTTCATTATGGTTGCGGTAAACAGCTGCAATTGTAGCTGACACTGGACCGGGTGCTTTCTGCTTAATTTAGATTGGCATTATGATCATGTTCCCAGAAGCAATTGTGCAAGACTGCAAATAAATGGGGTGGGGTGGAAAGCACTTCTGCTAATAAAAAAGGGTTGTGACATTTTTAAATCCCTCTCTGAACTAATGGCTGTTTGTTGCCATTATCTCTTAACATATGCTGGTTGTTACTTTTATTATTATGCACTTATTGATTTACAGTTTCCCAAGAAAGTTCACAAAGAGACAATAAGATATACATGAAAATACATTGCAGAGCTTAAATACTAAGCAGAAGGAAAAGGAAGTGGTAAAAAGTCTCCTTCTTCTCCTTCTTCTTCTTCATCATCATCATTGAACTACTGTGCTGGAAGGGACCCTTGTTAAGGAGGCACAGTGGGGATTTGAACTCTTAACCCCTGGCTCCACAGCCAGATGCCTAAACCACTGAGTTATACATATTAAAACTCCTGACAATAATTAATAAATCAGAACAACACGAGAGTAATGTCTCCATGAGGAGAGTGGGTTCCATTATCATGGTGCCACCCACCAAAAGGCCCTTTCCTCAAGTTCTTCTGATGCCAATCTCAGCACACAGGGAAGATTACCTACTGGAAGAGGGGAATATTGCAAAGTTGGATTATTGCTTTGGTGCTCAACAGAGCAGGAAGGGACAAACTACTTTTGGCGGTTTCCGGTGGAACTCTTAAGATCCCCTGACACAGCCTGACACAAAAGAACAAAGAGTCCATCCACAAGGGTCCTCAACGCATGCTGAACCTAAGAGGCAGTCATGGCTGGACGCCATAGTGGTTGGCGGCATGAAAGGCGCCACAAGCAATTGGGAGTGGAGCTGGGGGCAAAAGAGGGTGTTTCTGCATATATGCATGTATCGGTATATATCCATAGATCTGTACCTATCCATATATGAATATACATATATGTGCACGCTGCCTAGATGCCCTAAGCACATCTGATCTCGCCTGATTAGTACTTTGGATGGGAGACCACCAGGGAATACCAGATGCTGTAGGCGCCTGGAGTAGGAACTGGCAAACCACTCCAGTATTCCTGCCAAGAAAACTCCATGGACATGGAGTCACGAAGGGTTGGTCACGACTGTAATGACACAACACACACACACATACGTATATGTACAGTAGTTAGATAGTTAATAGACATACACAGAGAGATGCACAGAAACAGAAGGGCAGAGAGGGACCCACACATGCACAGAGGCTAAGAAAGCAAGCAGGCAGGGGTTGATTCGCAGTGGCTTGAGCCTGGCCTTGATGAGCTGCCACTCTCAAAAGGGACTTGTTTTGTCCACCACAACAAAAAAGCTTGTGCAGTCCTTCTGCGCGAAAGAAAGGAAGGACGACTGAGAGGTTATATTACACTTTCTCTCGTTAATGGACACAAATGCTTGCCAACAGCTCCCTCCACCTCCAGCACCTTCCCACCTCTCCCGTCTTCTGCAGAAACAAACAACCTTCTGTAGTTGAAAGAAGAACCCTGGGCTGGGAAAAATAACGGGGTTGGGAGACCTGGGAGCCTCGCCCAGTTTTGACTAGAGATCTAACATTCCCAGGGAGTTTTGAGAAAAAACAGGGGAGGGGAATTGCTCCCCCCCCATGTCTTAAAATTTTCCAGAAATTTTTCATTTTTAGTTTTGACATACTTATGTTTTGGCCAATTACATTTTCTGTGTATAAAACTATATTTTTGTCTAAAATTGTTAGACTAAAAAATGAGGGTTGTCTTATACACAGAAGTAAGCCGGGGAGAGAACTGCATAGTTGCAAAACTGCCCATACCTTGTCTCTGTAAACAGACACCTTATATATTGGGGAATCTTTTACACTGAAAAAACAGCATATCATGCATTTCTTCTGATGACCTCAAGATGGGACATGGGACTCTCCCCCTCATTTTATCCTCACAACAACCCTGTGAGGAAGGTCAAGCAGAGAGAGAGAGAGAGAGAGAGAGAGAGAGAGAGAGGAGAGAGAGAAGCCTATGGTCACAGAGTCAGGGTTGTGATTATTCTTCCAAGTTCCTTGTAAATACTCTGACCCAGCACTTTTTGTTTTCAACCCTCTGTCAAAGAAGAAATGATAAAGGAAGTAATTCTGGGCAACTTTCCTCTTTTGCATGCAATCACCCACCTCTTTCCTGCTCTTGGTTTTCTGGAAACAGAGAAGGCCTTGGCAAACACTAGAATCCAGACAGCTGAGCAGAGCAGGAAAAGTGGATAGAGTGCCCTTTGAACAGAAAGGGGAATGCAGGTGCAAAGGGGCCTTGCAGAGGAAGTAATTCCAGAAATGGCTTGGGGATTCTGATGGTCGTAGTCCAAAAAAGTAAGACCCTGGAACTTTGGGGAACTCTGATCTCAGCTAGGCTCCCCCAAGTTGTGGGTACAGAGGACAGTGATGGCCACTGTCCACTGGAACTGGTTTCTGGAAAGACAGTGGGGTCACTTTATGGGTCATCGCAACCAATAAAGTGGCCCTTTCTAGTGCAATCATATGTGATCCCTTTGAGCCTTCTGATTGCATCTTTTGATTGGGATGATTTAAGCTTCTAGAGCAGGCATATCCAAACTTTGGAATAAGAGCTGTAGTCCAAAATATCAGTGCAGCTACAGTACACCCCTTTTGGACTTGCACTAGGCCTTAAAGAAACAGGCAGGGCTCTTCCTTTTTAGAGGTCTTCACACAGATGCCGGGAAGCTGTCCATAAAGATTGATCTACTCTAGATCTCCCTCTTGTCGCCTAGGGTGAGGTGAAGGACACTGTGCAAGTGGTTCCCAGATGGTATTCAGCATCATCTGCCACAATGCCTCCTCAGACGGTATTCAGCATCTTCTCCCACAATGCCTGATCAGAATGGGCAGGATTCAAGCAAGCATAGTCTAGGTCAGTTTTGTTGAATCTATGGCATGGGTGCCAAATGTGCCACTCAGAGCACTTTCTGTGGGCACCCGACATCACCCCTTCACAGCCACCTGTGTTCAGGTTAAATTGCTGGATTGGCACTTTGCGAAAAATTAGTCGGTTTTGAATCACAGTTTGGGCACTCTGCCTCTAAAAGGCTCGCCATCACTGCTCTAGGTGATTACAGGCTGAGAACCAATGTGGTATCCCATTGCCAAATATTTGTACATGACCCCTAAACTCCGCCGCAAATGGCTCCCAGATCCGGAACTTAAAATTGTTTCCCCACCAGCTCTGGAATTTACAGGTAATTAAGTGCGACCACGCCCACCTAAGTGCGTCCCAGCGCACTTTTCGGGTACCTGCTCTGCAGAGGTGAAAATTCCTGATGCGGATGTAACGTAGTGACTGCCGGGCTCTCCTTGCTTCTGTTTGTTCTTTTTTTGCCCCCCGCTCCTTTAAGAGATCTGAATGCAGTGCCGGGATGGCAGAACGGAGGTGAGCGGCATTCTTTTCTTCCTTTTCTTCTCCCTCCCCTCACGCAGACAGCAGCCAGGAGTGCGGAGGGGGTGGGAACGCAGGAACAGCGGCAAACCCCTAAGATCTCTGGTCCGAATTTAAGTGGCCAGCGGATCTTAGGGGTCGTGTGAAAAGGCTCTTACCCTTCCAGTCAAGGTATCCTTTATCTCAGGCAGCAAGGTATTTCGGTCTCCATGGGCACCTCATTGTCCAGGTACAGCAATGCCTCATTCAAAAAATTGGGGGGGGGAGGTGCCTCTCCCTGCAGGAGCTGTATACCACTTTCATAGATAGACCTTATGGCACAGGAAACTTTGTGAGATTTTGATATGTCACCACTGGGATGGGTGCTGAATTCTTAGGACAACCTTCCCCAACCTGGTGCTCTCCAGATATGTTAATGTACTACTCCCATCATCCCAGCACAACTGCACATCAAGAGGACAAGAAAGACTAACTATTTGGCCGGCTTTGGAAAATTGAGTTTTTGGGGCTATAAACACAATTGGCTAGGCTAGTAAGGAGGATTCATGGAGTTATAGCCCAATACTGTATGATTCTTTTCGTGCTCTTGACTTTCTTAACCCGGTTTAGAAGAGGTACTCATGTGAATCTGTGCTAGCATATCCAGCCAAAACAAATCTTGACAGGGGCTGGGATGGTTGATCTATAGGTCCTTTCCAGCTCTGCAGTTCTGAGATGGTGATGGTGGCTCTTATTAAATGAGAAATTAGAAATAAAGAAGTCAAAAACATTATAGATTCGCCGCTATATTTTAATGTGAGCTTGTGTGGACAAGTCCAGTTCCTCAGAGCCTCCAGTCTTTACGGTGTCTCAACGTTTCTGTTTTCTTTCCTTTTTATATTTCTTTTGTTTCGGCCTAATACGGATAACCAATCTGTTTATCTTTTTCTTCTCTATCTACAGGATTTGCTTAAACAGGGGAGGCCCAGTATTCATGAAGGGGAAAAAGGGTGAAGAGTGAAGAATGTAATCCTGGGTGATATTTGAGTAGATGCCAATTTGCAAGGTGTAAATATAAATTTAGTGAAACTGAAGGATTCAGGATGGCTTTTGTCTGGCAAAGCATAGGAGAAAGAGTTAGAAATAATAAACAGAGGAATGAGATGCCCCTGTGTTTCCTAGAGAATATAAGGGAATGGGGGAGAGCGAATAAGCGGGGAGCCTTGCTGGCTGCTGCCATGCTGTTTCTGACGTGTTCCCTAACTTCCAGGGTCACATTGGGTGAAGACAAGTGTCCAGCTCCCAGAAAGAGCCAGCCAGTCAGCGTTGCCACGGGTCAGGCTGGCTGAGGGATTCTGGTATTTCTAGTCCCCAAAAGAAAAGTGTGGTGGCAGTGGAGAGAAATAAAGTATTTCCCCACCTTTACACGTGCCTTTTTTTATTCTTAAAAAGAGACAGTCCCTCACTCTTGACTCTGTAGTGTTGACTGAAGAGTTCTCCCAAAGGGGAAGTGCCAGACCTGGTCATGTCCCACCCACAAGGGTTGAGTCAGCAGGATTACTGTAGAAGGGGCTGGCCTGGGAATTCCCCCACACCTCCAACGGCTCTTGTCTGGTTCCCCTTACACACCCTTCCTGCTGTCAGCCTGGCCACACAGTGCCTCTCTTTCCTCCCCAGAGGCAACCATGCCTGTCCCTTGGGTGCATCTGTTCCCGTCCCTCCTGGTGGTATTCTGGAGTTCTGGGCACCTGGAGACATTTGCAGGTAAAGAGGGGAGAGGAAGAAATTATTCCCCCCCCCACACACCCTTTAGGGTTGCACCTTTTGATATCACCGGGGTGTGGGGGGTGGAGTCAAATGAGAATGCCCTGAACTCCAGGGAGTTCCATCCTGGGAAAAACAGGATTTGGTGCTGGATTGCTGTTCACTAGCAACAGCTATGAAAACTGAATCCTGAAAGGCAGAGAGATAGCTCTGATTTCTAGAAGGTGGCCGTGCTCAAATCAGCTTGTATTGGGTTGCCTCTTTTTAACAATTTCAGCAAAAGGCCTCCTGTACTTTTGAACCGCTGTGGAACAGCAGATGTTGAGGAAGATCTGTTCGCCAAAATGAAAGATAATGAGTGCTTCTGTTGAACATCTAAAGATGATGAGTGCTTTTCCTGTTGAATGTTTGCCTTTCGTGCAACTGCTGAGCCCACTACTCCCCCCCAACCAGGATCTATGGGTCATATCTAGATCATTTGTAATAATAAACCTGTGGGAATGCAATTACCGGAGTGAAAAGCCTGATTTAACACCCCAAGTGAATGGCATTTGCATGCAGTTTCTGGCAGTTTGATATGTCACAGCTAAATGACAAAATAATTGATTATGGTTGCTTTCTCATGACCACAAAAATTGTCCGTGTTCCCACGGACTCGAGTAACGGTTTAAAATCTGCATCGGAACAGTGACAAGGATTTTACCACCTTGAGACCGGGTACTTGTAAAATGCACTGGGTCGTGCTTAAGTGAGCGTGGTTGCACTTTATTTTTTTTAAAGTCCCCTGCTCATGGGAAAACGATTTTATGCTCCACATCTGCGAGCACTTTGCAGCGGATTTTAGATTTTAGTGGTTGTGTGAAAGCAGCTTATGTGATCAAAAGATGATCATGGGTATGGAAATTACTTATTGATATGTAAAAAAAAAATGCCAATTAGGAGAACATGGGCTTACTGTCATCCAGAAAGAGGCCATATGGGGAGGCGGCTTATAACTAAAGACATTAATTTCAACAAGTCACATGTTAGTTCATAGTTTTTGTAAGCACAATCAAGCATCATTCAGTGGCCTCGGCACTGAATGGGAGATGTAGGGAGAGTCCAGCATTTCAATTCCTCACCCCCTGGAAGATCTTTTTCTTCTACAGCTGCAAACATTGTGGTTTTTGCTAAGCCCACTGTTAATGTATTTTGCTCTGAAAATGGATGCCTAAATTGGAAGAAAATCTGGATGTGAAAAAAATAAACCAAATAGTACAATGTCTCTCTTCTGCATGGGTCACACCATTTTGTCTACATAAAAAGTGTCCATTTCTGATCAGTGGAACTATGGGGAATAAGAAATTAAAACTGAACAAACAAACAAACAAATAACAAACTTCTCCTTACCAGGAAAAATGCTGCAGAGGAACTATGCCAAAAAGGAGTGCAGCTGACAGCTTCCAAGGTCAACAGAAACAAAAAAAGATTTTAACCACCTTTCAAAGGCTAGCAGGGAGGAAACACGGATAGCTTCGCTTGGAAATGAGTGTCCCATGATTGGGGATGCTTCTAAGAAGGCCCTGCTCTGATAGTAATTAATCTAGTCTCCTATTTCATTTGTAGTGATGGGTGGTTGATTGTTGAAGATTTGCTGCCTTCTCAGTTTGAATGAGTGTACAATAAAAATTTAGGATCTATATGAACAAAATGCTTCCTAGCTACTCTGGGTCAATGTGCAGAGCTCCAATGTTTTGCTAGGCTGCCATTGGCTGCAGCCTTTCCATCTGTAATATGGCTATAATAATAACAACTAGCTTTTCTGAATTTTTTATTGCAGTACTGTAACATGTTTCACATTCTCTGAGCAGTGGCTGCATTAATTTTTTTGCATTGTTTGTGTACAATCATCCAGTCAAAGGAAGAGTGTGAAATCACTACTTTAAAAAAATCAAACAACCGTAAGAGACATTTATACCATAAATTTAAAAAGTGTACACTGTAAAATTGTAAACCCCTAAACCAAATTACTACAGTGAACATCTAGCTGCCCTGCAAATTGCAACAATATCAGTGTGAGAACTGTTCTGAGTGTGCCATAATTTGTCAAATTGATGTTATATGTGAGGTTGCATATATTTTATCTAGAACGGAACACAAGAGATCGATTGCTTTAGAGGTAATCAGTACATTTTTCTTAGGTGTAATGCTTAGTAATTTTAATTAATTTCTTTATTTACTTAATTTATTTTGCATATACTCTATACCTTCTTTAACTGTCTAAAAAGTTACTTTTGGGACTACAAACCTAGAAGCATACAGGTAGCCATACAGAGGAAGGTTAGGGTCTGTTCCCCATTATCCCAGAGTGTAGGACACATAACAACAGACTCAAACTACAGGAAGCCAGATTTATCGGAGGGGGGATAATCTTAACTAGTATGACAATGGAACAAATTACCTCAGCAGGTAGTGATTGCCCCAACACCGGAGAACACTCAAGAGAAAATTACGTCACCATCTGTAAAAAAATCTGCTTTGACTTGGATTCCTGCATGGAACAAGGGGTTGAATGTGATGGTCTTATAAGCCCCTTCCGACCCCATTACAGTGGTCCCCCACCCATTCGCAGTTCATATACAGTGGTACCCCGACTTAAGAGCAATTCGACTTAAGAGCGGAAAACTGTTGGCATTTTAACTGCCGCCTTACACATTTTAGATATGGTCTGCTTGACTTACAAATATTTTTTCCCATTTTTTTAAACTTATTTTTTCAATTTTTAGAACTGACTTAAGAGTAGTTCGACTTAAGAGCATGCATTCGGAACGGATTAAATCTGTAAGTCGAGGCACCACTGGACTGCTGCCCTGCTATATCGCGGGACCACAGTATATGAAAAAAAGCCCCCTGGTGTAAGGGCGGGAAAGGCCTGTTTCAGGCCTCCCTTACTTACCCCAGGACTGGCGCTGCCCCAAACGGGCATGCAAGAGCCTTTTTCTAGGCCTGTTGGAGGCCTCAGAAATGATTTTCGGCAAACCAGAAGTGACCTACAGTTTACCAGAAGTCACTTCCAGTTCACAGGGAGACCCTTTTGGGGCCTCCAGAAGGCTCGGGAAGGCCCTTGCAAGCCTGTTCGGGGCTGCGCCAGGCTAGGGTTAAGTACAAGAGCCCCCAGCTAGGCACCCCAGGCCCGGCCCGACCTGCATCCGCATATTACGGATTTTCAGTTATCGCGGGTTGGGTCGGGTCCCTAACCCCCATGATAGGCGGTGGGGGGGAGTCACTGTACAGTATTCTGTTACAGTGTTCTATGACTCCTCCAGGATGCATAGTTACCAGCCATCATGGCTTGGATGCTCTGAAAGATGAACTATTTAAAACATTACTTTCCCAGGCTCCCTTTCTGATGCAATTTGTAGCCTGGGCTTGTTTGCATTACTGTGGGATGATCAATTTTGCATCCTCAAAAACAAGGAAAGAGGCCATTAAAAAAAAGAGGGCAAGAGATCACCTTCCAGCATCCTGGCCGCGACTTTTGCCAAACCTTACCTTCATCCTCTCCATGCCTGTCCAATGTCCACTATACCAGAGCTATGGTGGAGAATTAAATGGCGGCCCTGTCTCTCTGGTGCTCCTCCGCCTCCTCTGAGGGAAGACACTCTCCCCCCGGGGGTTTCAGGGGAAAGATTCCCGTCCCTCTGCTGGGGCCCACCTTTTAACTGAGATCCCTGTTTCAGAGGCTGAAGACGTTCTGTGCTACGAGAGCTTTGACGACACTACGCAGACCTGCAGTGGCC
The DNA here is from genome assembly GCA_023846285.1 of Phrynocephalus versicolor. Lineage (NCBI taxonomy): Eukaryota > Metazoa > Chordata > Lepidosauria > Squamata > Agamidae > Phrynocephalus > Phrynocephalus versicolor. The sequence goes on along the minus strand of JAHTLZ010003468.1, from coordinate 5,143,251 downwards.
TGCTTGGAGATGGAATAAACCAGCAAGACTGCTGTCTCAACCATCAGTATGGCTTCCGGCAGGGCCTTGGTGGCGCATGCCGGGCCTGCCAGTAAGTAGAATGCGGAACTCACTCTCTCTTAACCACCAGCCGTTTCATCTCTTGCTCCAGAGATCCCACAAATCTCATCCAGCCCTCTTGGCTTGCCACGAGACTGCCCCCTGCATCCCACATTTAATATTGCAACCTATGGGAGGGACAATAATGATTCCAGGGTTGTTTCCTCATTGGTGCAGGCCCCTGTGTCTACCCCCTTAACACTGTCATTCTCCTTCATTCCTTCCTTATTCTGATTCGTATCTAGCCTGATGAAGAACTCTGGATGACTCAGTACCTTGCACATTGTGATGTTTTGCTTGGGCCCTAATAAAATGAATGCCTAATCAGATCCCCTCCCCCCTGCAAGGCCAACAATGTTCCTTTGTTTTCTGTAACATTTTATTTGGTTGTGGGGGGGGGGGAGGTCCGTGGGTGTGTTTTAATTTCAGAATCTGATGCTTGGGTGCAGTAGTGTTTCTTCCAAGGAGACAGCTTCTTTATATGACTGACAAGTATCTAAACAGATCTTGTCAATGTTTGTGGATTACACCAAACATCAGCCCCTACCAGCATATAGCCATTGGGAGTTATGGGAATTGTTGTTCAATAAAAAGTATTTGATACATTCAAGGGAATCAAAAATCCTGTCTTTCCATGTTTTTGACACATGGGGAGCCAAGAAACACATAGGGTTTGAGGGGGCATGCTGAAGAGGCTCTCTGTGAGAGATTTTTTTTTTGGGGGGGGATTTTCTGGTTCCGTAGTGGGTTGGTGCACCTTCTCTTCTGTAGCCCCTTTGCCTCTCACTCTCTTCCCCACCACCTCTTTCCTCAGTGCTGCAATGTGGAGCGAGTGGTCTGAGTGGAGTCCCTGCTCTGTAACCTGCATGGAAGGGGTTCAGCGACGCAGTCGGAAGTGCCACGGATCAAACGCGGGCAGCTGCGTGGAAGGCAGACGCGAATGGGAGATGCGGTCCTGTAGCCACCGGGACTGCTGTCCTGGTGAGCACCCTCATGCCTCCATAACTGTGCGTTTGGCTCTTTTGGTTTAGGGAGAAGCCAGATGGAACATCCGAGCAGAGCCTTGACAAGTTACGTTTTCAAAACTCTGGCTCAATTAAAAGTACAGCAGTCATGCAGCAAGCACACTACATGTCTCCTGCTGGTTGGAACAGGAGCCTGAGACTTGTGGTCTAAAAGGGGAACTTTCTCAGGCTTAGCAATAAAGTCATAATAGTTTTTTCTTCTTCTTCATATGAGCCCCATTTCCTTCCATAGTGTATCTGTTTGCCCTGCGGATTTAGAGGGGTTTGGCGCTGCTTTAACTGGTGTGGTTCCACTCTAGGGAACCATGGGGTTTGTTAGAGTACTTGGAATGGTTTGCTAGAGAGCTTAGTGAGTTCTCTTTGAAGCACAGCAGAGAATTTGAAATCCTCTACCAAACTACAAATCCCAGGATTCCCTTGAACACAACCAAGGTTGTTGAAATGGCATCAAATCAACCGAGAATTGTAGGCACACTTTTGATTCTAGGATGTCCCAAGTCTAGAAAGGTGTTCTGTTGTGTAACCATTAGTTGCTGGTTTTGAATGTCCCCAAATCCTGCTTTAAGTAGGCTGTCAGTTTTTGTAATTGAGTCTGCTCCTTAAAGCACCATATGATGGTGGCGGCGGCGGTGGCGGCGGCATCATCATCATCATCATCATCATCATCATCATCATCATCATCATCATCATCATCATTTTTAACAGCAAGGGGCTCTCGTGTGGAATCGTGAGGTAATTGACACCGCAGGTGTTGGCCTCTGGTACCATTCACCCTCTCTTTTTTCCTGAGCCAGAAAAACTACTCTTAGGGAAAAGGAATACAGTGACATCCTGAGGCCATGCCAAAGCAATCAGCGATAGGATTGTGCTTTTGGTGCCTAGAACCATGTACCACTTTGTGTGAATTCTCCTCTCTTTGTAATTCATTATCCTCTCAATTTCCGGTTCAGTTTGGTGAGTCAGCCTCTCTGTTTGGACTCAGATTTGGTGCTTTTTTCTGTGACAGATCCTGAGGCCGAAACAGTCACATCATGTGTGGAGCAAGTTGTAGAATAAAAATGGCACAACACAGGGAGCAGATTTTTTTTATTATTCTTTTGGATTGTCTTTGATTAATTCCCCCCAAGGGATGCTTTATGGCAGTGGCCCTGTGGCTTTCCATTAAATTGTAGCGCAACCACATTCCTATGAAGCCTATGTGGGTTGACATTCAGGCTCTGCTTTGTCGTTTTCTGGAGACGGCCTTTCCGTTCTGAGCGTTGCAGCCCTCCTTGGTGTCAAAACCTCACCTCAGAGAGTTCCACATTCCTTAGCATCAGGCATTTTAAGGGTGCCTGGGAGCTGCAGTGTGGATAAGGTCCCAATAAAGTCCCAATAAAGTTACGGGCAGAACCTTGTAGGCCTCATAGGAATGGGTTGTGCTAACATTTTATGTGTTTTGACCTGATCCATAGCCTTAAGTCGATCCTTGATTGTTAATAAGCTATCTTGAGCAAATAAACTAATCTTAGTTTTATTCTCAAAACCTACACCTCTTATTATACAAGCATTCCTAATAATATTCACTAATACTTCTATCATTAAAGCAAACTATACCAGTGAGAAGGAGCATCCCTTTCCAGTACCTCAGTTGCTGTCTTGATCCATCATTCCTTCTCACAATTGCAAACTCTTCTAAATATAATTGATTTACTATACCTTTAAGTCATGTTCCAAATCCTCGTTATCTCTATCAACCTCTTTGGGCGTTTATACACGACCCCTAAGCTCCGCTGCAAATGGCTCCCAGCTCCGGAGCTAACAGAAAATTAAGTGCAACCCCGCCCATCTAAGCGCGACCCAGCGCACCTTTCAAGTACCTGCTCTGGGAGAGTGAAAAATTTTGATGCGGAGAGTGCCGGGCTCTCCTTGCTTCTTTTTGTTGTTGTTTTTTGCCTCCCGCCCCTTTAAGAGGAACCAGGAAGTGACCGGGACTCGGAGCAGCTTCGACCGCCACCCGGAGGTAAGCCTTTATTCTTTTGTCCCTTTTAAAGGCTTTTTTCCCCTCCCTCCCCTCATGCAGACAGAAGCAAGGAAGTGCGGAGTGGTGGGGAGGAAGGAAGAGCAACGAACCCCCAAGATCTCTGGTCCGAATTTAAGGGCCAGCGGATCTTAGGGGTCGTGTGAAAAGGCCCTTTATTGTCTGTGGTTCCACACAATCAAAGGATTTAAAAACATCCAATGCTATTCTACCAGCTTTTAATTTTTGTTTACCTATAACATCTGCTGCATTACATTCCCTTTTAGTCACATCTGCCATCTGTCTCCCTACTATAAAACCACTTTCATCCACCTTAATATAATTAGCAATAAAATTATTCATTCTGTTTGCTAATATCGCTGTAAAATATCTTTTTCATCTTGGTTCATCAAAGAAAAAGCTCTATAAGCACCAGGTTCTGTTAAGTCTTTATTAGGTTTTGGAATTAATAGTCCTGAAGAATATTTCCAAAATAATAGAATTTTATCCTCTTCCAATATTTTATTAAGCAAATACTTCCATTTTGGAATCAACATGTTTTGAAAGGTTTTATAGTACTCTGCTTCTAATCCATCTATTTTGGGATTCTTTTAATTTATTGATAAAGGTCTTCTGCCTCTTCCCCTTCTTTCAAATGCTTATCCAAGTGTTTCAATTTATTTGCAACATTTCTTTATAATTTTATATAACCGAAGTTTTTCTCCTATATACAACTTAGGAAACTATATATAAAATACACTTGATTTTTTTTTTTTGTTAAGTTACAGTTCTTTCCATTTTCATCCTTAACTCCCCCAATTAATTTCCAAGCTCTATAAGTCTCTCTCTCTCTCTCTCTCTCTGTGTGTGTATGTGTTTGGCTTTGGCCAACAATCTTGAATACTTCTTACAAAAGTCAAAATATTTCCTATTTCATTAAGTTAAATTGCTCTGTATTTTTCCCCACTTCAGCATCTTGTAACTCCTGTTTCTCTTTGGCTTGTATTTCTGCTAATATTCTTATGTCCTTATATTTTATATATTTTCTTCCCAATTTTTATATCCCCTTCCAAACTTTCTACGTGTTTAATCCTCTGTGCTTTTAAAAATTTATATTCTTCCTAAATATTAATGCCTCTTACAAAAGCCTTCATTCTCAGGCACTTTAGGGTCTGTGAAAGTCAGTTAAGGTGTTCAGCCACCTTGTTTCTTAGGGCGCTTTTACACGACCTCTAAAATCCACCTGCAACTTAAATTCGGACCAGAGATCGTGGGGGCTTGTCGCTCTTCCTGTGTTCCCACCCCTCCGCACTCCATTGTTCCTGTCTGCGTGAGGGGAGGGAGAAAAGAGGGAGAAAAAATGCAGGCTCACCTCTGTCTGCCAGTCGAAGCCGCCCCGAGCTGCCCGTAGTGATTCCTGTCTCTTAAAGGGGCGGCGGGGACAAAAAAAAAACAAACAGAAGGCGAGGGAGCCCGGCATTCACAGTTTTACAACGGGCATTGGAAGATTTTTTACCTCCTGGAAGCCAGGTACTTGAAAAGTGTGCTGGGACGTGATTGGTGGGTGTGGTCGTACTTAATTTTTTTAAGCCCAGAGCTAGTGGGAAAACACCTTTCTCCAACCCAGATTTCCAACTCTTAGTCCAAGTGCTAGTCCCAAACAGAGCAGTCCTACCAAACCAGGGAAACCTGTATAAATGTTTGTGAGTGTGCTCTAGTAGAGACCAGTGACTGGATATGGATTCCCTATTTTAGTCCTCCGATCATGGCTGTAGTTATTCTGTTTGCATATACGTTCTGTTATCACTGTAATCTTCTCTGATTTGCCATGACTGTGGATTCTTGTAACCACACTGAAACCACTTTCCCCATCAGCTCAAGTCTACATTACTTTGATTTAAATATATGAATGAAGCCTGTAGCTTTCATCTCCTTTAATAACTCCAGCTCTGTCTTTTGAACAGATGAGCTAACTTCTTAGGTTTTCATCTTCAGTGAATAGTGATAGCTCTCTCTCTCTCTCTCTCTCTCTTGATGAGGGATGGGTGTATTTTGTAAAGTCGGCTCCATGTAGACACAGCTGTTTGATCATATTTCCAGCTAATTTAGCTCAGTGATTACAGAAACCAGGAAGATTTCTGTAAGCCTCACTCTGTGAGCACACCCTGCTGGCACTGACCAAAGAAACACAGCTCACATATAAAGAAGCCACGTTTCCAGGCTGCTAGCAGACTTATAGATCTGGGTGGCACAGAACCACTTGATTTGGTTGGTTGGGTTGGATGGATGGGTGGATGGATGGGTGGGTGGGTCGGTTGATTTGCAGCCTATCTTTGCCCCCAGAAATTCAAGTATATTGCTGCTGTCTTCCCCACTGAATCTTCACAAGAACCATGATTGATTGGTAGGTCAGACTGAGAAGGAGACAGTGATAGTTTCATTGTGTGCTCCCCTCCTGCTACCTCCCAAGACTCTTTTGGGCACATTGAGAATTAGAGACTGAAATTTCCAATTCTCTGTCCAGTCCTTTAACTACATGCCTTAATAGGAAGGTTGGAGATCCCATCATTTCTTCATGATGCATTGTCAAGTCAATTCTGATTGATGGTAACCCTTTTCAGGGTTTCCTTAGTAGAGAATAGTCAGAAGTAGTTTTCTCTTTTCCTCACCATAGACTCATCATGGGCCTGTGCAGTTTGCCCAAGGCCACACAGGCTGGCTCTTCTGGGATGTTCAGTGGGGAATCACTCCCAACCTCTGGCTCTACAGCCAGATCTCTAAACCACAGAACCGTCCTTATTAACCCCAGATATTTTTAGGGCTTCTGCAGGTAAGGGAGTGCAAAGGATGTTGGGGGATGAAGTTCAGAGGAATCCCTCAGTTCTGATGTTACACAGGAAGGTGTGCTCCGCATGTATGGCTAAAGCCATTTTCATTACATGCTTTATTGACTCAGTATCAGGGTTAGGATACGTGCACCATGCTTTCCCCTTGAGAAAAACCTATGGTAAACAACTGCACCTAGAGCAGGTCTGCAGGTCTGTGTAGTCTTCGGGAACCTGCATAATCCTATAAAATGGAGGACTCTCCACTAGCTTTCCTCAGACTGACGAAGCTGCTTGTATGAGCAGTGAAACATTTCAATCTCTCAAGAAAAGAAATCCGGTTGCCATGACTCAACTTCCAGATAAACTCACCTGGATGACTGAGAACCTTCACAGACAAAATCCTAGAACAGTTACTCCCAAATCCCAACCTTGGCTCCAACGTGTTTTTGGACTAAAATTCCCAGTAGCCTTTCTTACTAGCTGTGCAGGCCAGGATTTCTGGGAATTGTAGTCCAAGATCATCAGGAGACTCAAGAATGGGGAATCACTTTTCCTAGAGTACCACTGGAAGATGGCTATGGTGAACCGCATCTACCTAGAAAACCATGAAAGCAGTGCCATAAATCATCATCATCATCATCATCATCATCATCATCATCATCATCATCAT
>JAHTLZ010003468.1:5120845-5132114 GCA_023846285.1 Phrynocephalus versicolor | reverse complement strand
TATCTATCTATCTATCTATCTATCTATCTATCTATCTATCTATCTATAAAATCAATGGTTCTCAACATTGGTCCCCAGATGTTCTTGGGCTCAAACTCCCAGAAGCCCTCACCACTAGCTGTGTTTGCTAGGATTTCTGGGAGTTTTAGTTTGAGAGCGTCTCAGCTTTTTAGGGACCGTATGTGTCGTCACCCCCTTCTCATGCCAATAAATTCTTCCTGGCACTTGTTTTTTTAAAAACATTCCCCCAGTAAATGGCCAGTGGACGGAGTGGTCAGAGTGGAGCAAATGTGAACGGCTCGGTTTTGGAATGAACATTAATTGTCAAGAGATTACTGGGCTTCAGAGCAGGAAGCGGAGATGCCTTGGGAAAGCCAACAACGGCAAATCCTGCGATGGAAAAATCAGTGAATCGAGGACTTGCTACAATATCCATTTCTGTACTTGTGAGTATTGTGCGTGATACACAACGGAGCAAGGTTGGTTACGGGAAATGCCCACATCTCCCTGTCCCTTTTCCTCCCCTTTCATATTTCCAATATGGAAATGTGTGTTTGCTTCTTTGCCTTCTTCTGGGTGGGCTGGGTAGAAGGAAGAAAGGAATGAATGAACGAACAAACGAAAGCAAAAAAAGCAAAGTGTACTGCTGTAAGCCCCATAGTACTTAAAGCACTCTCTGGGTGTTTTGCAAGCAGTTATGAAGGCTACACTTTGGTCCCCCCCCCATAGCCTGGGTTCTCATTTGACTGACTTCAGAAGGATGAAAGGCTGAGTGAACCTTGAACCTTGACCTCCTACCTGGAACTGAACCCCAGGCCGTGAGCACAGTTTTGGCTGTGGTACAGCAGTTTAACCAACCAATGTACCATGAGGCTCTTTGAGGAATCAGGAAGGAAGGATGGATGGATGAATGGACAGCTCTCTTTGTGTGATTGCCAATGTTTGCATGTGAGTATAAACACCCACTTTGACCCCCAGCTCACCCTGTCACCCATGTCAGGCGGGAGTGGAAGATGTCAAGGATTTGAGGCCTTCTGCTTTGATCTATAGGGCTGCTTCTTCTCTCTGTCTCTCTCTGTCTGTCTCAGTGACAGGAGCCTGGTCAGACTGGAGTCCTTGGAGCCTCTGTCAGCCACCCTGTGGACCAAACCCCATGAAGACCCGCCAGAGGGAGTGCAAGCCAGAGTATCCCGATTACCCGTGAGTCTAAAATCTAGGAAGGAAAGAATTTGTGCTTGAAGCGGGAGAAAGAGGCAAAGTGTCCCCATCAAAGGCAGTCGAGGATTGCCCATTAAGGAACCACAAGGTATTAGCCCGCTGCCTAGTGGCTAGAGAAGAGGGCAGAAAGACAGGCAGGGGGACTTGAACTGGGGGACACTCTGTCAAGTCTGACTTAAGACACATGGCTGAGTTGACTTGGGGCGCTTTTACACGACCCCTAAGATCCGCTAGCCACTTAAATTCTGACCAGAGATCTTAGGGGCTTGTCACTCTTCCTGTGTTCCCACCCCCTCCGCACTTCCTGGCTGCTGGCTGCGTGAGGGGAGGGAGAAAACAAAGGAAGAAAGACCGTGGCTCACCTCCGTTCTGCCTCGTTCTGCCTCTTGCTCTTGCCGGCTCTTGCCGGGGCAACATTCCAGTAGCTCTTAAGTAGCTCTTAAAGGGGCAGGAGCCAAAAAACAGCAAACAGAAGCGAGGAGAGCCCCGCACTCACTATCGTTGCACTGCATCAAAGAATTTTCACCTCCAGAGAGAAGGTACTTGAAAGGTGCGCTGGGACACGCTAAAGTGGGCGTGGTCGCACTTAATAGCCTGTAAACTCCGGAGCTGGTGGGGAAACATTTTTAAGCTCCGGAGCTTGTAGCCATTTGCTGCGGAGTTTAGGGGTCGTGTATAAACGCCCTTGGACTCCACTTAGGTTGTGTTTTGTTTTTCAATGACTGGGGGCCGAAGGTGCCACAAGAGGGTCAGTCCTGCCTTTGGGCCAGCTCTCTATGGTCCTTCCTCTCCTTCCCATCGCCTTTGACTTCCTTCTTCTCCCCCAGCCCCCCAGTTGTCACCAACCTCTCATGGTTTCCCAGCACCAAATGATCACTTCCTGTCGTGTGCCAGGCTTGCTTCGTGTGGCAACAGTCAACAGGAAAACATTGCTCCTAAAGGCACAGAAGCAATGCTTAGGGGAGGGGGAGGGAGGCAGTAGCTTTTTAAAAAAAGGTTGCCCTGGATCCGAAGGCAGCTGTGTGTAGAACTGGGTGTCCAGGACTTGAACAGTGGAGACAAGGGCCTTTGTCCAGCTGCGGCTTGCTGATGCCATTTTGCAGCACCCCCCCCCCCAACTCAGTCTGCACAGCCAGTGTGGTACAGCTAGATTGGTAGGTTCCTAGTGCCAATGGGTGCTGATGCCTTGCCAAAGCCAGACAGTGGGGAGGGCTGGAGGGTAAGGAGTGGACCGCCTATCCCAACGTGGCCCTTCGTCCTGAACTTTTCTTCCCTGCTGCAGAATGACAGTGGAAGGCGAGAATGGGATAATACAAGATATCCACTTCTGGGGGATGCCAGTGCCCAAGTGTGAGCCCTTGCAGGGACAGAAGCTGAAGGTGGTGGAACGAGTGCCGTGTTTAAATGTGCTGCCTTGCGAAGGCGAAGGTGAGGAGGAAAGCTGCACAATATGCCTGTGATGATCGGGGCTGGGAGCAGGGGAAGGGGGCACACGAACAACACTCCTGATTCTGGGTCTAGCCCAAAATGGCAGTCCTGGGAGCACCTCAAGCAAGCCTGCAGCCAAGACATGGAAGCCGCTGCATACTTTGTTTTGAAAGGGGTGGCGGCCTTTTTGGGAAAGAGTAACAGTGGCAGCTGTTCTTTGGAGGGTGCTCTGAGGGTGCTGTCCCACTGAGACAGGGCATCTTAGAGGGCCATGCTGGATCAGGCCAAAGGCCCATCTAGTCCAGTTTCCTGTGTATCTCACAGTGTCCCTGCCAAATGCCTCTGGGAGCTCACGAAACCAGATACCTGTCTCCTGATACCACTCCCCTGCATCTGGCCCTTGAAGTACCTTTTTTTAAGCCTGGAGATTACACATCTTCATCGTGGAATGAGCAGTAGTAGGCTTCTACATATTAGGCTGCATCTCCCATAATTCCTCACAATTGACTAGTCGGGGAGATGTGAGGACCACAGAAGGCCTGGATTTGAATCCTGGCTTGGCCACAGAGACTCATGGAGTGGGCTGGCACTGTTCAAACCACCCTTTAGGTATCCCATTTACCATGAAACCCCTCATTAAGACGGCTGTAAATTGGGTTTTTTTTTTTGACTTGACAACACATAACCAAGCCTGTTTGCTGTGGGAGAGTCTGGGGGAGAAGGGCACAGGAGGGTGGGGGATCAGCAAGATGGGTTAGCTACATCACCCATAAAATGCTGCCCCCCCCGCCACCGCCACATCCCACTGCTTCTAAATTAAAGTCTGATTTGGAATGGAAGAAAGCAGGGGGTGGGAGTGTCAGGGGAGATCGATTACTGGGAGGTACTATTCATGTGGCAGGACAGTCAACTCATGTATGGTGATGGAAGGAAAAACCTCAGAGGCAGCCTTGCTCCGTAATTCTACTTTTAGAAACAGTCATCTGCATGAGTATTTTGTTCATGGGGATCTCTGAAACCTAGTTGGAAAAAAGACAAGGAAATCAAAGCGAAGCCCCCAAGCCTGAGCCCTCCCCGGCTAATCTAGGATTCCTAGACTCATCCCTATGCTTCTTTACTCTAAACCCCCATTTTCTTTTTCTCTCAGATTGATTTTGCACAAGCAGACACTCTGAATTTCAGGGATGGATCCTCTTGCAGACTGCAACATGGGAAGCTCTGGGCCGTGTTGACTTTCAGCCTCCTGTGACCCCTGGACCCACCTCACATCTCATGCTTGCTCATTTTTTTTCTTGAGGGTGATCTGTCAAATAAATTGTCTTGTTTATTATGAATTTATAAAAACTTTTCTGTTTTTAGATTTTTCTTCTCCCTGCCTTTTTTTTTTGGCTTTATTTGAATTCGTCATTCATGTGATTCTTGGTTTTGCATTTTTAAAACAATGATGGAGTATCAAACCCATGTTTTCCTTGTTGGGAAATCGACTATATTTAGCTCAATAGCATACTCAGGAATGCAGTGTTTTTAGAGTATCTGTAGACAGGTGAATAAGGTGTTAATGTTAAAAACTTATACATTTTCATAAGTAATAACAGATATGTTAGTTTCCCAAAAGATATATACATATTTATGCACACACAAACATATAGACGTGACAATCACACTAGAACATGTAGAATGGACAGAGACCTAAACCAATTACCATCTTGGAAACTTCTTGAGCTATTAGCTTGATGTCAGGCTGGAATGTCCTGGAATGTTCATGAACACTATAACTACTTGAGAGTTAAAACAGATACCAGAAAGGTATTGAGTGAAGTTCTGTTTGAATATCTGTGCTTGGATTTTCCTGTATTAGTATATTATGGATCACTGACTCAGTTCCTTTCCAGGATTTTCTAAGAATAGAGTACTCGGCACTGCTTCTACCCTTCCCTAGGAGGTTACAAGTCACAATGGGGAATCTTAACTCCTGATCCTTTAGCAAAGCATTCCAGCTATCCTTTACTGGGTTACTGATGCAACAGAACTGAAACCTAGCCTACATATGTAAGTAGAACAGAGTGAGCTGAAGAGGCGGAATGGATGGGAAGGAACGCTTCAGATTGCAGGTTGAGAAAATTGGCACCAGAGGTGGCCACATGGTTCTTTACATGATCCAAAAGTAGAAGAGTTGACATCATTAATTAGACCACTAAAAACGGACATTGAAACACATGCTTTTATGAATAAAATTCACCTCCTCAGGTATCAAGTAGAAAACTATAAGTGAAAGTGCCAAGATGGTCATGGTGCAGATGTGCCTGTGGTATCTTGTCATGACCATATCTTGGCACTTTCATTCATAATGTTCAAAATCTCCGAAGTTCAAGATCTCTCTTCAGGAACTAACAGAGCACAGAATGCCTGGGTGCGAACCTCTCTCTGGGTTTATCCCAACAAAGCATTTGTTTATGTGGAAACTCCTGGTTTGTCTCTGATTGTTTTGGAAGTTTCCCCAAGGTCAAAGTGATGGTTGTCTTATTTGTTTAGGCTTGTGTTCTAGGGGCAGAGTTGTGCACTGTAGTGTTTGTCTAATGCTTTCTGTGAAGTTCATTTCTGTCACAAAAGAAACAACTTGTCAGGAGGTGATAATTATTATCACACCTTTCCATTCAAACAATTCCACTGGAAAGCAAGCGTGTGGGCACATAAGATGCTCAGATCCATCTATCATTGGCTGTGTGCAGGCATGGAAACGCTCTTCTTCGGTGTGCCTGAGAGAGGCGCTTGTGGAGGAAGGGCTCAACCTTCTGGTCTTCGATTTAATCACGCAGGGACAAAAATTCCTGCTCCGCTTCTCCTCCTATGCAGCCGGCTGCCATTTCCTTTTGTGTGCATTTTTCTTGCAGCTCCCTGAAGTGTTTGCACAGAGGGAATCAAAACAGAAAGTGTCTTCGAGGCCCCCTCTTTGTTCGTTGGCTGAGATTCTCTCAGAGGGAAGAATGCTTTTCAGTTCTCCCTGCCAGTTCCGGTCAGATCCTGGTTCCGTTTTCTTATTTCCCTGCAGAGCAGCTTTCACCAGCTCAGTCATCTCCTGCTTTGGCCTAAATTAATCTTGGTTCTTAATTTCTCCCCCCCCCCCACCCCCGTCTCCTTTTGGAAAAGAACTGGAGATTGGAAACTTCAGCGTAGAGAGAAAGACTCTGATGTAATTCCCCACTGTGTGCTCAAATTCCACAAGTGAGACATGCAACAAAATGTGAAAAACAGATTATAGGAAACATTACAGTATTTTAATAGCAGAGGACAACAGGATTTTTTTCTGAGGAGCAGATATGGTAAATATTACCCTTTTGGGGGGGGACTACAGTTCCCAGAATCCAACAGAGCTAGGGGAATCTGGAAGATATAATCCTCTAGAAAATGACATTTTGAGGTGAGGAGAAGGACCTTGATTTGGCAGTGAGGTTCCTTTAGGACCAGAGCAGGAATGGGCAAATAAGTGTTTTTTAAAGGAGAGTTTCAAAAGTTTTTAAGGGGAATCATAACCCATCGAATTAAGATTCTTCACCTTTTTTAAAAAAAATCTGTAACATCTGTGGTTGAGCTCTGGCAACCACAAAAAAGGCTAATGGATGGGTCCATAAGAGATTTACAGGGTAGCAAAAGGAACACAAGGTTATGGAAAGTTTTTGAAGGAAGGTCTGTGATAGAACAAGAGGAGCAGCAGCTACCAGGACATGAAAGGGGAAGAAGGCACTCTGGGTCCAGCCCTAGAAAGGGTGGGATGCTCCAACCATACCCAACCTGGCAGATTCCAGATGTGTTGGGTCGGAATGAAAGAAGAGCAACCCAAGATACTGAGAAGCATTAGGGGGTGGGGGAGTTGAGGAAGGCTGGGGCTATACAGTAGAGATAGATAGTGGTGGCTCTCCCAGGCTAAAGCCAAGGATCATCAATGATTGGGGAAAGGATTTTCATCTGCTTCCTGGATCATCTCCTTCTGAGGTGATTCTCTGATGAATGGGGCTGAAGGACCTGCTGGGCTGGGGGTCCATGCCGGAGGCCTCTGTGATCGGGGAGAATCTGGGGTGGCGCTGCTCTTCTGGTTCGGTGGGGAGGTCTGCTGGGAGAGGAAACAATATGGAAGTGAGTTGGTTAGGGGGACCATAGTCTTTCCACCTGCCCACAATCATAGGTGCTACAGGCAGTATCCACATATATAAACATCCCATACACTGAATCTCGGTCTCACTTTCTGTAGTCCTAATAAGGACAAGCAGGCACTGGGATAATGCAGGGTTTCTGCTGAAAGCATTCCTGTTTGCTGTGAGCAGGAGAATGAGGTCCTATTTCGGGGGCAACTAATGGTGCTAAATTGTTGCCATCCTCTCATTCTTATAAGAGACTTCCTTGCCAGTTGCTGTTTGCACATATAGCATTCCCGAGAGGCCGGCCCTGCCATTAGGCAAAGTCAGGCAACTCCTTCAGGCGGCAGGTGCCTGGGAGTCCCGATGGTTACCAGTGACAGCCCTCCAACTTTTCCTTCAGAGTTCCCTTGTACGCATAGCCTCTCTTTCATGCTCTTTGAATGATGCCTCCACATGTGAAAGAACTGTATCACATTGGCCCACCTCTTGGTATTGGTCATATATATTCTGTAAGTGACACAGAGAGATCCACAAGGCAGCCTTAATCACGCTGTTCCCTCCCAAAAAGCCAGTATTGGCTTTGCAAAAGCATTTGGTCATCCTGGGTGAATGAGCGTGAAGCCCGTCCTGTGTGCCCTCAGTGTCAGCACTTATGACTCCAAGGGAAGGGGGGAGTTTCTCCTCTATGAAATCATCAGTGTGGCAAACAAAAGACTTCTTTTATGGTGGTTCTTCCTCCCGCACCACTGCTGCCTTATCTGTGAACCATTCCTTGTAGGCAACCAGGTAGGGTGTTGTATATACAGAAAGTCTGCTGCTTATACGCTACCCCACAGTGCTTAGAGCACTTTCTAAGTGGTTTACAACATCTTAGGCAAACTAAAAACTTGACTCACACACCCAAGGTTGCTGGGTAGTCATTTCACAGACCTCAAGAGGATGGAAAGCTGAGCCAACCTCAAGCAGCTCCCTGAGCCCGCAATCAAACTCAAGTCATGTGCAGAGCCTTCACTGCAGTACTGCAGTTTTACCACAGTGCCACAAGGCTCTAACACAGTGGTTCTCAACCTGTGGGTCCCCAGATGTTCCTGGACTGCAATTCGCAGAAGCCTCCACCACTCACTGTGCTGGAAGGGGTTTCTGCAGTCCAGGAATATCTGGGGACCCACAGGTTGAGAACCACTGCTCTAACAGTTAGGAAGCATCTAGGTGTGTTGGCCTGCAATCTCCATCATCCCCACCCAATATGGCTAACGGCTGGATAGAGGGAAGGCAAGAGAGGGGGAAGAAGGCGGAATTTGAGAGGCTTACCGGAGGACTGATGCCTGGAGGTGTCTCTGGGCAGCTACGGCGGGGGGCGCATGTGATGACGGAAGGGCGCATCTGAAAGATCAAGGGCACTTCAGTGGATCATTTATTTACATATAGGATTTATACTCCGCTTTGGATACCCAGTGTGATGTCATTTGAGGGACTGAAGCCTGGATTTGGATCCCTGCTCAGCTATGGGAGCTTGCTGGGAGGAGCGGAACAGGTAAAACCATTCCTTAAATATCTTAACTTATCGTGCAAGGTAAAGGTTCTCCCTCCACATGCATGCTAGTCATGTCCAACTCTAGGGGCGGTGCTCATCTCCGTTTTCAAGCCAAAGAGCCAGTGTTGTGCAAGTCCGTGGCCATGTGGCCGGCATGGCCAAACACACTTCTGTGCACAGAACACTGTTTACCTTCCCGCTTTTTACAGTGGTACCTATTTATCTACTTGTATTTGCATGATTTCAAACTGCTAGGATTGGCAGGAGCTGGGGTTAACAGCAGGAGCTTGCTCCACAGCATGGCACCCAGGATTCAAACCACCTAGCTGCCGAATTGCAGCCGACAGTTTCAGTACTCTAGCCCACTGAACCACCACACCCCTAGTCAGGGCTGCTATAAACCAGTTCTGACTTAAGGGCATATCACCACTGCAACAGACTCTCCCTTTATGGTTACAAATCCCTCTTAGAGGAGGCTGACAAGTCAATATAAGAAAAATAACTAGGAGTCCCTGCTGTCTGACTTGAAAAGTCTTGAAAAGGAGGCTCAGCATCCAAGGAAAGGTGAGAAGAAGGGAAGGATGAAAGGAGAGCTGAGCCAGGACTCACCTGCTGCATCTGGGACGCGGCGAGGGAGGCAGGGTCCAGCAGAGGCTTCCTCAAAGGGCATTTGTCAGGACAGGAGGGGTGAAGTGCCGGAGAATCCCTGCAAGGCTCAGCATCCGACGTGGCCAGGCAGGGCACAGCCAGGGGCTGACCCGGGAGTCGGGCAGCAGGTGGAGCCACCTGTTCTCGAGAGCTGGAGGTTTCAAGGAGGCATAAGAACATAAGAAGAGCCATGCTGGATCAGGCCAAGGGCCCATCTAGTCCAGCTTCCTGTATCTCACAGTGGCCCCACCAGATGCCTATGGGAGCGCATGAGACTAGATCTCTGTCTCCTGATACCACTCCCCTGCATCTGGCCCTTGAAGTACCCCGGTTTTAAGCCTGGAGATTACACATCCCCATCATGGTTTGTAACCTGTGATGGACTTTTCCTCCAGGAATCTGTCCAATCGCCTTTGGAAGGCATTCCAGGCCAGACGCCATCACCACATCCTGCGGCAGGGAGTTCCACAGACTAACAACGTTATCTCAGTGCAAGGCACAAATATGCCTGGCACAGAGCTGATTTAATCACCCTGCCCTGGTGAACTTCTGCACAGAGCTGAGCCTCCCTTGAGGGCTAACCGCTGTAATGCAGGGATCCCAACCCCTGGCCCCTGTTAACAGAGTAGAGCTGCCTAAATTGCATTGCAGTTCAGGCATCTTCCCTGCCGCCTTAAGGGTATGGGGAAGATACTGTCTTATTAACTACCAGTGCAGTTCTTCTAGTCCAGGATGGAGCAGGGGAAGTCCTCTTGTCTTTCACCTAAGGCAGTGGTTCTCAACCTGCGGGTCCCCAGATGTTCCTAGACTGCAACTCCCAGAAGCCTCCACCACTCGCAGTGCTGGAAAAGGGTTTCTGGGAGTTTCAATCGAGGAACATCTGGAGACCCACAGGTTGAGGACCACGGACCTAAGGCATCAAGACATTTCAGAATGGCCCTGTTTTCTTTTTTGTTACTCCTTTGTATGTACAGGATTACCTCCAATAGTACAGTGGTACCTTGTATAAAGGAATTAATTCGTTCCAAATGAAATTATGCAAATTTTCCTTTATACAGATTCCCATAGGAATGCATTGAAAATGGAGTGATCCCATTTTTATGTTGTATGGATTTTCTCCATAGGCGATTATGTTAAGCAAATTTCCCCTATCTCCAGAATTTTTTATGTTGTACAAATTTTATGTTATACAAGCTGTCTGTTATACAAGGGTCCACTGTATTTTTTTTTCAGTGCAGCCCATGGCTTGCACCCTGGCAGTCCTCCACCCCACCCACCTAGGGGGTGGGTTTTTTGACTTGCTTATAAATAATTCTTACATACAATGCATATAAAAGAGGCTACCAAAATTTACTCACCTTTTCTACATCTGAGGAAGAGAACCAGGGAGATTAATGAGTTGCCCGAGGCTATTCTGTCAAATTTAAAACTTGCCTCCTGCCAACTGAGCAGCGACTATTTAAAATCTGAAACACTGGCTTCTAGACCAGCTGACATACATAGCAAGAGATGGGTTTAATTGAGTAGACGCTTATCCCTTGCCAAGCAAAGAGGAAGGGCGTCAGCAAAGCAAGAGGACCAAATAGGATACAGGAGGGCATCCATGTTATATATCTTAATTTATGCCAATGGAGAAATAGTGGCTCTGTTTCAAACAGGGCTGCTTCTGTCATGGGAAGAGGATGCCCCAGGGAATTGCCGCCCAATCTGTGGTCCAATAACAGAGTTCTCGAAAGGCCATTTAAAGCCTCCTCCCCTTTCTCCCTTTGGTGGCCCCCATACAATACAGCAGGCCTGCCCAACAGGTAGACTGCAGGCTACTGGTAGCCCATGAAGGGTTCAAAAGTAGCCTGCTGGCCATCAATAAAAAAAGTGAGGGGATAAGTTCTCCACCCCTCCCTCCCCCATCCCAATGACCACCATTGCCCCAGCAAAGTTCTGGGTCTGCCAGCCCACTCTCTCAGCTGAGTGGGGCAGTTCAAGGGCCATGGCACATTGAAATCTGTTCCCTCTAGAACAGATTAATTGGTTTTCAAAGCATTCCTATGGGAAACCACTCCGATAAAATTCATAAGTAGAGGTTTTAGTGTAGTAGCCCTCAGGCACTTTGGGCTGGAAAAAGTAGACTTTGGCCTGTACAAAGTTGAACAGCCCTGCAATACAAGACTGCCTTTTTCTGAAGGCCATTGAAATGGAGGATGATCCTCCGTTAAATAGGGCACAGGGCCACCCTAGCACTTACAACTCATCATCATCATCATCATCATCATCATCATCATCATCATCATCATCATCATCATCATCATCA
>JAHTLZ010003468.1:5082721-5093055 GCA_023846285.1 Phrynocephalus versicolor | reverse complement strand
CCTCATGTGACTGAATATTCTTTCAGACACAACAGTTCCCTTGGACACGCAATAAAGGAAGGCAGTTGTTAGCCTCTGGGAAATGTTTGTCTTTCTGTGTGGAAAATTATATATATAATTATATATTATATATATAATTTATATATATATATATATATATACTGTATATTCTTCCTATGAGAATTTGGGACCAATTGTGTAAAATGAGGTTGTGAGTATAAATCCTGAGTCATAACTATGGCTGCTGCTGCATGCTTGTTTTCCAGAGGGGCTTATAGGTGAGCCGTATGTGGCCCTCTGGTTATTCCGCTCATCCCTCACCAGTGACTGTTCTCCTGAGGCTGACAGGAGTTGTAGCAGAATGACACTGAGACACTGAGAGTTGTAGCAGAATGACACTGAGATGTATACTGTATATCCACCTACATTGCAGACCCTGCTGGAGCTTAAAAGACCATCGTCCTGTGCATGTGCTCAAGGCCATCTGGAGTTTCAGCTAATGGGAGAAATTTTAAAACACAACCTCTTTATAATAGCCTCTAGAAGGGCTTCACTACTGCAATGGTCTTAAACAACAGACACATTTATTCATTCATTGGCTACCTCTGCACCCCCAGCTTTCCTCCACAGTGGCTTTCCGTTTCCATTTTTAATCCTCTTTTAGTCCCCTTTCCATTTTTACCCTCACAGGTGCCCTGAGAGGTAATGTAGGCTGAACAGGAGGGACCGAGGGAGAGAGTAGACCAAGGAGCTCAGTGAATTTCATGTCCAAATGGAGATTCGATGCTGGGTCTCCAATACATCACACTGGCTCTTGCATTACTAGCCCGGGAGGGAACTGCTTTTGTTAACAGAAAGCTGTTGCCCCATTTCACTTCCTTTCCGTCGCTCTCCCGCTTACAGCTGCCTTCCACATACAGTAGGGATAGCTCTTATGTCGGGCCCGTGCTTTGTGACAGAGGCAGAGGACTCTGTTGCACAATGCACACCACGGTTCTCCCTTCCTTTCTACTCATGATGGTATCATAGCTTCTCCTGCTCGCCTCGCTAGTTCCACCCCTGCTCCTTCTGTTCCCAGCTGGAACAAGCCCAGAAGGAGCATCAGCCCTCTTGAACACCACTGGTTCTGTGTACCAACCACCACCTAAATTTCCTTGGCATTGGGTGGCCAACCCTCAGGCGAGGGTCAAGGTGAGGAAAGCATGACAGCCTTTAAGACTATAGCAAACGGTCCCTTCACTTCACTTCGTGGTGGAAATGTAAACATAGATGTCAGCCAGATTTATTCTGTGGACTAGCAAAATGTGATTTCTTTTGCATGGCTGTGTCAAATCCCAAAAAGTGCTGCCAACACTGAGATTTTGCAGTAGGCCAATTGGCCATCTGTTGTTCTTTTCTATCTATCTATCTATCTATCTATCTATCTATCTATCTATCTATCTATCTATCTATCTATCTATCTATCTATCTATCTATCTATCTATCTATCTATCTATCTATCTATCTATCTGTTCTTTGTCAGTATAATTTATAATCTGCCTTTTTCTCCAAGGACCTGGAGGTGACATATGTGTCCCTCCTCCCCATTCTTGTCATGACAACCCTGTGAGGTTAGCTAAGCAGAAAGATTGTGACTGCTCCAAAGTCATCCTGTTCGCTTAAATACCTTGTGGGGAATTTAAACCCGGCTCTCCCCTCTTGTAGTTTGGTTTAAAAAGTAATGCCTCTAAACTCTGGCTAGTCCAGTATTCTAACACCCATCACGTCTGAAGATCCATTGTATATACTGTACTGTATATTGCAAGCTTTCTTTATCCATTTTTAAGCTGTAGAATTCATTGTTATGAGACTGTAGGAAAGGCCTAAGTTTAACTGGATCTGGACAAAAGAAGGGGGGCAGGCCTGTTGAAAAAGCATTGTTCCTAAAGGTGGAGACATTGTGAAGCTGCCATTGTCAGAGGATAGTGACAGTGACATTTAATCAAGGAGGACTCTTGTCATTAAATTCTGCCGTTGTATCTTGGGGGAAAAACAATGGGCGTCGGTGATGGCAAGGAGAAAAGCAGGCGGACATAGGGAACGCCATGATGTCCGAGGTGGACTCTACGCCTGATTCAGCACTGCACTTCCAATATTCTTAACAATCAATGTTAATAATTTGGGTGGGTGGGTGCTTTGCTTCAGTTTTAGAGAAAATAGTTTTGCAGACAAATAATAATAATAGGTAATAGAATCCAGTTCTTATACATTATGTATATCAGTCTTAGAAATTTGAATGTGGTGGGTGATGATGCAAATTGCTGAAGGACAAAAAAGTGTCATAAAAGAGCAAAATAGCATTTGTCTTGATGGTATAGTATAGTTTATGCTTATTGAGTCACACCCTTTGTGTCTGGTTGGTTAAAAGGTGAGTCAGGATCATCCCACTCCCCTGTGGTGGTCAAGGAAATGAGATGTGTAAGCTTTCCTCTAGGGTGGAAGGAGCCACTTGACATGGATATTATGTCCTCAGAGGGCCTGCTCTTTTGGACTACAATTCCCAGAATTCCTCAACTGATACAGTCAGGGCATGCTGGCTGGGGGATTATTGTTTATACAGACCAAAATTTAAGTTTCCCAGGCTCTGACCCAAAACCAGTCACCCTTTTTTAGCCCATGAGCACAAAATACCACAAACGCCTTTCCTCATCAGTGGCGGTAAATACAATAATACCAGGATAAGCAGGAAACACTTTGTTATCCAAAATCTGCCACTTTGGGGTGGCTCCTCACTCTGATGAATGCCTGGGCCAGTCATGAAAGACACTCCCCCCGAGATCTCCCCCACCTTAATAGATGCCACTTTGGCAGGGAAGAGGTTGCATTTTCTGGATGTTTGCACCACAGGGGATGAAAACGGCTGGCGGTTTGCCACAGGGCTCCTGCTGGGAACCAACGTGTCAGGATGCTGAGGGGGTTGTTTCACAGTAGGGGCAAATGGAAGGTGTCAAGTCTGGGCGGTCCAGAGGCGGTGCAGCTCAGGGCCTGCTCCCCTGCTGCCACTCAACAGGACAGGAAGCTCGGTAAAGGACCAAGCAGCTGCTGTGCATCATTTGTGGTCTTCCAACTTTTCCCAAGCTTGTTTCTCTTCTAGAACCACAGACTTTTCCACGTGTTCCTGGAATCACCTGGCCCTGCATGTGCACAAGAGTCCCTTCTTGGCACTGCTCAGAGAAGGACTTGGTGCCTTCCAGAAATTTTGGACTTCAGCTCCCATCATACCCTGCTGCTACCCCTGCTGGGTGGGGCTGCTGGGAGCTGAAGTTCAAAAGCTCTTGAAGGCCAATTGGTCCAGGCTGGATGATTACCTTGGCTTTTGCTTTCCATCTGGATCAAGTGGCCCCACAAGCATAATCCCACAGGCTCACCAGAACATTCTTCTTCCTGACCCTTGCTAGAACTGGAAGCTTCAGACGTCCGACCAAACCATTCATAGTATCGTATGGGATGTGGAATCCCAATGTGGTGTGGTGGATTGAGTGGTGGACTAGGACTCTAGAGAGCAAGGTCAGAAGCTGCTGCTCGGCTATGGAAACTCATTGGGGGTATAGAACTGGTAAAATCACTCTCTGACCTTTGAAAGCCCTATTAGGGTGGACATAAGTCAGTCAAGTGGATGTACAGATGAATTCTGAAGATACCTTGGACAGCCAGTGCCACTAATGTGGCCATTTTACAGTGCATGAATAAAAAGCCAGACATTCTCAATACCATAAAGAGAAGAAAATTACAATATTCCAGTCACATCATGCCCAATAACAAATACCATCCTCTGCAGGTTTTCCTTCAAGGAAAAGGAGAGGAGACATGTGGCTCGGGGCATAGAAGAACATTCTGGCTTAAGAATTTAAGCCAATGGTTCACCGTGAGCACAGTTTCTTTATTTAAAATAGCTTTGGATAAAAACCAGATCGTGCTGCCGATCGCCAACGTTTTATGAGGACATGACACTTAAAGAAGAAGAAAAGTCATCCCCTCCTTGACTGCACAGAACAAAACACACAAAGCATTTGGACTACACCTCCCAGAATTCTTCAGTTGGCATGCCACCTGGCTTGGAGGTGGAGTCACCCAAAGTAATTTTTCCTAGCTGGATCCTTTAGGTCTCAAATGCATTTGCCATGCCCATCGGTGTGCATGCATGAACAAGCTAAGGCAACAAGTGAGGGCTACAGCCTGCCTTTTCACACACACCGCACCTGCTGAAGTTTATTTTGAAAGGGCGATGTTCACATGTGAGCGTGGTGTCTTCTGAGTGCTATATCTGTCACCAAAAGAACAAACATTCTGTTGGCATTTAAGATGGTAGAAGAAAGGGCTCCTCTTCTCGAGCAAAGGAATACAGGCGGCGGAGCAGAGCTTTTGGCCATGTGCCAGAGAATAGTACTGTGTGTCAATAGCGCTGTCTTTTTATATAGAGCTAGCATTGGGTTGGTTTTTTTCTTTTGTTTGATGTTTCAATTTTAGGTTTATTATTGAATTTTATTTTGTGTTTGTGTTGCTTTGTTGTAAGCCAACTGGAGTAATGGCTTGGTTGCTAGATGGTCAGGGTAAAAAAAATTAAATACAGTGGAACCTGATTTTATGTTATATAAGCAATTTGTATAACATAAAATCTGTACAACATAAAAAATTCCAGAGATAGGGGAAATTTGGTTAACAGAATCGTTTATGGGGCGAATCTGTACAACATAAAAATGGTCGCGATTAGGGATTACTCTGTTTTCAATGCATTCCTTTGGGAAATTTGTATAAAGGAAATTTGCTTAACATAATTTCATTTGGAACAAATTAATTCCTTTATACAAGGTACCACTGTAAATAAATAAATCTTGGCCATTTGCTTCTTTCATACACGTTGTGGGCCATACATCACATGCATAGAAATGCTGCATGTATCGGATTTCTCCACAGTCAAATAAAAATTGATCTTCCTACTTGATGCTTCAAAGTCTATACTAAGGAACTTCCAGATGGAAGCAGGTAGGATCAGCATAACCTCATTTCTGTCTGCGAATTGTTAGGTTTATATGATATTGGGAGATTCTAGGATGGCAGCACCACGTGATGCAAATCCTAGACATGTTGCTTTTTTATTGGAAATGTGGCTTCTAGACTCCCCATTTTAATGACCATGCTAACTGGGGAATTATGGCCCCAAACAGGTAATATCTTCAAGTTATGGTTCTGTGGTGCCATGTTTTATAAAAGCGCAAGTAAGGGTATTTGTACATGACCCCTAAACTCCGCCGCAAATGGCTCCCAGCTCTGGAGCTTAAAATTGTTTCCCCACCAGCTCCGGAGTTTACAGAAAATTAAGTGCGACCACGCCCACCTAAGCGCGTCCCAGCGCACTTTTCAGGTACCTGCTCTCGGAGGGTAAAAAATCCCAGATCCGGATGTAACATAGAGTGCCGGGCTCTCCTCGCTTCTGTTTGTTGTTGTTTTTTGCCTTCTGCCCCTTTAAGAGAAGGAATCAGGACGACGACGGGGCTCGAGGCGGCTTCAACCGACAGACAGAGGTGAGCCTGCATTCTTTTGTCCTTTTTTTCTCCCTCCCCTCACGCAGACAGGAGCAAGGAAGTGCGGAGGGGTGGGGACACAGGAAGAGCAACGAACCCCCAATATCTCTGGTCCGAATTTAAGTGGCCAGCAGAACTTAGGGGTCGTGTTGGACTGATGTTGCTCTGTAGGTACCTTAGGGAAGTGCTTCCACCCTCTCCTTTTAAGATGAATGGCTACCTCTGTCATTTTACTCTTTGGGGATTTTTCAGAGAGTGCAGGATAGAGAGGAGCAGAGTCACTGTTATTGTAGAAGGAAGATGGTGGGCTGATAGGAAATGCCAGGATTGGCAGGAAGACTGGTCATTGAAAAGTGAACTGACATGGTGCCCTTGTCTGTGTGGCTATTTGACTCTAAGTAATTTTAAAGAAAGCTGCCAATATGGCATAGTGGACGTCATGACCAGTGAGGATTCACAATGCCTGGGTCTAAATCCTTGATCAAATATGGAAACTCACGGGCAATGGTAAAATCGCTTCTTAACTATCTCATATGCAGTACTTTGTCCACCATAGCTGCATTGGATCTCAGACCTTGAAATCCAATTAGGGCGGCCATACATTGGGTGCATACAGAAAACAATAAGTTGTAAGGAGGCTACAGTAGTTACCCAAGGAAAATCTACACAAGACACATCTCTGTGAAAAACTGAAGGGTTTGGGAAGAGAGATACTTATGGTAACTGATGGATTTGCCTTTAAATTGAAACTTAATTACTTTCATTTGCATGCTTATCTATAACCTTACTTGTACAGGATCTCATTTTTTGAGAGAAAGACAGGGTATAACCATAACAAATGCATAGTTTTCTGCATGAGACAGGAACAAATTAGAAATATGAAAGAGAGAAGAGAAAAAAAACAGAAATGAAATAAGGCAGAAATAACGCAATAAAGCAAGGGAAAGCTAAGACAGAACTGAGTGAAACCAACACAGAGGATAAACCATACAAAGGTCTGAAATCGTTACCACAATATCTAAAATGTGTATGGCAACAGGGAGGTCTTTTCATCAAAAAAACACTGTGAATGGGCACCAGCTGAGCCCTTCAAGAGAGAATATTCTACAGATGAGGACCTACCAGAGAAAAGGCTCTGGCGTCATTTGACACAGACACCCTGAGGAGTGAGATGCAGGAGGAGATTGGGCTTCTCGCATGTAAATGGGTACCCAGAAGAGGGAATGACAGAGGGTGTAAGAGAGCTGATCATGTATCTCACATTCACTGAAATTTCCTCTTGGACACCCAGCTATTCAAGGAAGTAGCAGCAGGAACCCTGCCCTGTTTTGTCCCTGTTGTTGTCCCTGTTGTTGTTGTCCCTGTTCTCCCTGTTGTTGTTGTTTTTGCTGCTGCTGGTGGTGTGTCTGTGGGGGGGATTAAAAAACAAAACATCTGTCCTGGCTTGTGCTCATAGATATTATGAATTTACGGTACCATTGGGGCAGTGAGCAGGTGCTGCCAGAGATGCTTTGCTGCCAGAGGCGAAGGCCAAAGCATTATCCTTCTACTACACACCTAGAAGAAGCTACAGTACTGGTGAACTTAGGTCATCATGGCTGATCAGACAACATCTTCCACTATGCCTGGAAGCAGCATGTGATCTTAGAAGGCAAAGGGCGAGCCCTGTGGCATACACACAGCCCTCAATAGAAGCAGCCCTACTGCTCAATCAATAAGGTCTCGCTTGGGTGGTGGGATCAGGGAGCGCCATTTCCTGTGTGCGCCAGACTGCTCCGCAAGTGGACCAAACTGGGATCTGTTCCCCCATGAGATCATACTCTCAGGCATCTGACTAAAATCAAGGCTGGCCTGGCAGTTGGATTGTTTTGCAGAGGGACAGAAATATGTAGAGCAACCCCTGCAGCTGATACACTCTCTGCTTAGTCTGTCCCCACTGAGCCTGCCTGTGCATCAGGGCCTTTCAGCACCTATGGAGAGTGACTGCACCAGGTTGTAAGGTGCACCCATGTGTGAGCTGCCAGGCTAAGGATTATCTCAGGACCCAAATAACTTAATGGGGAGGTAAAGACCGCTCACCAAGTTCTTAGTTCTCAGTTTAGAGTCATAAAGAATTTAGGATACAGTCCCATTCACAGGAGGGTAAGTCCAGTGGAACACAATAAAACTTATGTCCGAATAGAGATGAGTAGGACACGGCTGTTACTGAATCCCCTTTATGCTAGCCTGTGCTTAGTGCTGCCTTACTAATGTAAAGACCACAGATCTAAACAGTTGACAAATTAATAAATAAGGAAGGAATGTGTTTACATGTTACTAAATAAAGGGACTTGATGTCATGAAGGAATGATATTGACTGAAATAGCATGAAGTAGCAAAAACGACTTAAATAATTTGATTAAAACTTTTTATTAGTCATTTGGGTTTAGGGGGAAATGTTGTTACTCTGGGGCATGGATATAAAAAACAGGAAATTAAATATACAGTAATATAATGTACTTTAACTATTTCAGTCTGTATACATTACAGGGGTGGGGAAGCCACTGAAGCTGAATACAGGTATGGAAAATGAAATTCCAAAGTGCCAGTGGCGTTATATAAGATAAAATGCTGTACTAGTGCCCCTGGTGCCACCTAGTGGTGAAAAAATATAATGACATTATCCACAAAGTAAGAATGGATGAGTTCTATAGCTCAGACTACACAGGAAATGCAAGCGTGAATGTAGATTTATGTAAAATGTATGGAACCCCCACCCCAAAAGCTGACAATTGCAAATAAAATTCTGGAAATATGCCCAGAGTTTTACCTTTCCCCCCAAATCAGGGCAGTTTCCAACTGATCAGTTCCCTCAAAATATGGGTAGGTTGGGGGCTCTGGCTACATATTGCACTCCACTTTGCACATGCTCAGGCATTCCACCTTCATCTGTAGTGTCTATGGGCATTTATACACGACCCCTAAACTCCGGGGCAAATGGCTCCCAGCTCCGGAGCTTAAAAATGTTTTCCCACCAGCTCCGGAGCTTACAAAAAATTAAGTGTGACCATAAGCGCATCCCAGCGCACCTTTCAAGTACCTGCTCTCAGAAGGTGACAATTCCTTTATGCGGATCTGCCGGGCTCTCCTGGCTTCTTTTTGTTGTTGTTTTTTGCCTCCCGCCCCTTTAAGAGGAATCAGGAAGTGACGGGGGCTCGAAGCAACTTTTGTCCCCTTTTAAGGCTTTTTTTTCCTCCCTCCCCTCACGCAGACAGAAGCAAGGAAGTGAGGAGGGGTGGGGAGGCAGGAAGAGCAACGAACCCCCAAGATCTCTGGTCCGAATTTAAGGGGCCAGCGGATTTTAGGGGTCGTGTGAAAAGGCCCTATGTTTCATAACTGAGCATGGAAATGATTTGGAGCTTAACTTGCTTTTAGCCAAATTAAACCTGTACCATATAATACTTGATGGACATCCACTTGCATGCTTTGCTTTCAGCAGGTTTGAGGAGCCTCTTTTCAGCAAGAGGACAAATTATCATTTGGAAACGGCTGTGTTATAGGGTCTACACTTCTGCAATGTGTGGGACTGAGGGCATGTGTTGGGCCAGAAGCTGGTCATAACATTAGGTGAGTGGTCCCATATGTGATTTGCACTAGTTGGGTTATTTCCCCACCCACCATATAAAGCAGAGCTGGATTCTGTGTGTCTCTATGGAAATGCATCGGATTCCAGGCTTGTGTACTTGTAAAGCACAGCTCAGTGCCATGCAATAGTTTTCAAGTCTGGACCATAGTTCAGACAACTTATGCTTTTGGGCTTCCAATCCCAGAACCTCCTATGAACATGCTGGGAAGAGGGAGAGAATTCTGGAAGATGTGGTCCCCAAAAAGCAACTTGCGTAAGGCATGGACTGCACATCCCTTCAAAGAGAAGATTTCCTCAAATGGGGGGCTGTCAAAGCGCAGTCCTTCAAATGGAGGACTGTCCTCAGTTTAAAACAAAAAAAAGACACATGGCCGCTCTACCCAAGCCAGCAGGGCTTTTGATTTTTCAAAAGATAGCAGGAGGTGTTTGAATTGTTGAGTTTTACTGGTGAGTCATAATTTGTCCTCTGGGAGGGTTGAGTGCAAGAATAGCACTCAAAATAAGCAAGACACTAGAAAAGGAACACCTTAGATGCACCACCAGCCTTTTCCCTCCTCAGTTTTAAATTGTTAATAGGTTATAGTATCCATCATAGTTGTAGCTTTTATAGTGTGGCTTTTGTTTCTTCTAAATAAGCCTTTGTTCTGTTGACTGTAGCCTTTTCACACAACCCCTAATATCCGCTGGCCACTTAAATTCGGACCAGAGATCTTAGGGGTTTGTTGCTGTTCCTGTATTCCCACCCCCTCCGCACTCCTGGCTGCTGGCTGCGTGACGGGAGGGAGAAAAAAAGGAAGAAAAGAATGACGCTCACCTCCGTTCTGCCCTCCCGGCACTGCATTCAGATCTCTTAAACGGGCGGGGGGCAAAAAAAGAACAAACAGAAGCAAGGAGAGCCCGGCAGTCACTACGTTATATTCGCATCAGGAATTTTCACCTCCGGAGAGCAGGTACCTGAAAAGTGCGCTGGGACGCGCTTAGGTGGGCGTGGTCGCACTTAATTTTCTGCAAACTCCGGAGCTGGTGGGGAAACAATTGTAAGCTCCGGAGCTGGCAGCCATTTGCGGCGGAGTTTAGGGGTCGTGTACAAACACCCTATGGGGAAGGGCGGGCGGGCAGGATGTTCAGTGTAGATTCTGACATAGCAT
>JAHTLZ010003468.1:5067151-5081721 GCA_023846285.1 Phrynocephalus versicolor | reverse complement strand
GTTCGGTATAAAAGAAACAGACCTTTCTGCTCTTTATTAGGAAAAGAGATTGCAACCACTGCATCTGCAGAACATCAATGTCATATAATGGTGCCTGGGACCCCAGTATCCACTGGGGATCAGTTCCAGTCCTTCCTTGAATGGTGAAAAATGTGGATAAGAGCGAATACCCCCCCAAACTGCTGTTTTTGTGAAGGAAGCTTGCTTTACGCCTGTTGTTTTGCAACAGTAGCTTGCTTTACGGCCGCTGTTTGTGACCTTTATGGCTGCTGTTTTATCATAGTAGCTTGCTTTACAGCTGGTTTTTTTGACAGCAGGTTGCTTTGTGGCTGCTGAATTATTTATTTATTTATTTTCCTCTGCCAATCGTGGATAACTGAATCAGTGGATACGGGGGTCCTCCTGTATTCTTTTGTGTTGGCAAGCTGCTTCCAATTTATGGTGATCCTTGGAAGGGGTGGCTTTCATAAGATCCCTGTTATTAAGAACTAAACCCTTAAAAAGTTAAGACCATGGTTTCCTTGATTGGGTTGATCCGTCTCATGTTCGTTTTTTACTTTTTTCCAATGCCTTCAGCTTTGCCTAATGTCATTCTTTTCACCAGTAAAGCTAGCCTTCTCACAATATGCCCAAACGACAGTCGTCTCAGTTTAATTGTTTTGGCTTGAACTAGAAGCTAAAATGAGTTCAGACTTAATTTGATCCATAACCCTTTATTTGTCTTTCTTGGCACTCCATTGCAGTCCATAGAAATTCTTTCCAACATCATATTTCTAATGAATAGAATCTTTGCTCCAATGGGTTCTTTTTCACATCCCAGCTGTCACAGCTGCATGTAGTAATCTGAAATACCGTGATATGGTTGATCCTAGTGCTGGTCTTAAGGTGGCACATCCTACAACTTGAGGGTTTTTTCTAGTTTCTTCTTAGCTGAGTCTCAGTTTTCTGATTAGCTGGCTCAAGTCTCAGTTTGATTGCTGATTTAATATCTTATAGCAGTTTTGGGTTTTTCCATTGCCAAAAGTAAAATTATGTCATAATTCTAAAGCCATGATTCCAGCGGGGTCACAATAGTAGTGCCAGGCACCAAACTTGCTGTTAAATGCCTTCAGTTGCATTGAGTGCAGCTTTAGAATTTAGGGTTGGTGGGTGGTGTTCTTTTGTAGCTGTTGTTAAATTGTAGGGCATCAGGCGACCTTGATGCTCTGCTGTAAGTATCACTCAGACATTTTGCCAGTAGATCTGGTAGAACCAACAGTGTGATATGGCTACAAAAAAGGCAATTGCTGTTTTAGGCTTCAGAAATAGAAGTACAGTGGACCCTCGTATAACAAATGGTTTGTATAACATAAAATCTGTACAACATAAAAAAGTTCTAGAGATAGGGGAAATTTGCTTAACAGAATTGTCTATGGGGCGAATCCGTACAACATAAAAATGGTTGCAATTAGGGATTACTCTGTTTTCAATGCATTCCTATGGGAAATTTGTATAAAGGAAAGTTTGCTTAACAGAAATTCATTTGAAACGAATTCATTCCTTTATAGAAGGTACCATTGTACTGTACTGTATAGTGTCCAAACCTTGCAAGATACTACTTTTTGTCTATTTGACAATTACTAGGCCTCATCCTGAGTATTGTGTCCAGTTCTGGAAACTTCACTACTCCCAACCACTAGAGATGGACACAAAATGAAACATGCCCTTTCACCATTTTGAAAGCTTATAAAATATTATAAAACAAAACAAAAGGAAGCATTTCATCAAGTAATGAAACAAAATGCCTTTTTCTGTTTTGAAAGTTAAACATTTTGTACATCCTTATCAGAACATACCAATACTATCCTAGAGTATCAGGATAATAGGCTGGAAATTGTAAGGTGTATGTAGAGAGATGGGACATAGAAATGGATGATATACCAGTAAGATTTTGTGGTCCGTTTGAAAAATCCTATAAAATCAAGAGGATATGGTAAGATCCAGCTTCTTTTACCCATAAACCTCTTTTATTTAAATTTAAAAAGAGAGAATTGACTGGTGGCTCATACCTGCCAGCGCATGTTGCAGTACCGTCAGTACCCAGTCAGCCTGACATCAATCCCAGGAAAAATCCTAGATCAGACTATTAAGCAGTTCCTCACTATACAAGCACTTAGAAAACAACCCAACAATAACTAGAAGCCAACACGGATTTGTCAAGGACAAATCCTGCTAGCCTAAGCTGATCTCATTTTTTGATCAGGTAACCACCCAAGTAGACAGAGGGAATGCTGTAGATGCAATATATCTTGACTTCAGCAAAGCTTTTGACAAAGTTCCCCATGATATCATGTTTAGCAAGCTAACTAGGTGTGGGCTGGATAAATGGGTTAGTACATAATTGGCTACACACAGAATCATACTCAGAGAGTGATGATTAATGGCTCCTTCTCTAAATGGAAGGAAGCAACAAGTGGGATACCCCAAGGCTCAGTCCTGGGTCTGGTGCTTGTTAACATTTTATTAATGACTTGGACAAGGGAGTGCAGGGAATGCTTGTCAGATTCACGGATGACACCAAATTGGGTGGAATAGCTAATACTGTACCCTGGAAGACAGAAACGAAATTCAGAATGATCTTGACTCAACATAGGGTCTTCTTATACATGGAAGTAAGCCAATGAGAGAGCCACACAGCAGAGAAACTGTTATTTCAGGTTGGAAAATTGGGGGTTGTCTTATACGAGGAGCGTCTTATAGATGGAAAAATATGGTGTTTTGTCAATTTCCTGGATGCCACACTTCAAGAAAGATGCTGACATACTAGACAAGGATGATTGGGAGGCGGGAAACCAAGCCCCATGAGGAAAGGCTGAAAGAACTGGGGATGTTTACCTTTGAGAAAAGGAGAGTGAGAGGTGATATGATAGCACTTTTGAAATACTGGAAGGGCTGTGCTTCAGAGGATGGGCAGGATCTGTTCTCGATCATCCCAGAGTGCAAGATATGCAACGGTGGGCTGAAGCTAAGAGAACCCAGCTATCTGCCGAATATCATGAAAAACGTGTTAACTGTTAGAGCAGTACAGCGATGGAATCTATTACCTTGAGAGGTGGCCAGAGCTCCAACACTGGAGGCATTCAAGAGAAATCTGGGAAACCACCTGGTAGGTGGTTTGATTTGTATTCCTGCACAGAGCAGGGAATTAGACTTGATAGCCTTGTAGGCCCCTCCGACCTTCATGATTTTATGAGCTACCATCTTCCCACCTTGCTCTAGGGCACTGTTTTCTTTATACATGCTTCACATACGTATCTATCACAGGGCCAGTCCTGTCTTTGAAAAAGGCTTGAAGACTGGAGAACAGTATTACATTGGAAAAGGCCTAAGAGAAGTCTGTTACCCTCATCTTAAAGGTGTTGTCTTGTTCGTTCCAGAGATATTGTGGGCTATAGCTTTCATAATACCTTTTTATCGAGCATGCTGGCTTTGGCTTATGAGAATCGTAGGGGCAAAATATTGTATGTCAAATGCTCCCCAGAGGCTATTTACAAGTCAAGTGATGTGGGAAGGGGTCATTTGCAGTGACACAAATGTAAAGGGCATTTGTCGCTCCCTGCTTCCAGTTCTCTTCCTCGCAGAGGTTTGTGAGATGAACGTGCCATGGAACTGTGGTGGCCGGAAAAGGGGTCTGGATGTTTGTCTGATAATTATGGTGAAAATGGGCAGGCTATGAGAGAGGTTCAGCACTCACCTGTCTCTGCTGCAGATTGCTTCTTCATAAAACTGGGCTCAGCCTTAAAAAAGGAAGCAACTGCAGGGCATTGCTGTGCATTAATTTGCAGTGTGCAGGGTGTTCCAGAGAGGAAGCTCTGTATTGTAAATGCAGCTAGTACAAGAATGATGGATTCACACAAAGGGACAAGTTATCTGGTGGAATTAGTGTCTGGCTTCTCTCTCCTTGGCAATGGGATTTGATGTTTTTGTGTTCCACGTTGTATATGTGGGGATGAGTGTATGTTGCTTTAGAATTCAGGACTCAGGGATTAATCTTCTGCTTGGTGTGCACTAAGAATTAATGGAATGAAGGAATTCAGGATTTTTCCTGTATTTGAGGTGTTTTTCTCCCATATTGTAGTTGTGGATAAAGGCACAGTAACTAGAAAGGGACACAGACTTTTATATTCTTTATAGTTTATTTATTTATTTATTTATTTTTGTATTTATACCCCGCTTATCTTCTTCGCGAACTCTAAGCGGCTTACAAAGGCTATAATAGCCACACAGAGTTACAATAAATACACAAACACAAGCAAAACAACAATAAACTTAAAACAGTAAAACGTTAAGGCACCTCTATAACTAAGCAATAAAAATATGCAAGAGCATAAGAGTTCTCACTACAAAATGGGGCCTTCATGGGTTTGGAATAAGGGAGAGCAATAGCCTGACCAGGGTTGCCCCCTTAAGGAGCTGAAAGGGATGGCTTATAGGAATAGGGCAGTGGTTCCCAACCTGGGGGTCGGGACCCCTTGGGGGGGTCAAACAACCATTTCAGAGGGGTTGCCATGAGCCAGTGAACAAAAAGGCACGAACGGCTTGGGTCTGGAGGAGGAGGTGGAGGAAGAGGGGGGTGGAAGAGTGAGTTACAGCTTGATAGGTTGGAGGGGATACCAGTCAATGGCACCAGAGGCTGCTATTGGCTGAAGTTGCCTGTAGAGGGAAGTTCTCTATGGCACCTGCGGCAGTGGCCTGCCAAAGGGGGCTTGGGGCCTCTTCCAAGCAGGGCAAGGGGTCACCACAACATGAAGAACTGCATTAAAGGGTCACGGCATTAGGAAAGTTGGGAACCATTGGAATAGGGTTTTTGAGCAGCTGCCGCCAAGCTATGGAACACCGTCCCAAGTGAGAGCCACCTGGCACCAACGCTGATGACGTTTCGGCACCAGATAAAAACCTTCCTGTTCCAGAAGTTTTTTAACTGACATGATATAGATTGTGGTTCCTGATGGCAATTTTAATGTTTGTATTTTATTGTTTTAATTGACATGCTAATGCTAATCTTTTAATTGATTTAACTGTTCGTTTCAATTGTAAGCTGCCCAGAGACCTTTGGGTAGTGGGTGGCATATAAGTTGTATAAATAAATAAATAGATAAATAAAATATGGTGCTGAGACACTGAGGTTCTTTAGCAGACATTAAGAGATATGTTTTTAAACATGTTGATGTGGAACAGGTGTCCTGTGGTTACTGGTTGTGGCTTAAGACAGGGGAAGGCAGAGGTTTTAATCTTTATTCTGCCCTGGAACTCAGTGGCCAAGGTCCTGTTGCTTAGGATGTTCAATTGCACTAGAGTAGGCCCATTGAATCAATGGTGGTCATAGAATCATTGTAGGGTTGGAAGCGACCTTGCAGGTCTTCTAGTTCAACTTTCTGCCTAAGATGGGATCCATTACACCATTCCAGACAGATGGCCAGTGGTGTAGCTAGGGCAGCAAAGGGGGACATCTGTCCCTGGGTGCAGCATCTGGGGTGCCTAATTGGGCGTCTGGGGTGCCTAATTTTTTTTCATTTTTTTCTGCCGCCCACGCCATCTTTTGTGGAGGGTCTTGTCCCTCCTTATTTTATTACTATTTTTTCCCTCTTTTGTATCTCTGTTGCCTTGTTTTAATTGTAAACTGCCCAGAGTTCCGTTCGGAAGATGGGCGGTCTAGAAATATAACAAACAAACAAATAAATAATAAATAAACAGCTCCCCACCCAGGAGCTGTGGGAAGGTACGTTGTGGGCATCCTACCAGGGCCGGCGCAAAGGGCTCCCTGGCTGCTGCCGCTACTGCCTTTTCTGTGGTGCCTTAGCTCCCTCCCCATCCCTGGGGCACACAAAAATGACTTTGTTTCTGGGCACTGAAAACCCTAGCTACGCCTCTGCAGATGGCTGTCCAATATTTTCTTGAAAACTTCCAGTGATGGAGCACCCACGACATTGGGAGGCAAGCTGTTCCACTGTTTAATGGCTCTCACCATCAGGAAATGTCTTCTTATTTCCATGTTGGCTCTCCCTCTGAAAAGTTTCCATCCATTGGTTCTTGTCATACCCTCAAGTAGTGCAACTGAGAATAAATCGATGCCCGGTTCTCTTCAAGTATTGGAAGATTGCTATCATGTCTCCCTTCAGTTTTTTCTTTGTCAGGCTAAACATGCCTAGTTCTTTTAATCATTCTTCATACGATTTAGCCTCCAGTCCCCTTATAATTTTTGTTGCTCTTCTCTGTGCCTTTGATTGAAATGGGCCTACACTAGTTGTGATTTACTACAGTAAAGTGTGTTATAACTTGAGGCTGCCCATTTGAATCAGTGGAACTGATGGAGGAGTTAACTCATTAAATCCCCAGTGGTTCAGTGGGCCTATTGTAGTGCAATTGACTACCCCAATCAAGAGGACTTTCGCCACTGGTGAACTTTAGATCATTTGCTGCCTCTCAGTACAACATACCTCACAGGGTAGTTATACTTGTAAAACGAGAACAGTTGAGGTTGCAGGGGAGAACTTTATATGTTTGGGATATACATCTTATAAATGAATTAAAAATAGGAGTGGGAATCTCCTGAAAGGCAAGGCTTGTTAGATTAGCTGCCCTGTTCGTCTGACAGAAATGAGAACTAGTCAGTTTGACAGTGTTCATTTCCCAGTCAGGGAAGGAGAGATTAAGCTTGGTGAAAGAAGGATCAGGGATGCATATGTAGGTTCTTGCTTTGTTGTGCGGAAATGGAGACTTGATGGAGGAAACGGGGCTGGTGGAGGCTGGGGACCATCCAAATGTATACCTATCGGCATCCTAGCTCAAGAACTGTGGCAGAAGAATGTGATGAAGATAAATCTCAAATGTATTAGTCATTCATGCAGATGTCACCTTGCCCAGAATTTTTTTTTTACCATTAAGATGTTGAGGGTGGTCCTTTGCAGGGGTCTCTCTGCACTCACCCCCATCCCATCAGACACCAGCTTTTCATTATTGTCTTTTCTGCAGCATCCTCTCTCTCTCTCTCCTCCCCCCACCCCCGCGTTGCCATTGCTATTCTGTGCCTGTCCCTTTTGGGCATTTGGGCTGCTGAGCAGCGCGACTTGTAAATGGAGGAAACAGCTCGTTATTTTTAGCCACTGCGTCTAGACTGCCTCAGAGCGTGAAGCAAAATTTCC
This sequence comes from Phrynocephalus versicolor, assembly GCA_023846285.1. NCBI lineage: Eukaryota > Metazoa > Chordata > Lepidosauria > Squamata > Agamidae > Phrynocephalus > Phrynocephalus versicolor. Next base: position 5,074,540 of record JAHTLZ010003468.1, on the reverse strand, counting down.
AAATTCCCTGCTGCCCTTTACAGCCTGCCTGAGTATCAGTTGGCTGGCACCAGAGGGCACCATCTCACAACAGCTTAGAGGTGTTTGCGAGCAAGGAGTGATCTGAATGGGAGAAGAAGAATGAGGCTCCCTTTTGGGGCGCCAGCATCTCTTTTGTCCTTTGTCTTATGGGCGAGATTTTCAACTGAGTGTACTGACTAAGTAGTCCAGTGACTCCCTTGTTGTCTTTGTCCTGTTCTCACTGCTAATAGGTCACTACCAGCAGGGCCGGTGCTAGGTTTTTTTGCGCCCTAGGCGAGGGGCGGGGCAGGGGGTGGGGCGGTGGGCGGGCGGGCAGTGGTGCCGGGGGGGCGGCAGGGGGGCAGTGATGGGCGTGGGGGCGGACGGCAACGGGCACGGGGGGGTGGGCGGCAATGGGCGCGGGGGCGGCAGGCAGCGGGGGGACGGACGGTGGTGGCCAGCGGCGGGGCCGGGGGCGTCAGCAGGCTGGCCGGCACCCTCTGTCCATTTTGGCGCCCTAGGCAACTGCCTAGTTCGCCTTAATGGACGCGCCGGCCCTGACCACCAGCTTTCCTATGTTTCTGGAGGTTCCACCATGATGGTTTTCTGCCATGGGCATCAGATTGGCTTGCTCACCTCACCTGATGTTGGGTGGAGATGGATGCACATGGTAATTGCTGCAACCATGTGTTGCACAGCAACTGAAATAGTGAGGGAAGGAAATGTGTTTATTGAGGGTCAAAATACATGGATTTGACAATACAATGTCTTAATGAATGAAGTACTAGTTGAAGGAAATTTTTTTATTTATTTAAAATGTTTTTAGCCTGCCTTTCACCTTAATAAGGACCCAAGGTGTCTTACAATGATTAAAAGACAGTATTTAAGCTAACAACAGTGAGTATACAATATTAAAGGAATCAAATAAATACAATACTAAAAACATATACAATTAATTTAAAAACCTCACTCTCCATTCAGTCACTCAGGGAAAGCCTTCCTAAAGAGAGGGATCTTTGTTGGCTTGCAGAAAAAAGGTAAATATGGGGTCAGCCTTGCCTCCCATGGGAGACGGTTCCAGAGGCTGGAGGCAGTGACAAGGAAGGCTCAGTCCCATGTCACAGGTGTGTCTGATAAGAACACATGAAAGGGCCTTCTCTGTTGCTGCTCTCAGACTTTGGAACTCCCTCCCGCTGGAGGCCAGGATGGCTCCATCTCTGCTGTCTTTCTGGAAGCAGGCAAATACCTTCCTCTTCAGGCAAGCTTTCCCTGAATGAGGGACTACCTGTTATGTGACTTTTATATAGATTACCATGCATGATTGCATTGACTGATTTTATAGTAACACCTGTGTTTTCCATATTTACTTTCCACCCCTCATAATTGATTTTTCTTCTTCTTTTTGGGTGCTGTTTGTAGCTTTAATGTTACCTTTTAATGTTCAAAGATGCCTCTTCTGATTCCCTGTTCTTAACTTGAATATGTCTTAAATGTTCTGGGCCGTATATTGTCCCTCATTATTGTAAGCTACCTTGGGTCCTTTTCAAAGATAAAGGCGGGGTAATAACATTCAAAAATAAATTTATATATATAAAATGTGCTGGTGAAGATGGTAGAGTTGAGAGGAAGGCCTTTCTAGATGTCTTGAAGATCCTAATCCTCAAGCTGGCTTGTAAAGATGCCACAGACCATGCTAGCATCTTTCTTTGAATATGGACTAATCTGAATATATTCACTTTGGATTGCCCTGCCCTAGAGATTTAATCTGATTTTGGGAGTATCTAAGACATTGCGGTTTTTGATTCTTGCTCTTTGTCTCCTCAGGGCAAAATATTTTAAGGGGAAGAAACTTCACGGGGAGATGGACATCAAAGTGGAACAGGTAAGTCCATTTGTTAGGGATTTTGTGATATGAACCAAGAGCTGACATGCTAAAGCTAGAAGACTGCCTTGAGAGTTTTCTGGATGCTCTGACTTCAAAGTTCTGGAAGATTCTGCAAATAATGTGCAGAGGGGTGGCTCCTTTTGTGTCTGTGGACAGAAGTAAGGAGCTGTTTCTACAGTGGTATAGTCAGCCACAGGATCTCCAGAGCTATAGCAGGGACCACTGAGGTGTGTGGCATGTGCTTCCACTTTTGAAAACTCCCTCTGATCAGTGGTGGAAAAAACAGGATGGTGAAGTGACCTGTCTCCACAATGCTGTACTGATCTGTTGCACTGTGGGAAATGTTTTCATGCCTTCTCTCAACCAGCTGGTGCTGATCTAGAGTCCTGCTTCTTCCAGGGAAGCCCATCATGATGGTTTTCACTGATGTAGGAGCAGAGCTCTTTGCCAGGTGACTCCCCAGACTTGGAGTTGGCTCCATGATGGCCTTGTCACTGCAGCTGGTTATTATTTTGACACACTCATTGCCAGCCACTGTGGAAACTCGGATTCAGAATGCTACAAATGCAAATTGTGTCAGTGAAAGGACTTTTAAAAAAAAATAAGGAAGGGAATCCTGACCTCAGGCTGATCCTTGCAGTGATGGTATATATTACCATCACTGGTTCCCTCGCTTCCCTCTGACACGTGGCCGAGGTGAGGGCAAAGCCATGAGATGGTCATTGTGGTTGTGGAACTGATGCAACCACCCATACAACTCAGAGAGGGTGTTCTGTGTAGCCCTTGAAAAGTGGATGCAGAAGTTGCAGCAAGCTTAGGACATGGAACTAAAACAAAGGTCATGATTTAGGTCACTTGGCCTGCCTTCTGAGAATCCTTTCCCCACCCTTGTTTCTTTTTCAAAGAAAGTTTGGTCCTGCAAAACAGAGCATTATAGTTTTATAAAGCATAGAGAAAACATATTTACATCATATGCAATTATAAGTTAGCCTGTATGAATCCATTTACAGTGGATCCTCATATAACAAACTGTTTGTATAACATAAAATCTGTACAACATAAAACATTCCAGAGAAAGGGGAAATTTGCTTAACAGAATCGCCTATGGGGCGAATCCGTACAACATAAAAATGGTTGCAATTCCTATGGTAAATTTGTATAAAGCAAAATTTGCTTAACAGAATTTCTTTTGGAACGAATTAATTCCTTTAGGCAAGGTACCACTGTACCACAAAAATGAGCAATACTGTAGTTATGTGTATATTCCGTTGAAAGAATCAGGAATTACAATGTGCATTTCATCAGGATGTGGATTATATAATTAACAGGAAATTTCCAGGCTTTGGAGAATAATTATTTATTAATATCAACTTGAACCTGTATATATTTATAGAGGATTCTTGAGTGTTTGGGTTGTATTCAGGATACCTGTGTTGGCAGGAAAGGTGTACTGCAAAGAAGCCACATTACCAACATTATAATAGCTTTCAAGTGGGGCCTACGGATATATGTGGATACATATATTCATAACCTCATAATCAAGTTTGGTAAAATGTAGACTGCATCAGTCTTTTGTGCCAGAGGCCTGACAAGAAGGCCATCCTGGTTTTCACATTTCTTGGGCAGGTAACAAAAATAGAATAGTTGTACCTCCGTTGGACTGCTGTGGATGACTGATGGAAGGATTCATTTGTTTATCTGATTATAGGTAGAGCTGCAAATCTTCCCACAAATAACTGGTCTCCATTGGCTTTATGTGGCTATGTGAGGACAGAATGAGAATAAAGGAGAAATGCATCAAATTCTCTGTGAGGCTCTTGTACATTGCAGGGGAAGAATAGTGGGCAGGTTGTCTCTCAAGGAATCAAGTTTACAGTGCTAGTAGAGATGGGCACAGAACAGAAAAATTACATTTTGATTCTTTCCTTTTCTTATTATTAACATTTTAAAACAAATTCACAATAAAATAAAACAAAATAATTCATTATACTATATGGGTCTATTTCACTGCGTCTTAAAAGCACCCATTTTGTGGGTAGTCCAAGAGCCAAAGCAACAGATTAGAAATTGCAGTCTGTATGCAGAGAGGTGGGATCTAGGAATGGATGAGATACCAGTAAGATATAGTGGTCCATCTGAGAAGAGATGGACTGTCAGATATATCAGTGTGGAGGATAATTTTATGGTGATTGGGAAAGATCCCATGCAAAAAAAAAAAATCATATGAAATCAAGAGGATCTGGCTTCTTTTACCCATAGACCTCTTTTATTTAAATTTTAAAAGTGAGGATTAGAAGCATGTAGCCACCAGACAATCCTCTCTCTTTAAATTTAAATAAAAGAGGTTTATGGGTAAAGGAAGCCAAATCTTACCACATACTCTTGATAGGATTTTTGCATGGGATCTTTCCCAATCACCATAAAATCATCCCCCACACTGATATATCTGACAGCCCATCTCTTCCCAGACAGATCACTATATCTTAGTGGTACATCATCCATTCCAAGGTTCCACCTGTCTGCACACAGATTGCAGTTTTCATCTTATTGTTCTGATTCTCTGGGGTAGTATTGGTATGTTTTAATAAGAGAAAAATGGAATGTTTTATTTTTGAATTAAAAATTGAGTATTTTTGTTACTTGGGTTTTGGTTTATAACCTTTCAAAGCAACAAAACAGCATGTTGTTTTCATTTTGTGCCCATCTCTAATTGATAGCTTTCTTGCTAAAGAGCCCTTATCATTAAAAACAACAATAACAGCTAGGTTTGAAAAACTTTATGGGGGCACCTATCTCACTCCCACCTGAGGATAGTTTTCTACTGCTGTTTCCAGACTTGAACATGTCGGCTCAGATTTCTTCAGGGCATCCTGATCCTTTCCAGGATACCATAAATGAGGAGTGGGCAAATTTGGGGGCCAGTATTGTCTGTCACTCACTGGACTAGTTGTGCAGTGTGTCCTCTTTGGCTGCTGAAAATGAGCAGCAATGAGTTAGGGGAAGCAAACATTTACAGTAGGACCCCCATATCCACTGATTTAGTTATCCACTATTGGCAGAGGAAGAAATCAAATAAATAATTCAGCAGCCACAAAGTAAGCTATTGGTACAAATAGCGTCTGTAAAGCAAGCTACTGTTGTAAAACAGCAACTATAAAGAAAGCCACTGTTGTGAAACAGCAGCTGTAAAGCAAGCTGCTCTCACAAAACAGCAGTTTTAGGGATTTTTGGCATTCTCTCTTATCATCGATTTTCATTATCCATGGGAAGGTCTGGAGCCAATCCCCAGTGGATACCGGAGTCCTACTGTACTTGGTTTAATGGCAGGGGTCCCCAAACTTCTGGGACATGGGGGCCACATTTGAGAGCTCAATAGAGTTCTATAGAGGGGCCACGTCTTGAATCAATATGCAACCCAATTGTTAAGCTATTGATATAGGTCAAACGTAAACATTCAGAGGTCAATGAAGAAATCTCAACTTGAATGCAGTCCATTTTGGAACAATATTTTACTGTGGTATCCTTTTATTGAGCTTCACATGCATATCTAGTGAGTGTGGTGTTTGTGGCTGTCTACTGTTAGCCAAGGCATGGGTGCACACCCAAGTCAAGGTTTGTGACAGACACCTTAAAATGTCATGTCAGTGTTCATCAGTAAGTCTGGAGCTACGTTTGGATTTCACAGCTTTCGTCCTTATTCACGGATATGTGTGACAATAAAGACTGTGGACATGCCTGCAGCAAATTTCATTTAGATTGACATCAGGTGGGCCAGAATAGAAGTCTAACAGACTGTTGTTGTTTTTTTGGTTTGGTTTTTTATAAATGTCTCAGAAAGGATTGTTGGCTTGCAAATCAATTAATTCCATCTGGAAAAAGTTACTTGCATCTTCTGGTGGTTACTTCAAGTGGATTCTGAATCAGTGGACCGCACATTGGGAAACCCTGCTTTAAATGCATCACAGGAGGGGGTTTGTTCTTGTAATTGTGAAGCAAACTAATGCAGCATTAAAACCTCTTGTTGCTGTTGTCCCCTTAATTGCAGAAGTGTGGTTTTAAAGATGTTTTGGGGCTTCTCAAAAATGATTAGGAGAGGGACTGCCTTGCTTCCCCCAGTCTTTCAGAGTTTAGTGTGGTAACTGGTAACTTTATGTGAATTATGGATTCTTACCCCATAAATATTTCCCCTTTTGGTGACTCTTAGGCAGAATTTGGGGACCTCAACTTAGTGGCTCACGCCAACGGCAATTTCTCTGTGGACATGGAGGTTATGCGCAACGGTGTAAAAGTAGTCAGGTGAGTGTTGGTTGTTACCTATGACAGTTATAGTTTCATTGTTTGAATTGCAAAAGAATTTCTGTGCTAGTTTCCCTTAAAAACATGCACCCACAGCTCTTTTTAATAGTATAAATAAATAAATAACACTGTAACACTGGATCATAGTACAAAAATACAACATTGATAGAGATAAAAAAATGGAAGATAGAATTATATAACACTGTCTTCAGTAACTTATTCATCAGATGCTGTTAATATTAATTTATTTTATTGTGCTTTTCCCTTTTTGTTTTGCTTTTATATATGTGAACTATCCTATGGACTGTATATTACAGTTATATGGGGTTGGGTGGGTTTCTGTATTTTTACTTGCAAACCACCCAGAGTATTGGTTCCACTAAAGGGGTGCTATATAAATGAATGAATAAATAAATAAATAAAACCAGAGGCAACAAATCAGAGAAATAACTTGGTAAACAAGTACGTCTGGTTTGTAGTGGATACTTACCTCTGTGTGTGTGTGTGTGTGTGTTTGTGTTTGTGTTTGCTTGCTTGTTTGTTTGTTGTTAGATTTTTATATTGCCCATTTGCCAAACCAGCTACTCTGGGGGGGGGTTTACAACAGTGTCACTGTTCTCTGTGTCACAGGGGTATGCTACAAGAAGTTTGATTTCCAAGGTTGGCCAAACTTTCTCAAACTTTTAACAACTTTTGACTGAGAAAGCAAATGAGCTTGATTCATGCCTCCAGTGGAAGGGGCTCTCTCCTTTGCACTCTGTCCTTTAAAATAAAGTACAGTCTATCAATAACATTAAATATAATATCTACACAAGCTAATTTCTGATTGAGAAAGCTTTTAATGTTGGGACTTAAATAACAGCTGCAGGTATTTTCTTGCTATATACAGTATATGTAATATATCCAGTCTCTCTTTGGCAGAGGCTAGGGATGGATGAGGCGAGACTGCAAAGCATGTAGGCCTTACCCCTTTGATGTTTTCTGTCTATCCTTCACTCTGGCTTTTCAGTTCTTCTTTTAGAGGGCTTTTAATCTTTAGACCTGCAATTGCAATCATCCAGTCCATATCATGAACCTGCCCACTGCAATGTCTGTGTAGCTGAAGGATGCTCATTCTCTGTCACAGGAGTCTTTTCTCCCCCTCTATTGCAAACATTGTTTAGACTTATTTGGATCAAGAACACAGTGTACAAAGCAGAAGGGGGGGG